>JAPTHN010000016.1:11579686-11906230 GCA_026936325.1 Platynereis dumerilii | reverse complement strand
TGGTAAACAAACGGACTGCTAAGGTGCTGCAGAGGCATAAAACACAAACAAACAAACAGGCCATGCACAAATTAATCTGTGTGTACACACAGTTTCCAGTATTTGGCCCTTGTAACCTTGGGAGGTAGGTCGGAAGTTATACATGCTCAGCCCTATGGTTTTCTTTCATTAATTACTACCCCAAATGCTCCTGAATGCATTTGTTCATGCAATAGAAAAGTCCCTGTCAGATTGAGCACTTCGAGTCATACATGGCATTTTGATTTAAAAAATATATTATCAATTTACAAATGACTTATTTATAGTGAAAAATAAATTGTGCACACAGTTGCAAATTGCCACAATGGCACTTGGTTAACTGGTGGCAGTGCTGTGAAGTCAAATTGCAATTAGCTTGATTAACAGAAGTATGGCTCTTGTTCACTCAATGCAATCAGGGTAGGCCGACTGAAATGCTTGGTTTCAGTAGGATAGGACTTCACCTTTTAATTAACTGACAACTGTCTGTTACTGCCAGAGCTTCTAAAGCCATGGGTGGTTCCAGAGAGGGCTAAGCATAAAAGCGCCAGAGCAATGGGAAATTTCTACCACTGCTGTTCAGACTAATTTTTGTAATTTGTTCAATACTTTTTATCTTATTCCTTTAATATAAGGCGATTTGAAGAGGTATTTCTTGCGCTTTTTTATATCTTGTACAAGATGTCCGATTCTCAATTTTGCAAAACTCCAGTGGATTGTGATAGCACAACATTTCACTGCAATGCCAATTACGCAACTTTTAAGTGAGTGAACATGACTGCTTTAAGTAGTGTTCATGCAATGACACCACTGAAGAAGAAGACGAGACGCCGCTGAAAATTCTGGCTAGAATTAACTATATCTCCTGAAGGTAAAATTCATCTCATATGAATCCAGAGATCAATGATCTATACTCAAGATTACTTTTAAGTAGTTCACTGTTTATAATCAAGAACGTATCCTATATGCCTATATAATTATATACTGAACAAACCAACCAAGTTTACACAGCTTGATTGAAGTTTACCGAAGCTGCAGATGCAACACTGATTCAACAGATCAATTGGTATCGCTTGATACAATGTTATACATTCAACCAGGGTTGCGATTTTTATTGATTTTTATAAAAAAATCAAAAAAATCGGATTTTTTTGATTTAAATCGGATTTTTTTGATTTAAATCGGATTTAAATCATTAATGGAAAAAGTTCATTTTCCATATCAATTTCACCAACTGTTATTAATTTTTATGCATTGACATATTATGAATAACACATATATGTCAATAAGGCATAATATATATAATAATTTTGTTTAAATTAGAGAAATTATAATGCAAAATTATGAAATCAAGGCAGGTGATGTATTAAATATAATAATCATAATGTAAGCTACAGCAGCAGTTCCACATTTTGATACGGATGTGTTAATAAATGTCTTTTTCACTGAACATCAATCATAACTATACAGCTTACTTGTAATAGAAGTACACCTTCTAAAAGATAAAACGGGATGTCAAATGAGTCATCATTTTCCCTACTCAGCAATGAACTGAACTGCTACGTTAAATCACCAGTCTCAGCACTAAGTCTCACGATGCCTGTTAATTTTGTTTCACATGTAGTGTATTTGACATCAGTTTAGCAGTAGAGGCTTTGGGGACAGTGCTGCATTTGCAGAACACGGCTTTGGTTTTCATTGCAGCAATGAAATTGTTTTGAGAATCATAAGAATGCCATGATTGAAATAAAATTGTTTTAATCTTTATTTACATGTATGTAGTCATTCTACTCGGATATATTTATCAGAAATATTTTATCATATTATTTCTTATATATATACAAGGGGCCTGTGTGATATGTCATTAGACATATTTATGAAAGAGTATTGCTAAATGGTAGGTTGCAAGCTGTAATATCTCACTGCCAGCTTTATTTGTGCTTTTTTAAGCCTTTTTATCACTACTTTGATTTAAATCATGATTTTTATTGAGTGATTTAAATCATGATTTAAATCAATGATTTAAATCGAATGATTTAAATCCAGCAACCCTGCATGATTCAACTCTAATTTTTTATTGTCACCCACTGCTCAAACATGCTAGACATTCACTGTGTACTGCTTGCACAAGTTATGATCAGTAGTATACAGACAGTACGTCATAGCAAATTTTATTCAGAAAATAATTCATTGTTTATACTTGTAATTAAGTTTGTCAAAAAAATTGCAGGGTCATATAATCATTAATAATATAAAATATTATCTGATGCAACACAGCACAATGGTCAATACACTATTTGATTATTGATGAATCAATACATACTCTGCTGCAGCTCCATGTCTGAAGAAATAGGAGAACACTTTTTCAACTTCGTTGAGATCATTGATGTGGCTGAAGTGCTCAGGATCATTTGAAGGGATGGCTCCAACTTTATCCAAGACTGTGACACCATCACTGAATACATCCAAACATGCTCCAAACCCCACAGCTACCCTGGGTTCTCTGTTGGCTTCGACTTGAGCTTTCTTCTCAGCTTGTAGCAAACCATCTAGCACTGCCTCCAACTTGTTTCTCAAAATTTCATCATTGTTTCGTTTGTACAAGACAGCTACAAGGATGACAACCACTGAAATAACAGAACAGAGCTTCAGACCTGTAGAAGGCATCTTCAAAATTGTAAAACTGGCCAAATCAGTCCAGTACAAGCTCAATTCTAAAGTCTATTTGTCAAAAATGCATGTCACTCATGCTGTGTCCAATGTTTACGTTTCAGTAAGTGCGGTCCTTGAGGCAACTAAATTTTGATTAGAAAAAAATCATGTGCCATCTTAATTGCATATCTTGTCACAATTCCTAAATATTTTGTAAATATCTTAATTAATTACCCCCTCATTAATTTTTTGCAATCAATTTTATTCACTGCGGGGTACAACTCGCGGGAAACTGAAAAGTTGCTTTTGCAGAAAAAAAGTGAAATCGTCACAATTCTGCAGGATTGAGGTACTATCAAGTTTGAATTCATCTATCTAGTCATCAAAAAAGTTATAAGGATTCACAGAAAAATGATTTTGGCCAGTGCATTAAACTCCTAATGCTAAGAAGGGGAAGGTAAATGCCAAGTGGGCGATAATTGAAGCAATAATGTCTCTGCTGTCAAATCTGACAGGTGCTTCACCGGTTGACAGCTGTCAGTTGTCACTGTACAGTTTGACAGTTTGTTCCAGGGTGTTAGAAGTAATTTAATGTACAATATCAAGCTGTTATTCATCTTCTGAATCAACGAAATAGACAAGAAGAAAAATGTTTAAATATGCATTAGGGTGTCCCAAAAAAAGTGAAAGTCTGAAATTCATTGGGGCTAACCTCTTATTGTGTTCTATAGCCCCTCTCTGACTCCCATGTAAAATTTCAGCTCATTTGAAGGTGTTTTAGATGTTGCTCAAGAGCCCCAAAGATAGATAGGTGTTTAACATTGAATTTTAATGCGAAAATGGCTATTTTAGCCAACAGCTCACGCATTATCAGTTTCAACCCACCCAAACACATGGACAGTTGATACAAAGATGTATAAATTATTCTGCTCACTGTGGTACCAATTTCATATCTGTACCTCAATTCGTTCTTGTGTTATTGGCAAATATATACTATTTTACATGAAAAATTGACGTCAAGACAAAGCACTTTTCTTAATGAAGATTAATTGCAGTCTAATTTTGAATTTAAACATGGGACAATCACATATATTGGTTCCATAGTGTGACAGAGACACAAAAACATCAACCAATGTCTTACAATCTGTTTCAGACTACTAAAACAATCTAAGAAGTTTTTTTTAAATCACAGAAAATCGCGTAAATAAGTATTCCCCATATATGTAGATTGTCTCAATACCCAAGCAAGTTATAAATATAAAATTGGTACCAAAATGTACAGAATGATTTATACACCTTTGTATCAACTATCCATGTGTTTGGGTGGACTGAAACCAATAATTTATGAGCTATTGGCTAAAATAGCCATTTTCGCATCAAAATTCAATGTTAAACCCCTATCTATCTTTGGGGCTCTTGAGCAACATCTAAAACACCTTCAAATGAGCTGAAATTTTACATGGGAGGCAGAGAGGGGCTATAGAACACATTTAGAGGTTAGCCCCAATGAATTTCACACTTTCACTTTTTTTGGGACACCCTAATATGCATTGTTGAGAAATTTGTGTCATTTTTGACTACTTTTAAATAAGTTTAAGACAAATAGGTTCCCCAGGCAAGAGAAGAGAAACTTTTAACGTTTGCTGTGGTCACAGGTCTAGTTGAATTGATCTTTTCTTATTTAGAAATCATTGCATATTCTAAATTAGTATATATGGTCTTTACATTGGCCTAAGTACTGCACAATAAATTTTTGGGGGGGGGGGTTACAATCAACATTTGTCTGCATTTCAAGAGCTAGCATATCAAATGAAATTGATAGAAAACCATTTATTTCAATAGTGTTCATTTATTCATCTTCCCACATTGTTTAGCCTTTTTGCCTGAATCCTGGCGTTTCACAAATTTGGAGGGGGGAGGGGTATTCCTATGAGTCTTTAATTAATATCATAACACAGTCTTAACTCTGTAGTCTGTAGACATGGGAACAGACTGTTGCTATCCTCCTGTAATGAAAATTTTATATGTGTAATAACTCTTTTCAGCTGAAGGCAACTGCAGAATTGGGACTCATCAAAACGGTAAAATGGCTTGAGGAGCGCTGCTGCCACGATCCTAGTCAGAGACACTTCCCCCTTATGAAACCGATCTGCTGATTGCTCAATAACGGCTCCACTCACCTGATTGAAAATTCTCAGATAATTGATAACATAACTGCAGTTTCTAAACCAACTGTTGATGTTTTTTTAAGTCAAACGTAACTCTTGCTACACCCCCTAGATTGAAATGGCGTTGTCAAAGGCTGCCATGACGTCAAATAAATTAACTGCACTCAGGAATGTGTTTATGACGTCACACGATTGTAGCAATGACGTCACAAGTTGCTCAACTTATTTCACGGCAATGTGGCGTCGAAATGGTGAAGAGTTTCACGACTTTTTGTTAGTAATTTGTTAATTTCTCCATCATAACTAAATGTAGATGCTTCAAATTTGGTGTACGATCGTTTTTAATCAAGCGACACAACATAGTGTCAACAGAATTTTCTGTTACATTGTAGTTATTCTAGCGACACTGTATTTAGGGGTGATCGAGTTCAGTCAATGCAAGTGGCCCCGACTACCACGATCCCTTCTTGTCCTGACGACCGAGTGATGAGTGAAGAGACCTGAATCATCTTTCATGCTGGAGGGGGAAGAAGAAATGATCTGCACTCGTGAGAGCCACCAGTTTGTTCCTTTTGGACGGCAATACTGCCAGGAACACCCTGCCACCCAAAACCCTCAGCTCCAAGGCCCTGGAGTGTCGAGAACAGTAGATCATGGTCTGTCGATAGTCAAGGCTCTCAAGGATATCAGCATTCGAGATCATGTCAAGGTTAGTGTGATTTGAACTTTGACTTTCTCGGCGACAGTAAATGCTTGGAGCATGCGGCGTCCCAAAATATTAGTTTATAAATATGATAAATCAGACAACACCCTTAAAAATTAAGAAATACCCCAGCCAGAAATAATTTAGTTCAAGAATCAGCAAAACTGACTTGGAAGAATTTATTAATTTCACCAAAAGCTAGCAAGAAATTACTTTAGAACCCCCCTCCGGGCCCTCCCCCCCATGAATATATGTCTGCACTGCAGTGCAATAATCTTAACTTCTTTAATGAACAATTTTGAATCAAACCCATTTAGTACTCTTGAATCAGCTTAGTTGACTGTATTATTTTATATCTAACGTTGGTCTCTTTTTATTTCTTAGGCTCCTAGCAGACAAAGGTTTACAAACAGAAAATACTAATTTTCATTTGCAGAAAGATTCCTGGAAAATCAGAGACACAAACAAAGGAGACCAGAGCAGTGAAGAACTCTACATCAACGGCCACACTGTTGTATGGAGCAGAGGAAATGTTCATGGGGCAGGGACAGTCATAAAGAGCTTTACTGTTGATACGCCTGTCCAGGATGTAAGTATAGATAGATATGGTAAGTGCAGCCCTCTAAGCCTAATCCTGGGCACTCACAAAGGTTGATTGATGAGATAGCAGAGAGTGGGAGTCCTCAACATGTTACACATCAACCTTGTGTGATCGATCTTTTACTTGTCCTGCACAGACACTAGTACCAGGGCCACTAATTAAATGTGTCGTCTACACCCTTACAAAATTAACTTAATGCTCGCAAGGAACTTAAATTTAAGCTTAAATTTTCATTATTATTAAATTGTCGGTTCTGTGATATTGTTTGATTGACCAATGAATGACTACCTGCTTTTAACACCTTCCAGGCATTCTGGTGTGCATTTTCTTTGCTGGCTGACAATCCACCTGATGGCAAGTCACATCATCCAAAAGGTTAGTTGTTGCTAGTTAGAATGATAGAGGAGATATTTTTGAATTGATGGGTGCCTGTACATATTGAGATGGCCGAGCATAATCTATGAAATTTATCTATGGTACTTTATTTCTCTGTTACAGCAGCAGCGCCCCCTGCTGTCAAGATTCAGAAAGGAGTGTGTGTTCAGGAAACAAGTGCCATTAGTATTTTCACCACTGATGGCAAGGATTACGTGACAGCTTTGCCATTCTTGGTATGTAAAAATAATTGAAAAGTCACCATTTTAAATGTGTACATTTTGTGTAGGCGACATGAAATTTTTACTTGAGAAATATTTTCCCATCTGACTTACGTTGCTTTAAATTTTAATATTTAATGATTGATTTTCATTTTCCGACATTCAGATCACGAAGGCCTGGCCTCTGCACAATGGCATGCTGTTTGAGCGCTTGGTGACAGAACCTGTTCGTGATTTTGCCAAGACCCCAAAAAGGTTAGGATGCAGTCTTAGTTCAGATACATGATATCTATCAAGTGCACTACTTGTTCCTTTTGGTTAGCTATCATTTCGCACATTTGACATGGTATGCTCATTGAATGAATTCTTAGGCTAGTATAAAATGCTGAATTTATTCTCACTGTGAATTATAATATTATGTGAATTTTCAGGGATCATCCTACTCCAAGCCTACCAGTCCTCTTCAGCATGTTACATCCTCTGGATGAAGTGGCTCCAGTGATTTGTCAAACTGGAGGTTTGTTTATTTATTCATGTTGAGAATGACTTTCTTTTCTTATGAATTACATACTTCTTACAAAGAACAAACAAACTTAATATTAAAAAAGTATTTTTCCAAATTTTTAAATAACAAAATCAAGCACATAGTCTTCCATGAAGCTTGGAGTATAGATCATTGTTTTGTATAAAGAATAATTTCATAGTCTTTTGGTAATTTCTCAGTCTTATCATTAGCACTAATATTTGGCAATAGAAATGGTTAATGAGGCACACAATCAGTTTAAGTTAAAGAAGTTTCAGAAATAGGTTTGCCTCTAAATAGCCCACACCGGTGCTGATGGTGCGTAAAACACAAACTCACTCTCTCACTTACTTCAGAAATAGGTTTTCAAAATCCTGAAGCTCATTAACTTCTCGAATTGTGATAAACTGGCAAATTAGGTTATCAGCTATGGCAGTAAACACTAATTGATATCCTTTTATTGGGAATATTTATGTTTACGACTATCAACATAACATCTTTTTAATTCTCCTTTCTCATTCTCACTTTAGGAGCAAGCAGCAATACCAAAGTCTCATACGTCACGGAAGCATCTCAGCAAATTGTTTTTGTCAGTGAAGAACCTTCTCCCTCTATCTTAATGACATTTGATAAAATTCTGGGTGTCCACTCTGTTTGGAATATACGAAGAGCAAAAATTGAGGTAACATACTTGCTTTATAATTGGAATTGATTTAATTGGTCGAAGGTCATCCCTTTCAAATTATTTCTATTTGAATTATCATATAATGGTATCAGGTAGGGATGCACCGATACCACTTTTTCACTTCCTATCCGATATCGATCCTGGTATTTTGTTGCCGATAATACCGCTTTCCGATTCCATTCCGATACCGCTACCATTGGTTAAATGTAGAGTAGTGCTACCGATCCGATCCAATACTGCTTTTTAGTGCAGGATCCTGAGTATCGGATCGGTACATCCCTAGTATCAGGAGAATGGATCTCGATGCTGCAATTATACAACATCAAAATTAGGATATTTCACATATTTATGCGGAAATGCAGGCTCGAAATCCTCAAATAAAATAATGTGAGCAAAGAATTTCAGATAACCTTTTCAAAGCACACAAAAATTCTCTACTTTTTCAGGGAATCTATCTCTTGACTTGTTGAATTCTAGTGTGATTCAGGATTAAAACTTGAAAGACTTTGGTGATTTGTTGTGAAATCTAATCTCACATTCAATGCTTCTTTTAAAAAATGACTTTATTATTTTAGGAGGCACACAGTCTGTGCGGAGGCAGTGCTCTGTTTGAAATGATGCACCACGGAGATGTGACGCCAGATATCAACAGCCATTCTCACTCTAACTTCTCTCGAGTCACCCTCTCAAGTCAGTCTCCCAATGGCCTGTCTCCTTTTAGGAGTCATTCTACCAGGGTCAATTCTCCCTCGGCAAGTGGCCTCTCTTCGAGGATCAACAGTCCTTCGGTCTCGCGCATTGCGGCATTAAGGTAAGTGAAAATCAAGGGTTAATTTGCCATTGATCAGGGTTCTTGGTTTTAACCAAGACAATTTTAATCACTATTTAAATACTCACTTTATTCCAGTAAATCATGATTTGTTTGATTTAAATCAAAATAATTGATTTTAATTATTTGACTTTTTACAAATAAAAAAACAATTTTCACCCCAAGTCTACCATTAATTTACTAATGAGTAATGGAACTGGTGTTCAAACCATATAAATTGAGGGATTCTTTTGAAAATGATATAACATTTACCAGTTTACTGCTCTGTTTACCAGCTTGCTTACCGCTGCTGGACTGCAATTTTTAAAGCAAAAATAGATAGATTTTTCTCATCAAAAAGTCGTCAATGTATCTTTTTAGTCGCTCACAGTCACCTGCTGTGACGGCTGGCAGTATGCACAGACTGGACACTCCTTCTCCTCAGGTGAAATCGTCACCCGCTGGATTCTACAGAACTCCGTCGGCTTCAGTCCAAGCTTCGTACATGGACCAGAGTGTGGTCGAAGGGGAGCCCATCACCCCTGAAGTGTGCTTGGAGCATCTGTGGACAGAAAGTGGTTCTACGATGAGGTTAGTCAGTGATTGATAGAAATTTTATGAACTAGAAATGTTTATTATGCCTAGTTCTCACGACAGTGGTTAAGTGACGGCGAAGCTGTCTAGGTGCCAGGAAGCCACATTTCGGCGATTCAAGTCATTTTTGGACAATTATATAATCAATTAGAGGTCATACATCGTCGTAGATGGATCCTAGGACGACGAGGCACTCGTTTTCTACGCCGAATCGCTTGTAATTGGAGCCGTAGCAACCCCCAAAGAGGAGCAGGACTGTGTCGGTGAGTTGGCAGCAGCTTCGGTGAAGTTCCATTGCTTCAATGTTAAACTAGCCTCGCCCAAAGAGCCTCTTGCTTCTCCCAAGCACCCTCTTGCCTCGCCCAAATATTCAATTACGCCCAAGCAAATAGCTGTTACGGTGAGGCAAATAGCTGTTTCGGCGTTTCAACAGCTTGTTTGTGACAGCGAGTTGTGCTGTTGCGTTGTATTGACTCAATGATAAATAGCCTCGCCCAAGCACTCTCTAGCTTCGCCCAAGCTGTCTGTACCTTCGCCCAAGCACTTTGGCGGTCTTTCAGGTCTTTTGCATCGTGACTTCTTGCTTCGTAAAGATTCAACAGGTTGAATCTTTCGTGAAGCAAGTTCTTGCTTCACCAAACGGTCACGTGATTTCTAGGAACTTTTGGCGAGGAAGTTTAAGATGCGCCGTAGACGAAATTATCGTCGCCGAATTGTTGAATGTAGTTTAACCACCTCCTACTTTCCTGGAAAAGTAAGAAGCGCCGCAACAAGAAAGCCCTGTTACATCGTCGTGAGAACTAGGCATTAGGTTGGAGAGTATGTAAAACCAGTATTAGGTGATATTCTACCCATAATTAATTGTTGACTTCGGTTGATTTAGAAATATTCTGTCAGAAGAAACATGAGAAAGATTATGTTCTTTATGCACTGATGATTGTATTGAAGACGAGTATCATAGTCTGTGTGTTTGTCAAATTTATTCAGTGCTACGGAAAAAACTAATAATGTATTCATTTAGATCCTACTAATGACTTATTCGAAAAATGTATTTTTCATTTATAAAGAGCACCAAATTTTATAAGGAAAACTTCTACGCGAGGCTCTTCGCTTGTGTAAAGAACATTACTATTGTATTTTCTTTAATATTTTCTTTGTTTTGTAAACTAGTTTGAGATGTTATATGTAAAATTTGTGTTCCTGTTTATTTTATTGTTATGTTTTGATGGACAATAATATAAGCCTGCTGGGGCTTGGTGGTTTTTCATTTATTTATTGTTTCATATTTAGTTAGATATTTGCAGTCCACATGTCTTTAATGAAAAAAAAGGAATTTGGTTTAAGAGGAAGAAAAGAAGAAAAGCTGAAGTGTTTATTTTTGTGAATTTTAGCCGTAGTGGAAAGACAAGGAAAAAGATTGATGTGTAACATGCAGAATGTTTTGTCTTTGTTTACTTGTGAAGTCTATACGCACAGTGCGTCGCACACTGAAATTTATGAGAATTCAGAATTTTTCGAAAATTTGTTTGCTAAACATTAGTTATCGAAATTAGTAATATGTTTCACAGATTTTTTGGGGTTTTGTTGATAAAATAATTTATGTTGCAATAATGTGCTGTTGAATTGCTTGTATTTATAGGGATGTCATCAGTCCTGCCTCTAAAGTATTCATAGCCAAGGACTTGTGTCATCAGCTGTATTTGTGCTACCTGATCACTCCTCTGCATACACTCAGGTGTGTTTTGAAAAGATATTTTTTTAGATTCAATACGAAATAAAATTTTACCCTTCATTGCTGGATCTTGGTGCTCTTGATGTCTTTCTTTTGACTTTAATACAGGACTTCAATCCCAATTCATCTAAGCATTGATCAATTGTGAAATATTATTTAAATTGGCGACCCCTTGAATCATTGTCTATGTGGGCAGTGAGCAAGTAAAAGATCCGACAGATGGGGTCAATGTATAACATTTTGTGGATTCCTCTCTCTCCTCAATCAACCCTCATGAGTGGCAAGAAGTTGCCCCAGAGGAATACACTATATATAGAATATTCTTATCTATAACTTCGAACCTAAAAGCTTTCATTTTATACAAGTCGCTACCTTAATTTTTTTCAGGTGTGTCAAGTTTGACGAAAGTAACGACCAGAGTCAATTGATTTTCGGCATGATGACCTCCATCCAGGCCAGGGATGCGATGCCCTTGAAGGTATGGAGAAGTCACAATCATATTTTCTGTTCTGTTTTGAAAAAACTGTTTACTTTTTTACGCACTGTTTGGATTAATTGTGTGGATCATATTTTGCACTGACTTTTAATTTGCAAACTGGTGTCTCTCATTTCAAATTGGAAGCTATACGGCCTTTGAGAAATTTTTGGGTTTATTATTTGCTAGATTGTGAATTGATCTTGGTAATTATTTTGTTCTTCCAGGATCTGAAAATGACTCTAGTACTGGACATCAACTACAATGCAGTTTTGTACAGTGGTATTGTGAGAGTAAGTTAAATTTTCTTATTGTTGACTTAAAAAGTGAAATTTAATATCTAATAATTGCAAGTTCTGAAGGAACCTCAAATATGAAACTATTTCTGTGATCATGTGGTAACCAGTTAGCTCAGTTTGTAATGCTCAAGGCTGCCAATTGCTGGTTATGGGTTTAGATTTTTGCTCGGTCAGGTCACCTAGATGGTAGACCTTTGTTGGATATCATTTTCAAAGGTCCTGCACGTCATTGCTTTGACCTTGGAGGAGGGTTGATCTAGTAGTAGCGTGCTGGGTTGCAAATCGCTGGGTCCAGGGTTCGAATCCAGCTCTTGCCGGGTCACCTGGGCCTATATTCAGTATATTGGACAGCTGTTTCAA
Source organism: Platynereis dumerilii (assembly GCA_026936325.1). NCBI lineage: Eukaryota > Metazoa > Annelida > Polychaeta > Phyllodocida > Nereididae > Platynereis > Platynereis dumerilii. The sequence goes on along the minus strand of JAPTHN010000016.1, from coordinate 11,894,016 downwards.
TCATCCTTCACCTCATTGCCGTGTCCTCCTCCTGTCTTAATTTGGTTAATTAGCGTACCAAGTGGAAAATACAGGACGTAAAGCCCCAATCATCCATCCATCCATTATTGCTTTGACCTGCTCCTGTCCTAATTAGCCTGTGACAGTGCATAAATACTGGATGTAAACCTGTAAAGCCCAATCATCCATCTAACTGTGATCATTATCTTGCACGTTTCAGAATAATCTTATGTAAATTTTTTTTCCAGATCAGCCAAATGCATGTCACTGGGCTACCCCCAATGTCAGGGATGAACATCCAACCCCCTCAGCCCTTCGCTGGAGGACACCCTTTTGCCACCCCTCACAGATTGTCTTGTGGCATTGTGACCTCCAGCCGCCCTGCCAGTGCTATGGATGCCAGGTTTGATGAAGAGGTAAAATATTGTAATTTGGTGTAAATTATGCTGTAACTTTTGCTGTATTGAAATGGAGTTAGCATTCAACATTGAAGTTATGGATCAATTTATTTTAAGTATCAAGAATTCTTTCTTCAATCACCCTTTGACTCATTTCTATATCCTCCTCCTGTCCTAATTAGCCTACCAACTGCATAAATACAGGAGGTAAACCCCCAATCACCCATTCATCCAAGAACTCTATTTGTCACTTTACGAATTTTAGTTTAGAAAATCTAAAATCGAATGAAATAAATACATCATCCATTGTGGCTTTGCCCGACATTAATTAATATTTTTGATGTTGAAGATGCAGGAAAATAAGTTAAATTAGATATTTCTCGGGATTTTGATGTTTTCTGAGTAAATAAAAGTTGCTTTTCTCTTACAGGTTCAGTGCTTGTCTCCTGTCCCTACAGAAACCAGTGCTTCAGAACTGATGGAAAATTCCACTGGCGAAGACTTCAGCTTCCAGTCGAACTCGGGCGCAACAAGCAGCATTCTGAACCTCCGAGATCATCTGCACAATTGCGTCACTTTGGTAAGAGTATTTTGCATGCTGATACAGTTCAGTTGCCTCAGGCAAGTTTTTTAACGTTTTGGGAATATTTTTCGGGCTCATTCCGTGTAATTAGCCTATCAAGTGCATAAGCACAGGACATAAAGCCCTAATCAATTCTGTGTAATACACAGTACACAAAGCTTTATTATTCTCTGTTGTTACAACGAATGATAATGGCTTAAAGATAAGCTATTTTGTTGTGCAGGAGGGAGGGTAGTCCGGAAATTTAACAATATAGTATAGTGAGCAAAGCTGTGCATGCCCATTGTATTTTAGTAATACAGTGTGAACCTTTTTTGATATTTGATTGAATTTGAGTATTCTTCCTATTTCAGGAATTATTAGATGGATCCTTGTACCAGACAACACTACCTTCGATGGCCGACTGTTCTATGGGTGAGTTGAAATTAATGGGGTTGAACGTCCCAACATTGATATATCAAGTTGTTCTGTACCTATTATTATTCTCTGAGTTTCATTCCCTGGGGAGGGTTGGATTTGTGGTAGCGTGCTGTTCTGCCAATCGCTGGGTCCAGGGTTCGAATCCTGCTCTTGCTCGATCAGCTGGGCTGTTGGATGGCTGTTTCAATCATCCTTTGCCTCATTGCTGTGTCCTTCTGTCCTAATTAGCCTACCAAGTGCTTGAATAGAGGAAGGGGGGGAGAGTTGGTCTAGTGGTAGCATGCCGGGGTGCCAATCACTTAGTCCTGGGTTCGAATCCTGCTCTTGCCCGGTCACCAAGGCCTATGTTGCATGTTGGACGGCTGTTTAAATCGTTCTGCACCTCATTGCTGTGTCCTTCTCCTGTCCTAATTAGCCTGCCAAGTGCATAGATACAGGATGTAAAACCACAATCATCCATCAATCCATCTGAGATCCATTCTCTAAATAATGTATAATGGCATCATTGACATCATGACATGGACTGTTGCATATTTTCAGTGGCTCTCTGTCTTGAGGCGTTGAGAGAGTTGCTTCCAAAAGATGTTGCCATGCAGCTGTTCACCCATTGGTACACGACCCACAACTCCCCTGGAAGTCTCAATGGCCAGTCGGAGTGGACTCAGTTCTCAAAATGCATTTTTGGACTCATTGGGTATGACGTGAATAAGCTGCCACTTTTGGATCAGGTAAATGTTCTTTGCAGATTACAGATTTTTGTCAAATTTTTAAGTTATCAAAATTTTTAATGATAAAATTGAGACTTTTTTGTCAGAGTAATTGTCAGAGTAAGTGACACTAGCTGTGTTAAATACACACAACATACACAGCATAGACTTTATTTTGCAGCAAAAAAAAGCGATTGTAATAAGCTTAATTAGCAGTTGTGTAATGATTAGTTAGACTGGAAAGATATTCTGTTTATGTTTCAGTATGATGGAGATAGTTCTTTGTCTCCGGTTGTCCAACCAAAGAAAGCAAAGCCTTCAGACCAGGGAGCTGATGAGGTATGTCTGAATAATGTAATCACCAAGTATAGCTTTTTCTATGTGACTCCTATCGCTAGGAGAGTAACTGATTTCCTTGCAGGTTGTTTTAGAAGCGACAGATTTGAATTTATTTTGCCTTTGTCAAAAAGATTGTAATTGCATCTAATCGATAACAGGTCAGAGTCAGGTCAACGTGTGACATATAAAATGACACCTCTGATAATTTTCCTACATCATGATGTAACAAAATAATGAACTGGTTGAGTATGCACTTTTGTCGAGTGAAGGGGTATACGTGGGTCCTTAATTATATATGTAGCGTCAAGTGTTAGGATTTAAAGGAAAAATGGATGTCCCTTGTCACTTTTTACCTAAACATAAATGATAAGGAAATACTTTAAAATGTCGCGTGTCACTTTTTATGGGGAAATCTGTTAGCGTCGGTCGTTTTTTAAGAGGGCCAGTGTCCCAGTGCCACTTTTTAACAAGGGCAGTGTCGCCATGTCGCCATGTCGATTGTGTCGATTTTTACCCTTGTACAGCCCTGAGTAACTGCTGGAATTAGTATTATCGGACAGTTCCTGTACTACCACTTAGATTTTACTATTCAATCTATGCCTCTTCTTTCTCTATTCTTACCTCCATTATTAAATTGATAGGTACACTGCCATCTACTGTGCCTTGATATACTTTCTCAACAATGGGGCTCCTGAGCAGTGGCAATGTTTTTGCCATCGAGGGGTCCCTTTGCTCTTGGTTAATTGTGGATGTTGACATTTATAATGTTTATTTGTGAGCAAAAAATAAAGGAGTCTTGAGTCTGTATAGCAAACAAAATATCTCTATATCTTCAGGATTGGAAGTACTTATTGAGTTGCAGTCATCATCAAATGGTGAATTCTACGCAGAGCCACCTTCTGGGACTTGATACAACTAACTCATCGTCTTCTGCGAACCAGGATGGCGAAACCGTTCCTATCGAGAAGAACTCTCCTTTGTTCTCTCACGCTCCTGCTATTCTGTATGCTCTTCATCTGGTCTATGAGGTAACATATTGTTTTGCACTTTTACTTTTGAAAAGGCCAGCTCATGAAAAAATGGAAGATATGAGTGAAATGGGATTGAGGGGCTCAAGTAGTGTATCCAACATAGAGTGGCCTCCCCAGACAAACTGTGAATAAGCCAATCCTGTGGCTTATTCAGTTAAGAGGGGGCACTCTCTGTTGGATACACTATTTGGGCCGATTGAGACGCTCTCATAGTTGTCTGATGTATGTTTCATTGATGCCTTATTGCTGTGTCTTCCTTCCCCTGTTCATTAGCTTTCCAAAGGGCATAAATACATGATATAAAGCCCTAATAATCCGTCCATCCCTGATGTTAGTCTTGTACAATTAAATGTTCTTTTCAAGGTCTTGATATTAAATTATCATCTCAATGTATGCTTTTCATTGTTAGAGTTATAATTGTGTAACCTTTCCTTGTCTCCAGGAACTGAAACTGGATGCCACGTATGTCCAGAACTTGTGGGAGATTGCATCATTCCTTTCTCTCCTTGCATGGTAAGTATTAAATGAGTAAAAAATTCACTATAGCAGGCCGTGAAAATGACCATATTTGGCAAGTCGAAACAATCGTTTTTTTGTGGATAACGTGGGGGCTGCCGTCCCGACACCCCCCTCCAATTGGTTTCCATGGTATTATTTTGACAAACTGTAGCTAAAAACTGACTAAAACTTTTTTTAGTGTATTTTGCTGCTTTTTGCGTCACCAAAATAAGATCGTCGTCATGTGTTGATGGCGTCACGTAAACATTTCGCCATGGTTACAAATGATAGACGTCACGAAATCATTGTTCTCCAAATATGGTCATTTTCACTGCCCGCTAAAGTCAATCGTACCCTTAAATAGATTTGCTACAGGCAACATTGTGTGGTCTTGCAAAATTTTGATAAAATGGATATGTAACAGCAATATCGTAACGTCTTGATTGCCTCTAAATAGCCCACACCAGTGCTGATGGGGCGTAAAACACAAACTCACTCGTAATGTCTTGCAACTAGAATTCCGTTCGTTTTCCTGATATAGATGTGGCAGAAAATTAAAAAATTTGTGTTGTGCCATAGCTGCCTCTATAAGAATGGACTCAGAGGACACTATTCCCACACAGTTTTTTGCCTGTCAAGACTGTTAAATACTCAGGATATCAACCTAAGATAAAATGTCTTCGCTTTATGAATGTACTAGAATACCCGTTGGATATAGATTTGTCATATAAGAAGGGTTTGGTGGAGCATGTAGTATGTAAATGGCATGGCCACGCAATGCGCGCAGCATGCATGTTTGTAGGACTTACGTGTAATGTTAACTTGCATTTTTGTGCATATTCAATGTATGAAAGGCAGTTATTTAAGTGTTTAAAAGAATAATGAACTATGCCATGACAATGGTAAGTACAGAGAATATTAGTGAAGAAAATGGAATTGTTATGGGAGTTTTGAAGATGAATATGTTATGTTTTGTGGTAAAATAGGAAACTAAATCATTTATAAGATGCTGGAGGCACTGGAAGTAATTCCCTGCAGTGGAATGTTGATGTTGAGAGCACAACTGGACAGATGTGTTGTTGTTTGAGTCGTCTCTTGTGGTCATTTGGCTGCGCGAATTTGAGACGGTGGCTGGAGTTGTATGTTGTAAGGGGGATTTTAATGGGTGGGACAAAATAATTGGCTGTCTATCTGTCTATCTATCTGTCTATCTATCTGTCTATGTATGTATCTAAAAAACAATAAACAACAAAGTTGAATAGATAGTGTTTGATGTTATGGATAGTTGAGTCCTATTCAGCTGGCTGGCCTGGATGTGTATTGGGATAGTTTAACTTTACAGTGCATTTGACAGGTGGGTCTATGACACTTTATAATTTGTGTAAGATATAATTTGAGATCAAAGTGTGTCTCTTTAGATAGGATGCTATTCAGGTCATAGACTGCACATGTGATAGGTTGGGAGCTCAGTGTATTTACTTAATAGGACAAAAACGGCGCGAAAATGGTTGAGGGCTACTGAGGCTGTTGATTTAGTGGCTGGGCCTCCCTCCGAAATACATTGGCACAGTGAGAGGAGCAGGGGGAGTGAGTGCAAGTAAAGAGAGTGTAAAATTAATGGCGTCGTGGAGTTACATGAAGGAATTTCGTGAAAGGGGCTGCAGGAAAAGTAGATTTCAAAGAAATAAGGAAGGATCTCCTGGGATTTTATCAGCCACACTCAAAGGCAATGACAGTAAGAAGCGTCATGCAAGATGTGGTGGGCGTGGCTAGAGCAGGGATGGAGGAGTAGAGGTGACATCAAAGTTGAAGAGATAGACTTTTAAGAGTAGGATTGTCTTTGAGAATATAGTTAAGATATTTTCTTTTTCAGTGACCTGTCACTTCAACTGTACACTAGTCATTATGGGCGTGATTATCCCCAACTGTTGAAGAATTGCTTTGCGAAACCTAATCTGAGTCAAGGTATTGTTTACTTTTCATTTGTGTTCAACTTTACATAAATGTGTATGCCTGATCAATCGTTGATCATCTTTTGTGCCTGTGAAGTTCCTACTAGACAGCGTGCTTGCTTCGAACGTCAATGTGTGTGCGTCTTCTCCATTTGTTTCGTGTCTCCATTAAGTTCGAGCTATTCAATAACACTGGCGTAGTAAAATGTTTTATTGTCTTTGATGTTTTCTTGCACAAAAATCCTCAAATAATACAGTTCACAAAGAACTATGAGTAAGCTATTTAGCAGTGCTGTAAGTTTTAAGGAACTAGCTATGAGGGTTATAATATTATGTTTAAAAAAATCCCACACAACACCTCGTCTGCCTTTCCACCTTCAAAAAACCTATCACACTCGCTGAAATTCATTTGTAATTTGTTTACACTGTGTTTCTCATTTTTCTTTTTCAGAAACATTGGGTAAGCTTCACATCCCACAATCTCTGTCTGATGCCCCTCCCTCCATCTACCAGTGGCTGCTGAATTACCTGAGTGAACGTACTGTTTCACCTTTTCCATGTCTGCAGAGGGTCTCGCATAAAACAAAAGCTACTATTGTGGTAAGTTGTATGAGAGAGGTTGTCAGGGTTCCGGGTCAACCTGGAAAACCTTGAAAACCTGGAATTTTGGGTTGTGCTTTTCCAGATCTGGAAAAACCTGGAAAATGTCATTTCCGTCAAAAACCTGGAAAAAGTCTGGGATTAGGGATTTTCTTGCCAAAATTGAAAAGGTTAAAAAAATTGTGGACTTTCAAAGACTGTCCGGATCGCAAGAATCAGGTTGAATGAATTGTAGGTTTAGACCTTGAATATTGGTTTTGGCAGCCTTGAAAAACCTGGAAAAACCCTTGAATTTGAACTGGGCAAAAGAGTGGGAACACAGGGTTGTATACATGCTTCTTTTGTGAAAGGAGTTGAAATGATTGAATCGTTAACAAGAGACAGGCTCCCGTGGCCACTGGAGGGAACACAAAATGTCACTTCACATGTCTTGCTTGAACAACCTTTGACATGGTATTGGAAATGAGAGACAGAATATATGTTGTGAAGTGATGTCATACTTGTTGTGTATTCAACAATTCCTTGTGATCCCTCCTGTCCCAATTAGTCTTATCAAATGCTTAAATACAGGATGTAAAGCCAAAATCGCCCTCCCATCAGAAGTAAAAGTAGTTCATTGCTCGAGAATTTTGAAAAAAATAAAAAAATGTTTTTTTTAAAGCTTCCAAAAGATTGATGATGAATTGTGATAACTGAACTTCTGAACTTTTCAAGACTCAGTCTATCCGAAATTTTAATGGTCAAATTTATCTTTTTTAAAGCTCCATGTCCTTCTTAAGGAAGAGGAATTTAACGAGAGCACACTACAGAAATATATGAAGAGAGGTTCCGTTTCAGGTGAGAAATTGGTCAATGAATTAATGCTTTTTGCAAAACTATGAAGTTGATATTTATGAATTAATCATCGCATTCTTTTTGTTTGAATACAGGTAACCGATTAAATTACCTTGGCCTGCCAATAAACTTTGAAAGCTTGAAGGGGACCAAGCATGAGAAGGCCATACTCGCAATGACGCAATTAGGTGAGCTGTTTAGCAATGTTTGTTTTCTTTATATTCAATTTTTTTTTTCTTTATATTTCATCCTGCATGATGTGACTGCAACAATATTATGAATTAAATTTAATGTTCCCATTTTTCACCACCTTTTTGCAGTGTATATTGAGTCAAAAATTTTAAACTTATGTTATGAAATTTCTTTGTGGAAAGGCATGGTTTTTTTGTTGGCTTAATTGAGTTTGCTTATTAATTGATTAAATCTTACAGGAGTTACTTTGAAGGACCGTCTGATGTTCGGAGTGTCTATTCCTCTCAAGGAGGCCATTTTTAAATGCCGCCAAAATCCCCCAAGCGACTGGCCTACGGAAGCTTACACATTGATAGGTGAGTGTGTTTTCTACAGATATATTTCTAACTAAAGGTTTCTTTCTGCTACTTTACAGTCTTCCTCCTGTCCCTATTAACCTACCATGTGCATAAATACAGGACTTAAAACTGAAGTTTTGTTTGATATGAAACAATTGATGTAATGATGTTATATTAATTCACAAAATCCAGAATGATGTTTTTTCCACAGGTCGAGAAGACCTCTCTCACCAACAGAATACCAAAGTGCAGCCTCCAGTTGTGAAAAGTGAAAAGGAATCTCAGAACAAGAAGGAGGATGACGACGGCATGGACTTTGTTGACAATGATGTGAGAACTGTTTTAAATTGGTTATCTTTTTATAGAGACATGGTCTTACTTGTGTATGAGGCTGCCTCGTAAAAGTTGTTCCTTAAAGTAACCTTTTCTAAAGTGGAGTATGATGAGACCTATTAGTTTTCAGCAGAAGGTGGGGGGGGGTCTCATGTTGAAAAACAGTCTTGCTGTTGGATTTGGATAATGTGGGGGCAACTTTACTTTTGTATTCGTATGAGAAAGTAAATTTGGTGACACTTCTTCACAGGAAAATCTATTTTGCGTAATCGGGCTGTTTTTGTAACATGGGGAATGGGGTCTTTTGCCTGAGTGAAATATGTTTACATAGGCTAAGGAATCTGAAATCTATTTGTTTTATAACAGTTTATTTGCTAGACCTTTGTGATTACTTATTGTAATATTCTACCGCAAGGTGTCGCATCGAAGAGTTCACGCGAGATCACAAGCGAGACTGCGCCGTCAATTCACTTCGAGCTGCCGTCTCGAGCACACGTGTATGCATTATCGCTCACGCTTTGCGCAACGAAACTACGTACTTTCGTCGGTTGTGGATGTCCAGGACGTCTCCTATGGACAAGGACGACAAGAAGGACGACAAGAGGGATTCCTCCCGTTCCCGTGCAAGAAAACCGGTCGGACCTGAGAAAATTCCGAAGAAATGCAGCGTGGAGGCGTCGAATTCTCACCAAGATGGCGACGGCCCGAAATCCACGTGCAACGTGCCCGACCTGTCAAACCCCCCAGCGGGTTTTATGGATGATTTTAACTCACTACTGACGCAAAAACTCGATGAGTATTTTCAGTATCATGGTTCCCTCTTTGATGAGGAGGATTTTCCCCCGCCTGGCCAGTTAGGCAGTGGGGATGCTGACGCTGTCAGCTTAGACATTGACCGTGAAATTGCTCAGGCTTTAGAGGATAACTTGGGTGCCGAGGGTGTCCCACGTGGTGATCCTGCCCAGGAAGATTTTTTGGAGGCTTATATGGCTGAGATTGCGCCCGAAGGGCGTACTGGTAAGGCTATTCTCCCCGGAATTAGCCAGATTGTTAACTCAGCTTTTCGCACTAAGATGTCAGATACTAAGAGAGATGCTAAACTGAAGTTGTTTGAGGTGCCTGAGAATTGTCCAGGTCTGGATAAAGTTCGTACTAACCAGGCAATTTGGGACAAATTGCAGCCTCGTACGCGTACGATGGACTCAAAATTGCAAGCTCTTCAATCCATGCTTGTGGCTTCTGGTGCAGGGCTGTGTAAAGTGTTGTCTGCTTTGTACAATCTGAAGGCGCAGCCTGCTTCGTGTACTAAAGAGACTGTGGAATCGCTAATTAAAGACTCCTTGAATGTGCAAGTTCTGATTGGCCAGAGTAATGTGGACCTGAATGTCCGACGTCGAGAGCTGTTTAAGCCAGATCTGAATGAACAGTACCATCATCTTTGCTCGACGAGCACCCCCTTCACCGAATGGCTTTTTGGAGATGGTTTGTCTGACCAAGTGAAGGAGATTACCGAAGCGAACCGCCTGAGTGGTCGGTTGTTTCCAGGGCGAGGCAGAGCTCGTGGCCGAGGCCGTGGTTTTCGTGGTCGTGGATTCCAGCCTCGCTATCAGCCGTACTCCGGGTACTCGGGGTACCAGCCAACACATGCCTATGGAATTGGCCGTGGACAGCAGTCCCAGAGAAGGGCTTCCAACCGTGGTTTTTTAGGCCGGGGCGCAGCTGCACCCAAGAAGTCAGAGTAGAGAAGGTGGGTATGCCTCCGGTTGGTGCAAGGTTGTCTGCATTTGTCCCCATTTGGCGTGAACTTACTAGTGATGAGTCACTTTTAGATTGCATTTCTGGCATTTCCCTTGATTTCATTGATGACCCCCAGGAGGTGCCGTCCTTCAAGGTGGCATTTCAGTCTGATAAGGAGCATGTAAATTTTGCTGCTGAATTGGAGAAATTATTGACAAAAGAAGTCATTGAGCCATGTGTGGCTGTTCCTGATCAAGTACTCTCCAAAATTTTCCTTATTCCTAAGCCAGATGGTAGCTTCAGAACCATATTTGATATGAAAGCGCTGAATGAGGTGATTCGTTATGTTCACTTTAAGATGGATACATTGCAGACAGCCTTGTCACTCATGCGTAAAGATTGGTTTATGGCATCTGTTGACCTGAAAGATGCATATTTTTCCCTGCCGGTTAAGCAGGAGTTTCGTAAATATTTAAGATTTCAATACAAATCTGATTTGTATCAATTTCGTGCCATGCCGCAGGGTCTGTCTTCAGCCCCTAGAATCTTTACGAAAATTATGAAACCAGTTATGGCTACTCTGAGACGTAAGGGCATTGTGGTCATGAATTATCTGGATGATCTGTTCCTTGCTGCCCCTTCGGTTGAGGCCTGTCAGGTCGCCCTAGATGAAGCTATGGCCCTCTTGAAGAAACTGGGGTTTCTGTTGAATTTAGAGAAATCTCATTTGACACCATCTAAGGATCTGGTGTATCTAGGCTTTTGGCTTCACTCGGAATCCATGTCGGTGACTTTACCCCAGGATAAAATTGACAAAATGCAAGGGGTATGTTCTAAATTGTTAGAGCGTCATTCCATTTCGATTTTGGAACTGGCCCAGGCCATTGGGCTCATTATTTCTTATTGCAATGCGTCCGACCAGGGCTTATTACACTATCGTCACCTAGAAAGTCAGAAAATTTCAGCTCTGAGATGTAATGCAGGGAACTTCAAAGCCCAGGTTGTTTTATCTGATGCTTCCAAGGCGGAACTTCAGTGGTGGCTGCAGTGTGCGCCCTTGCTTAGGCATACTATTGCCCATGGTAATGCAGACTGGGTGCTTCATAGTGATGCATCTCAATTAGGCTGGGGAGCCTTTTGTGTGTCGAATGGGGAGCGTACTTCTGGTTATTGGTCGGAAGAAGAAAGTTTTTGGTCTATTAATGCGAAAGAGTTGAAAGCAGCGTTTCTGGGCCTTCAGGCTTTGGGCTCTCATTTAGCAAATATTCATGTTCAACTCAGATCCGACAATACCACCACTGTCGCTTACATTAACAATATGGGAGGCATTAAGTCTCCGCTATGTGACCAACTTGCCCGTGAATTATGGGCTTGGGCTATAGAACGGTCTCTCTGGGTCTCCTCTACGCATATTCCAGGTCATTTGAATACAGAGGCCGATGCTGAAAGTCGGCTTGGGGATGATGATAAAGAATGGGAACTCAATTCTGAGGTCTTTGACCCCCTTACGTCCCTCTGGGGTACGCCTGAGTTGGATTTATTTGCCAGTCGTTTGAATCACAAATTGCCAGAGTATGTCTCGTTTAAACCAGACCCCGCGGCTTGTCACGTTAATGCTTTTACTTTGTCATGGTAGGACAGATTCACTTATGCTTTTCCTCCTTTCAGTGTAGTTGGAAGAGTACTCCAGAAGTTAACGGAGGATCAAGGCTTGATGATACTGGTGGTCCCGGAGTGGCCGACAGCACCGTGGTTCAGTCTACTAACCCCTTTGATGGTCGATTTCCCAGTGCGTCTTCCCAAGATGCAGCATCTGTTGCGCCGCGGCGCAGATCTACACCCCCTACGGCACAAGCTTCAGCTACTCGCTTGTCTCCTGTCCGGCGATCCCTGTCAAGTCGCCATATTTCAGCAAAGGCTCAGAAATTTATCTTGGCGGCCTGGCGACCGTCTACGCAGAGGCAATATGACTGTTATCTACGGAAATGGACCAAATTTTGTGCGCAGCGGGGTGCTGATCCCATTGCTGCATCTTTAGACATTGCCTTAGATTTTTTAGTTTCACTGTTTGAGGCCGGGCTAGAGTATAGCGCTATTAATTCTGCCAGATGTATGTTGTCTGGGCTGTTAGGGGTATTTGAAAATATGCCATTTGGGAAACACCCCTTAGTTACTAGATTTATGAAAGGTATGTTTAATTCACGGCCGCCCCGGGCCAGGTATCAAGCCACTTGGGATGTTGATGTAGTTTTAAGGTGGTTGCGACGGTTGTCGCCTGTTCGATTTTTGTCCCTTAAGGACCTCACACTTAAGCTTGTTATGTTACTAGCTCTCACTACTGGCCAGCGGGGCCAGACGTTACACTTGTTGGACTTGGCCAACTTGGCTAAGGGTAAAGATTATAAGTTTGGATTTACTGCACCCCTCAAACATTCCAGGGCTTCTGCCCCTCTTCCTGTAGTGACCCTGCGACCTTTTCCCCCAGATCGTCGCTTATGTATCCTCACTGTCATCAAGGAGTATATTAAGCGCACTGCGGTGCGCCGAAAGTCAGAAACTCGACTGCTTATCAGTTATGTACGGCCTCACTCCAGGGTGTCGCGGGACACCATAGGCCGTTGGATCAAGGTTGGCCTGATCCGTAGTGGTGTTGACATTAGACTTTACGGGCCACACAGTACTCGCATGGCCTCCACGTCTAAAGCCCGAGATAATGCGGTCTCAGTCAAGACCATTCTTGAGTCCGCAGGATGGTCTAATGTTGGAACTTTTAAGAAGTTTTATTACCGCGCCCCTGAAAAGACTTTTCAGGAGGGTGTTTTGACTGTTTGACTTGTTAGATGTCAAAAAAGGGGGGGGGCGTGTCTTTTGGGGCACTGCCAGTGCCAGAATGAGGACATTGACATTGTTTTTTCTGTTTAATCCGGGTTTATTGTTATTTGCCAGGTTCATGCTGGGTTATTACTAATTTTTCATATGATGTGACCTGTAAGGTCTGTATTCTGAGGTTGTGTTTTGGCCTCCTGTCATTTACCTGTTCCTGTCTGGAATAAATGCATAATGCATTTTGACTGTTACTTTGCTTTTGGAGTTATTTCATGTGGGCTCTAAAGTCTCGCGTGAACTCTTCGATGCGACACCTTGCGGTAGAATTGATGGTTATGCGAAACTTACCTGGAAGTTGAAGTATAACCGGAGTTCTACCGCAAGGTGTACAGCATCGAGAGTTTAAGCGCCCACCCAACTCCAGCTTCCACTCCCTTAAGGCCATTATGGCTTGTTAGGGGTGTTCATCCACATTCATAACTCTTTAAAAATTGACGGCGCAGTCTCGCTTGTGATCTCGCTTAAACTCTCGATGCTGTACACCTTGCGGTAGAACTCCGGTTATACTTCAACTTCCAGGTAAGTTTCGCATAACCATCAATTACATTGCAGTTGCTGAGACTGAGGTTCAGTGATGATTTGAGAGTGAGAGAAGTGAGACGATTGCTTCAGTCGAGTCATCCCGTCAAGATTGCCTTGACCCAAAAACCTGAAGTCAGGTGAGTTTCATTATTATTTTTATATGAATTTTACCATTAATGACATTGAACGGTAGGGTGTGTCAATTTTTAATTTTTATGCAAATTCAAAAGGCACTAATGACTAAAATGTGCATTTTGACCTGGGAAATCCAAATCTGTTCTCGAAATGGCGATGCGACAATTCTTACCTACTTCAATTTTGGTTCAAAGTTTCAATGTTTTTTTCGTCGATTAGAATGCTGTATGACACATATTGACAAAGTTATAGAGAATGTCTCATTAAAACTCTTTGTCATTGCAGTGATCATGACTTCATTGAAGAACAGGAGAGGTTCCTGTATGCAACTTGCATTAGGACAATGGCTTTGCCTATGGGAAGGTAGGTTCTGGGTAGATTTTGCCCATGAAATTCATTGTATTGATTACGTGATAGTGATAAAATTTAGGTCAATGCACAATTGCTTATAGCTATCACTGGCATCTGATTTTGTTTGTCTTCTTCGACTTATCATGTAGCACTGTAGCATAATCTTGTTGGTTTGGTGAATTTTAAAAGAACCTGTCAGATTTACTATGAATCGTCCTGGCATGTTATGTTTCATTAACTTGTACCTCAATGGTCAATTTTAGCTTTTGAAAAAATTTATGTCTGGATCAGTGGTAGCATGCTGGGCTACCAATCGCTTCGTTCAGGGTTCGAATCTTGCTTGCCTGATCACCTGGGCCTGTATTGGATGGCAGTTTCAATCATCCTTCACCTCATTGCCTGGTCCTTTTCTCGTCCTGGTTAGGCAACCAAGTGCATAGATCCAAGATATGAAGTTCCAATCATCCATCCATCCCTCCTTTGGATCCATTGATGTTTTATTTTATGCAAAAATTGTCAAGGGAATGTCCTATTGCAGATCAGTCCTTCGCCTCATTGCCGTGTCCTCCTGTCCTAATTAACCTACCAAGTGCATAAATACAGGACGTAAAGCCCCGATCATCCTTCCATCCAATAGCAGATCTTAAGGGTCCTTTGGATTTTTTTTTCAGGGGCATGTTCATGCTTTGTACCCACCAACCAGTCTTAACCGAGACTTCTCCAATCCCAAGACTGTGTCTCACTGGTAGAGCTCCTCCGAGAAACACCACCGTAGATCTGAGTCACATTGACGTCCCCCCCAACATGTCTGCTTGGCCCTCTTTCCACAACGGGGTGACTGCTGGGCTGAGGTTAGCCTATTCTACACAGGTGGGTTGACTGTTGAGTCATGCTATTTTTCGGTCTCCTCGTGTGAAATTTGAATAATGGTGCGCCTTGTCAAAAAATGAGTATTTTGCTACTTCATATCTGAAATCTCTAAAGAACAAGAATCCCAAGTGACCTGTCATCAATCACAGAAAATAATTTGCAATTTGGCTTTTAAAATTTAATATAATGCCTGCTCACCTAAATTAATGAACTGTACATGTAGGTCATGCCTGTCCATTCATCATGGAGTAAAAAAGAAGAAGATATATCCAGAAAATTATCCTTTGCTGCAAGCCAGCTAAAGCTCATTGAACAATTTTTTGGAATTTCTCTGAGGGGGTTAGCTCTATTTGTAACGCTACAGGATGTAAAGCCCCATTCATCCAACCCTGTTTATTTTTCAGGTTGATTCGACGTGGATCATCTACAACAAACCAAGGAGCAACGAGCTGACCAATGAGCACGCAGGATTCTTGATGGGCTTAGGACTGAACGGCCTTCTCTCCAACCTTGCGACATTGAGCGTCCATGATTACTTATTGAAAGGTCATGAGATGACCTCTCTTGGTTTGCTCCTGGGCGTTGCTGCAGGAAAGTAAGTCATCCAATAGTATTCTAGGCCAGACTTAATTGATCTTTCGCTGGGTGGAGAGGGTTGGTCTAGTGGTAGCGTGCTAGGCTGCCAATCGGTGGGTCCTGAGTTTGAATCCAGCTCTTGCCTGGTCACCTTAGCCTATGTTGGAACTTGGAGGGCTGTTTCAATCATCCTTCGTCTCATTGCCGTGCCCTCCTCCTGTCCTAAGCAGCCTAAGAAGTGCTTAAATACAGGACGTAAAATCCCAATCATCCATCCTTCTATTGATCTTTGGCTTCTCGGATTTTCTCTAGGCACTTTTATGGTTAGTCGGAAGGACAAAAAAAAACTGCAATGTCAATTTTTTGCCATGTCAATTTGATAAAAATTTTGGGTAGGCCTAAGCTCGGTTCTTTTTTCCGTAGAGAGGAAATCGGTTGGGTCTGTCGATCTGAGAAACTTAAAATAGATATGTCTTGCCCTGGCCTCCTAGTGTCGATTAAGAAAAGCTTCTGTGAAATTTGTCTTTTGTCGCTTATATTGTGTGTTTAACATATTTGTTGTCGAAGATATGAACTGAATTCTATGTATGCTGTCCTTTCCTTTCCAGGCGCGGTACTATGGATGTCAACACTACAAAACTTTTAAGTATCCACGTAGCTGCCCTTTTACCCCCAACATCTACAGAACTGGACGTCTCTCACAGCGTTCAGGTTGCAGCAGTATTGGGAGTGGGCATGGTGTACCAACAGACTGCTCATCGACACATGGCTGAAGTGATGTTGTCCGAGATAGGTGATTATTATACAGTTTTTGAGTCATTGTCCAATTTGAGAGCTGGGGGGGGGGGAGGCTTGGTCTTGTGGTAGCGTGCTGGACTACCAATCGCTGGGTCCAGGGTTCGAATCCAGCTCTTGCCGGGTCACCTGAGCCTATGTTGGATGGCAGTTTCAATCATCCTTCGCCTCATTGCCGTGTCCTCCTCTGTCCTAATTAGCCTACCAAGTGCATGAATACAGGACGTAAAACCCCAATCATCCATCCATCCAATTTGAGAGCTCTCTGTTGTGTATTTTGAAGGGTTCTTCGTTATGGAGAGAGGAACAGTGACATATATTTTGTTGTCCTCTGACCATTATCAAGAGTCTATTATAAAAACCCTCTATCCTTTATTTATTATATTTTGAAGTTAAGTATTTGGTGTTCGAGATTGGTTTGGTACAAAAAAGATATCTTTAATTTGCATTGTCACAACACTGTTGAGAACATTGCTTAGGCTGCTTGTGTATCTGCAATGCTATTTTTGATACCAATTTATGATTTCCTGCTGATACTTTATTTTGTTCTACATTATTCACCATTCTTCGTAATTGTTTGCATATGTTTACATGACTTTGATATTTGCACATAATTATAACAACTGATCCCTCTGTATATTTCAGGACGCCCTCCGGGCCCAGAAATGGAGAACTGTGTCGATAGGGAGGCTTACTCTTTGGCAGCTGGTCTTGCCTTAGGGATGATCATGTTTGGGGTCAGTATGTTTCGTTAGGCGACATCCTACAGTCTGTCTCATTACTAGAATGGGCGGTCGTTGTCAAAAATCTGACAAAAACGGCACCAAAACATCACAAAAATGAACAAATTACAAAATAGCTCATCTACTCATGAGTATGTGTCCTTCTACTGTGTGACCTTTAGATGCTGAGCAGTCAGGCCAAACACCAGTTCACATGTTGTGAGACAAACTGTAGTTTTATGATGTACGAAGTTAGGCCACACATAGTTGATCTTTAGCTTCTCGGATCCTCTCAAGGCACTTTTCCTAGGGTCGGTCGGTAGGACAAAAAAATTTTTTATTCTTCAATTTTTTTTCCTGTCGGCAGAAAATCTATTGTGTCGGCGGGTGTGCAAAGCTAAGAATCAATTATGTGTGATTCGTTTTAATCTTACTTCCATGAATCCATGCACTCTGACCACTTACAAGATCAAGTTATCACTTCTGAAGACTCAAATGTTTATTTTTCAGAAAGGAAACGAGGTAGTGGGATTGTCGGATCTTAGCATTGCCGATCAGCTGTACAACTACATGGTTGGAGGACACAAGAGACCACTGGTGAGTTAAGGTGTTTCAGATTATGCATCTACTTCTCAAGGTATCATTTCGTTAGTTCTGACACGGGCCCAAGTAGCTATTGCTACCCCTACCACTGTATAAACTGCAATAATAAAGGGCAAAAGTAGCAATAGCTACTTGAGCCCCTATAATACACTCAGGTTTCATTTAAATGTTATTTTTATTTCAGACAGGTGCAAACAAGGAGAGATACAAGTCTCCCAGCTATCAGATCAAGGTGAGAATGAAGTCTTACAAGATTCAGATTAATTTCCATTTCGTTACAATGTAACTAGAACACAAGTAAAACAAAGAATAATTAGGATATGTATAATTAAAGTATGAAATGACTTTGAGATGGTAGGAGACTCGTCAAATACAAACATTTTTACTGCTCTAGTGGAGCCGAGCCCATACAGGCATTAAATGATCTGCAATTTCCTACATGTATTAAATTTCTATCTATAGGAGGGTGACTCCGTCAACATCCATGTGGCTTCACCTGGTGCTACCTTGGCATTGGGAATGATCTACTTCAAGACTGGAAACAGGTATGAGACGACACTGTAGATTATGTGTATGCTTGTGACTTAATTAGAATTTTATTTATGAGTTATGAATCTCTGACGATTGCACTCTGACATGATAAAATATAGATCCAATTGAATTCTTATGCCAATCGCTGGGTCCAGGGTTCAAATCCAGCTCTTGGCGGATCACCTGGGCCTATGTTGGACGGCTGTTTCAATCATCCTTCGACTTATTGCTGTGTCCTGCTCCTGTCCTAATTAGCCTACCAACTGCATAAATACAGGACGTAAAGCCCCAATCATCCGTCATCCATATCATTGAATACAGATTTTCAAATGTCTGCATCATATTATATAAGATAATCTTTTTCTTTTCACAGTGCTGTTGCTGAATGGCTGACTGCACCTGACACTCAGTTCCTTCTCGATTTTGTCAGACCTGATTTCTTGATGCTCAGAGTAAGTGATAAATCCAAGTACTTTTGTCTCATCCCACATGCGAACTAGCGTTCGGTCTGATTCCTTAGCCTTCAGAAGTCCTACAACAGAAATACACGTACCTGCGTGTAGATTAGCAATTTTATATATCACTCCCACAAACTCTTGCCTTGGCCTTACCCAAACTGCAAAACCAGTGCTAAATTCCAGTTAAAATGTCAGATGGGACACATTGTAATTCAGAACATTCAAGATATTGAACACAGGTTATTTGTAAAGTGTCAAGTGTACTAAAATTGATGTTCTAGAGATTATAAACCATATTAATTTTCAGGTTTTGGCGCGAGGTTTAGTAATGTGGCATGAGATACTTCCCTCAAATGACTGGATCGAAAGCAACATTCCATCTGTAAGTTTATGTTCTAGTGATTTTCTGAATGCCACAATTACCTTCTTCGAATGAAATGAAGTTATCTATTTTTCCATCGCAAAATATTTTGCAGCTCAACCTTGTCTGATTCTGTTTTTCAGATTGTACGAAAGTATGCGTTTAGAAAAGCTTCATTTCGTGACGACCCAGAATGTGATGTTGACTTCGAAACTATGAGGTTCGTTTTGAATCTATAGACTAGTATAGTTTGATCTATTATTTAAATATGAGCACTGGGGCTGAAACCTTTTATCGGCTGCCCAGGAACGGGTAGGGTGATGCATTTTCCTGAGTCAAACCTGTCTGCGTGGGCTATCATTCTTTTTTAAAAGGGGCCTGTATTTTATTGTGCCACATGTTTTCAATGCAGTTGAGTGATGTTGAGCTTCTGAAATAAGCTCGATAACCTCAAGTGACCTTAAAAGTGTAGATTTACCCATTATCCAGATGACTCTTGATGACAGATCCTGTTACTTTGCAATAAACAATAAATCAGCTTTTCTTCACTACTGTCCACAAGTTTTTATTTAGGCCACACATAATTGATTCTTAGCTTCGCGGACCCGCCGACACAATAGATTTCCTGCCGATGGAAAAAAAAAAATAGAAAAAAAAAATATATTTTTTTTGACTTATAAAAATTTTTTTTTCACCTTTTTTTTTGTTGTCCTACCGACCAACCCTAGAAAAAGGGTCTTGAGAGGAAGCCGAGAAGCTAAAGATCAATTATGTGTGGCCTTACTACTATACAACAATTACCTGGGTATGGGTCGGTGAGAGGGTGTGGAGTACTTGGGTAGAAATCTCTATTTGTTTCCGCCCCAATGAGCTCTCTAAATACCTGGCAGACCAATTTCGGCACTCAAACCTTCGCAATGATTCGCAGGGTTGGTTGAGGTATAATGATGATGAGCCTGTTACAATTAAGCTGTTATAAAGATGAAACACAAGACTTTTACCATCACCATGAAGCTCGAAAAAATAATGGTTTTAAATGCTTACCCACTTATATTTGCAGTCAAGCTTTCTGCAACATAGTGTCCGGGGCGTGCTTGGCAATGGCTTTACGTTATGCTGGCTCTGCGAATGAATCTGTCAAGAAATGTTTGGTAAGTGAAAAGTTTGGTTAAAGATGCGATCGATTTATGCATTGTTAAACATTGTTGTATTTAGTATAATGCCTAATAATGGCTGCTAGGCAGTGAATAGGAAGTTAAATAAGTTGTGTAAAAAAAAAATGTTTTCAAATCAGGTGAGAAGTTTTAATGAATAAAAGTTGAAAGAAAAGGACATGCTTAATAAATGCGAGATCTCAGTTGTTTGCAGTGGTTAAATTTTATTTAATTATTGTGAGTTTGAAAATTAAATTTCATTAAATTATATAATTTTTGGCGTTTCTCTCTCAGATGCACAGAGCAATGGCTGGATTGAAGTTGATGGCAAAGCCGTTGGTTGTTGAGCAAGCTGGGAGAAGCACTGTGGAGAACTGCCTCATTGTTGTTGTTTTGTCTCTTTCTATTGTAAGTAAAACCAAACTTCTTGCTAATGATCTACTTGACTATCTCCTAAAATTATGTCGCAGGCCTGCAGTTTCAGACAAATGTCAGTCAATTTCACTCATGATGTATTTGACGGCAGTTTCAATCATCCTTCACATCATCACCATGTCCTCCTCCTGTCCTAATAAGCCTAACAACTTATAATCAAGAGCATAAATATAAGACGTGAAGCCCCAATCATCCATCTATCCTCTTATGATATGCTTCGGTATAATGTCACAACAATTAACTGTGGCGCCACTACCATTTTAGTTCCAATTTGCGTAGTTGATGATATGAACTGTAATGTGATTTCACCCAAATAAAAATAAGGCCAATGCTTGCACATGTCATTCATATGTTTAATATGCTTAGAAAATTTTCCAATTGCAATAATTATTGTAACCTGAATAATAAAACATCTTTTTTAATCTACTTAACAGGTCATGGCGGGAACAGGAGACTTAGAAATCTTGAGATTGTGTAGATACTTGCGTGCAAGAGTTGGACCGACATACAACTATGTCTTGTATGGATCTCATATGGCTATCAGCATGTCTTTGGGTCTTCTCTTTCTCGGAGGAGGGAGATACACACTTAGCACAAGTCCCGAATCAATTGCAGCTATGTTATGCGCTTTCTTTCCTCAATTTCCCATCCACAGCAATGATAACAGGTTGGTTTGCATGGGGAGATGTTTTGATTCCGATATTCGTTTTTAACAATTTTGAGAATTAAGTTCAGAGAACATATGTGTGTGATAAGAAAATTTAAATTTACTGCTTGTTAATGTAATAGGCCTACTAGTTGTTCCTGAATCAGTAAATCTACCAACACTCGAAATTTGGGATGGAAGACATCACAATGAATAGTGGTCTTTCAGCTAATTTATAAAGTGGTTGTTTATTTGTGGGTACTTCTGTTTTAATCCTCAAATTAAAAAAATAAAGTCAATGAACCGACTTTGGCGTAACACCAAATTTTGAAGAAACATGTTGATATTTCATCTCTAGGAGTTTGCTAAATAGATCTATATATATGTGAAGCAGAATTTGTCTGATTCTGAGAAACATGTATTGCATTTGCTTAAATGTTTTCAGATATCACCTGCAGGCTTTCAGACATTTGTACGTCATAGCTGCTCGACCTCGAGTCCTGTTGCCCAGAGATGTGGACTCAGGTTTCCCCTGCTATGTTCCTCTGCGTATTTCATGCAAGGTAATTGGAAAGCAATCCACTGGCCATGACAATGCTTTAACTTTCGATAAACCCCTTAACTATAGTCTCTAGTAACTCTTTATGGTTGCAATGTGGACACTTATGAAGGCTGAAACTGTTAAAGTTACCCTGAATGATAGGTTGAGATTGGACCATAATTTTCTCTAATTTTTACGCTATATTGTGCTGCCTGCTCATGTTCATAAGTGAGCAAAATTTTTTAGTTGTATGATCATTTTTTCCTGTTGAAATGACCAATAAATGTACTAAATGACCCCTAGATTTTATTTCGGGTACGCATGACCTGTTGTGCTAGCTATCAACTTTGTGACGTCATCACCATTGTAAGAATTTGTTAACTTATAACAATATATTTATAACAATGGGTATTGTGACGTCATCTCTAATGGATGTGCTGGAGGATGCATAAACTATCAAGAAAACAACATGAAATACCTAAATAATTTATTTAATCAAAGAAATACATCAATAAACTAGTATAACTGATATTGCCGTACGGCAATATCGGATAATCCCCCGCGGGCCCCGTTTGACCCTAGCCCCGCTTATTCTCCTGTTTCAATTCACTTTAATAATTTGTATGAATACACCTGTCCGCTTATACTATTAAGGTTTTTAAGTGCATAAATAGAGGACATATGCCCTATCAGCCAACGCTTACAAAATCCTTTCCCTTCAATGTATATAATTTCCCTGTCATGATAGGCCTAAGCCTGTGCCCTGTGGTTGATGACCGTGTTTGAGTATGCTGCTCTTTGCATGGCGTAATGCTGCTGCTTGGGAGCAAAACCTGGCAGTGAGGCAGAATGGCCCCAACAGCAGACTAAGATGCATCTGTGAATTATTTTTAAACTTTTTTTTCAAGGCAAAGGAAAAAAGACTGGTAAGATATGATTATACCACAAAATAGGGCAAAAAATAAGCAGCATGTAATTTGAGTTTTAATTGATTCGGAACATTAATGCATGAGTTATAATTGCAAATGTAAAATCATCATTGTAAAATTGAGTATTACTATGAGCTGTATGCCCGTACAGTTCAGCGAAGGTCATAATTTTATGCATTTTTTGGAGTTAATTTCATGAAATTTGAACGAGTAGAAGCTGAGCTATGTGCATTTCAATTTTGAAATAAAAAAAATTCTGTGGCAGAAACCACTTGATGTAGTCAAATGTAATTTTAGGACAGTATGTAGGCCCCACAAGGGTATTAGGGAAAAAATATTCATGGACATTGATGAAGAACTTCATTGGATTTTAAGCCAAAAACTTTTCGAAAGGTGCAAAAAGTGACAACAAATTTTCTATGTCTGACGCGATTCTACGCCGCGCGTCTGACACCATCATGCTATACATCATTGGAAAGCTGACAAACAGAGCTTTCTTGTGATATCTGATACTTTGCTGTAGCTGCAATAGGAACCGAGATATGAGTACTTGAAAATTGGGTTTTTGGACGTCCGTAGCGCCAAGACCGTTTGTCCGAGCGGTCCGTAACTTTGTGAAGTTGGTACACTGTGGTACATCTGTATGTTCACCCATTTTCAGCTCTCTAAGAGCATTCCTTCCCTGTTTTTCAACAAAATTTTGGTCAGTTTTCGGGATATCAAATTTTCAAAAAATCATATCTTGAAATGTGTTCATGAAATCTCCACGAGACGCCTTTCTGCACTGGAGACTTTGTCAAGGTATCTTACAAAAAATCAACAGGTCTCACTTATGCTTAGGTTCTCAGAAACCTGCGCCGGAAATTTTTTTTATATTTTCCTCGTAACTCATAAGTGTCATGAAATTTGAACATGAAATTTCGTGTAAAGTAGCACGCAATGGAGTTGCATATTACCCTTGACTTGTAACGTAGTATCTGTAATAGTGTTGAAATAATCGCAGTTTTTCTGAGCTGAATAATAATAAGAATAATAATAATAATAACTAGTATAACTGATATTGCCGTACGGCAATATCGGATAATCCCCCGCGCCCCCCCTGTCTCCCCTTCCCTGCTTACTCTCCCCTTCCAATTCATGTCCTTCATGATGAATTCTTAAAAGCATGTATGAACGCTGCAATGTTGTTGGAGCATTTGCCTATCAAATATCTTGACTGCCAGACACACCTGTGGTGGCCAAGCGTACCAGTGCATGTTGAGTAAACCCTAACCCTAACCCTAATGGCTTGCTGGAGGCAAACCATAAGAGTTGGGGAGATGTGCCTACATGGAAAAATCAGGCAATAAATTAGGAACACGTCATTGCATTTTCATCTGATTTGAAACATAAATGCAGGAGTTATAGTTGCTTATATAAAATCATCTATGTAAAATTGGCTATTACTATGAGCTGTATGGCCTTGGGGGACAGTAAAGGCGATAATTTTAAGCATCTTTTGGTATTAATTGCATGAAATTTGAATAACCGGAAGCTGAGCAATTTATATTTGAAGTTTGAAAATTAAAAAAATTCTCTAGGACAAACTATTTGATGTAGGTAATTTATGTTTTGGGGACAATATGGAGGGCTGATATGGGTAGCCCACATAAAATAATGATGGACGTGCATGAAGAATTACATTGACTTTTTGAGCCGAAAAGGTTTTTTGGGCCTAAAAAGTGACATGAAATTTTCAATGTCCGACGCGATTCTACACCGCGTGTCTGACACTATTATGCTATACACCATTGGAAAGCTGAGAAACAGACCTTTCTTGTGATATGTGAACCTAGTCTGTAGCTGCAATAGGGACTGAGCTATGGCCACTCGAATATTGAGTTTTTGTGCGTCCGTAGCGCACAGACCGTTTGTCCGAACGGTCCGTAACTTTGTGAAGTTGGTACACTAGGCTATGTCTGTAAGCACGCCCATTTTCAGCTTTCTACGAGCATTCCTTCCCTGTTTTTCAGAAAAATTTTGGCCAGTTTTCGGGATGTCTATTTTTCAAAAAATCATATCTTGAAATGTGTTCATGAAATCTCCAAGAGACCCCTTTCTGCACTGGAGACTTTGTCAAGATATCTTAGAAAAAATCAACAGCTCTCAGTTATGCTTAGGTTCTCAGAAACCTGCGCCGGAAATTTTTTTTATATTTACCTCATAACTCATAAGCATCATGAAATTTGATCATGAAATTTCGTATGAAGTAGCGCGCAATGGAGTCGCATATTACCCTTGACTTGTAAAACAGGATCTTTAATAGTTTTGAAGTAATCACAGTTTTCCTGACTGCAATAATAATAATAATAAAAGGTAATCGAAGAATATCAATATAATCCCCCGCCGCTGCGCGAGCGGGGGATTATAATAATAATAAAACGAACAATATCAATATAATCCCCCGCAAGCGGCGGGGGATTATAACTAGTCAAAATGTTAATGATCACAAATTTATACCATAATGCACATAATACTACCAGTATTTAGCAAAGGATTTTATCATTCAGGGTAACTATAAATACATGTTTATTCTTTTTAATTTACTCTTAAAAATTTTGTAGGAAAGTGACACATGTACGGAGAAGGTGTACAACTGCATGGCTCCGTGTATTCTGCCGGAGTTGCACCAAATATCTGAGGTAAGAAAGTAACTTGAGCATCTTATAAATGGCTGGTCATTATTGCTTTGTTTAATCTCTTTGTTAAAATAAAGTAGTTTGTGAGAACCCATGGGTCACATAGGCCTAGACCTAATCACTGGAAGGTGACTATCTGATGCATGATATCAAGTTATTCCTCTGGCACACTTTCTTTGTTGGACGGCTGTTTCAGTCATCCTTCGCCACATTGCCATATCCTCCTCCTGTCCTAATTACCCTACCAAGTGCATAAATACAGGACATAACTCATCCATCCATCCTCACACTTTCTTTCCAATGTCTCATTATCTAGGCGCAACCTAGATCTTGCTTGTACAACCTGCCATTTCCTGCGTGTTTTTCAACTTCCTGTTTGTGGTGAACATGAAATACAATGGTTCCATGCCTTTTACCTTCTAACTTCGTAAACACGTCAACCCTTCTAGCTTGGATGCTGCTATTGCTATTGATGATGGATCAGTAACGGATCTATGGATTGTCATTGTAAATAGCTGTCCTCTTTGCTGTAAATTGACAGAAATAACTATTTCTGGTCACAAAAAATCAGGACGCTGTCCTAGATTTATGCAATGTCTAGACTGTGTGCACTCAAGCGGAACATGTTAGCATATTAGAACGGCAACGGCTGCAGCAAAATGTACATAAGATGATAACAGCTTTTGGTGGCCCATTGGATTTCATACCTATACAAGCTATATGATAGAATCCCTGACCAGCTGGCTGGTTGATTCACAATGGAGCATCTACAATGGCAGAGAGAGGTTCATCTCATGCTTAAATTGTCAAGTTAACAATCAGCGCCTAGATTTGCAAATTTTATTTGTGCATTCTAGTTCACTCTCCAAAAGCCTCCAGCCTTTAAATGATCGTTCAAACATTGTAAGGTTATTCTATAATTTTCAGATAAGAGTTCTTGGTCCAAGATACTGGCCGTTTGTGTTCCAAGCTGGGAAGAATTGGAAAACATTGAAGTGAGTATATATTCTAGAATGCCAGAACTTTGTACTTTGCAGAAGTTTGGTTTAACATTACAGTGCCGCCTGTAAGTAAGTGAAACGCATGACATTGTGCCATTGCATCAATGCTAAACATCCTCAGCCAAACTGCTTGTGGAGGCATGAATTCTCATCGAATGAAAGGGAAACAAAGTGGGTCATAAAGGCCGATGTGTGAGGCAAGTGGGATAAAAATAGCAGCCCATTTTCTTCGCTGTGGTCGGAGTTAGGTATGGGTCAAAGTCTTTGATAAGTAAGTGAACCACCCTTCCCTATCTTTTAACATTGGGCTTGCCTTTCACTTACTTATCAAAGACTTTGACCCATACCTAACATACAGAAAAACATGAGTTATATACAGCGAAGAAAATTGGCTGCTATTTTTATCCCACATGCCTCACATATCGGCCTTTATGACCCCAAATGTTTTCCTATCATCGGATGAGAATTCGTCCTTCCAGAAGCATTTTGGTTAAGGATGTTTAACATTGATGCAATGGCACAATGTCATGCGTTTCACTTACTTACAGGCGGCACTGTATTTAATTGAAGATATTAAACCTTCTCTTACTCATGTTTTTCTGTATGTTGACTAAAATTAATTGATGTATTTTTCAGGAAAATACTGAAAGGAAATGGTCACTTGTATGTTAAACAAAGGGCAGGACATTTATCGTACAAAGACGATCCAAAGGTAGAACGCGTGAAATATGACTTTTGTCAAATCATTGTAAATTTCAAAAATTGTCTTTATTTAAAATTTGGTATCTTATTAAAATTTGAATAAACTGATGTTATAAATTCCAGGGCTATCACAGCGTCCTTGCTCAACTTCTGACGGAAGATCAATCTTTGGGAAAGGTAGTCAAGGTGAATATGTCTTGAATTATTCTCACCTCAAGGGCCAATAAATGATTTTTTTTTAAATCATTTTAAAGATCGACACAGAATTTTCTGTCTGTCTATCTGTCCTTTCTTGATGACTTTCTTTCTGTCCTTTCTTTCCTTCTTTCCTCCCTTCCTTTTTTGGGGGGAGGTTTGGTCTAGTTGTAACGTGTTGGACTGCCAATCGCTGGGTCCAGGGTTTGAATCCAACTCTTGCTGGGTCACCTGGGCCTATGATGGGCGGCTGCTTCAATCATCCTTCGCCTCATTGCCGTGTCCTCCTCCTGTCCTAATTAGCCTAATTAGTGTATAAATACAGGACGAAAAGCCCCGAACATCCATCCATTCATCCTCCCTTCTTTCCTTTATTCTTTCTTTCTTGTATCTTTCTTGTTTTTTTTATTTATGGAAAGTTCTATAGATACAAATTTGTCTCTTAATTATTTTCTAGCACTCTTTATTCATATTTCTATTTTAGTGAATCACTTTCTCTCCTTATTTTCAGCCCGATGACATCAAGTCTTTCTCCTCAGATCCTCAACTTCTGTCTTTTGCCGAATACTTCTGCCAAGCCCAGCATGAACAGGAGTACCATGTGCGACAATATTTGGCGAGAGTCCTCTACGAGTGTGTCAGTCAGGAGAAGCCTGAGGTGCTTGCTACCCATGTAGCTTTAGAACAGGTACAAAAGTTGAACTGATGTAGTGGCTTACTTCATTGTAATTGCATTGTAATTGCACATGCTCAATTGCCAATTTGGCCAAAGATCTTTTAACAGATCATTATCAAAAAAAAGGCCTCTCACCTATAAAATTAATGAAATCAATTCTGGCCATGCTCTTAATAATCAGACTCAAAAGTGAGGCCAATTATAATCGTCGATAATTGGAGAATCATTTCATCTGACACTATTTTCAATTAATAATAAGATAGGACGACATCCTTCTGTACCTCGGCTACTATGGAGTAGTTCAGTAACATATAATGATAATGCTATAGTATTTTCATTGAAGTGGAGAATACAAGTTGCTTGGAAGAATTCTTTAAGTATTTAGAGCCCATTTGCAGTAAAACTTTGCAGGCAGTGTGCTCCATACTTCCATACTCTCCTATCTGCACATTGGCAGTAACTTCATAATGGCAGTAACATCGATACAACTAGAAAGGCCTGATGCAGTTTTAAAATTTGATCTGTTCAACTTCATACTTTTGAACAGGTTATCGGCACACTGGTAAAGAAAGCCCAACCTTTGGGATTATGGCAGTTGACGTTGATGCACGCTTACTACGGAAACTCTACTATTCGAGAAGAAACAGAAATGGAAGACCCCGAAATTCTGGACGAAGCCGCAGACACAAGTTTCAGTATTAGCACCAACCAGAACAGGAGATTGGTCAGTCAAGAACTGCTGACCACAGCCATGACCAAAGTGGAACAGTGGTTACAACAGTGGCAGCAGAGTAAGTGAAATTCATTTCAGATATTAGTAACACCCTTTGTGATGAATGTGAAATTTGTGAAAGAAAGTCTCTTTTTTGGGTGTTTGCCATGTTGTAAAGTTATTGTAAAAATGTTATACAAGGATTTTCTTTAGAGACCAATTGAGTTGTTGTTTACCCTTGCAGCAAGTTGCTTGAAATTCTAACCCAGATGATCTACTCAGAAACAGCACATTATCATAAATCACATCACTAGCGTCTTAGCCAATCAGCGAGCAGTATTGCTGTAACGACGATACTTTCCACTTCAAGTGTTTTAATGGCGATATGTGGCAATACTATCTAATCCTTTGAGACCTGTCACATGTCATTTTATAGCCAATGAAGAAATCTGCCCACCACAGAAAAAATCATATCGCTTAAGATTTACAGGAGTGCATAGACATGGTCTAAATTTGCATAACTGGTGAGGCCTGTTGATTGGCTCTCTCTGGTCTGGGAGTGTGTCCGACTCATTAGCTGAACTCTTCGCTGAAGTGAACTTTTCTTGTTTTAACTTTTAATTTCTCTTAATTTCCAGATCACCAAGAAGCTTTGATGAACTACTTGAGTGGTAAGGAAGTTGCAGGACAGGACATGACAACTTTGGCTTGCTACCTCACTTGGAATAGTTTGCCGCACCCCTCAGTTTTCTCCAAGTTTTCTTATTCTGGTAAGTGTGATTTTAGAATGGTCTCTTCTGTAATTTTGTTAAGGTTATTGATTTTCCACAATACAAGTTTCGCGTATAGGAAATTTAAACATTAAGACTTCTGAAAAGCTTTGATTTCGCAGACTTTTAAGACTGATTTGGATTATATTTTCAAATCCACTTCTTTTTTAATATTCTGAATTTCTGGGGAACATAACAGTTAATAAGAATCTATGTTGAAACTGAAAGACATCCCAAATAATGAAAATCTATGCTAACCCTCCCAATGATTGATGGTTATGCCCCAGGGGTTGGATATGCCATACTTCCCTATATGAATAATTTTAGAAGGTGCTATTTTAAGGCTTATTTCTTGAGTAAATATAAATCTCTCCTCATCGATAAGGCATAATTTAAATCAGATCATCAAATAATTCAATAACTAGAGCTCTCGTGCTTTCATTTACAGGTGTACCCAGTTTTGGGGAACTCTTCTCTCTCTTGAAGCCCTACGGTCTGACTGTCTGCTCTGTCATGGCGTTGCATAAAGTTCTACAGGGACAAGAGAAACCTTCATGATGAAATGCCCCCAATCAAATCTATGACTGCAAATACTTGTGATAACTTCTTGATTTATTGATACAATCATGTCGTTTATTTTGTAATAAAAATATTTAACTCGCAAATCTGGACGTTGAAATTGTTTCCTGAGCTGATAAACTCGCTACCTCACACAAAATTGAAAATTTATGGGACTTCTAAATTCAGGGCCGCAGCCCGAAGGTATGAGAAAATCTTTTGCGTTATTGTTAACCTAATAATACAAAAAACTCGTCTGGTTTGTGATATTGGAATTATTTAGCCTGCCAATATGATTGATGCGCATGGCTTTTTAAAACATTTAGCTTCAGACCTAACTTTGGGAACGCATTATGCTCATTTGACTTGAAATTCTTCTTGACCCAGAGCAAATACTGAATGAGCAAGTCACAAAAGGCATAATGCCTTATTTGACTGTCTTTTTTGTATCGTTTTGTTGCAATTAGTCAGTGATTCTACATGTGCCATTATGAATATGAGCCAGCTAGTAATATAAGGTTTGGATAATCCAACTATTCATGCCCCACCGTTATTCAGAAAATAACAGCTTAGGGTTAAATTCAAATGCTCATCCATCCTCAACACCAACTCAACAGTTGTTTTTGGTGGCATCTCTGAAGTCAGACCACAGAAGCCCAATCTGGATCACAAACGACCGTCACCAACTGAGGAATTCCAAAATTCATTTTGATGTTAGGCTGGACTAGGGCTCTATATCGTTGCCGGCATTCGATACGTATCATCCGCATTTTAGAAATCCGCCTCCCGAAAAACCAAATTTTTGGCCCGGAAAGTCGATCTCACATCAGAGCGGACGTCAAGATGACGAAGTGTTTTATGGATTTTGTGGACATTTTCTGTCAAATCTCGGCAATAAAACAAGACTTTTTTAGCTGGATATAGCTTAATTGAACCGAACGTGTTGCTTTGAAAACCGGTTCGGGAACCAGCCAGACTGTACCGGTAGTCCATCGAACCGGTGTCGACCCCTAGGCCAATTAAATGGGAGATTGCACAGCAGTCAAAGAGGTTGAAGCTCAGACGCAGTAATCTCGGCTGCATGGTCGTTTATGACCTTAATTAGGCACGCATAGATATGTCACAATCCTTTTCTCAGTCACGCGTCTTTTCTCCACCAATCGGGTCCCAGAAAGCAGTACTCCTTGCTGTCAGTAGAATCAGACTGGAGCAAGCTAACCAGAGCTGGCGACCTCACTGCTGGCTGTGAGGAGCGCCAGAGCTGGACCCTACTGAAAATCGTGTAGTTGACATTTCAAACAAGTTTTTCCCAAACTGACAGCTTACCTGCGTTGTTCATACTTGGTGGTGTTGCTGTCCATATAGTAAGTAGTAAATTCGCATCAAGTTTCGTACTTTTAGAGCCGTTATACACTTTATTGGGCCATATTTCCACTGGAGAAACACAGTCCACTGGAACTGTGCCTTGTTTACGCTCATATCGCGCATCATGTGACGTAGCGTAACTGTAAAATGTGGATCATGCGGAACAAGGAATTGGCGGCAAAACACATTTTGTCAAATATCTCAGCCCTCAGAAGTCCTAGGAGAAAAATTTAAAGACCTATCTGCTTGTCTCACCAATTGTAAGAAAATAGGCCTAAATGATAAAGCATAAAGACAGCACAGCCACGAATTTAGATAATGACAATCCTCACTTCAGAAAATTTTGTGTCTCAGTCACATACATACATGTCTGGCTTCTGAGGCACCCATCATAATTATATTCAGGGGGATTTGTGTTATTTGTTGATTAGTAATTTCTTCCTTGTTTTATGAAATTAACATTTTTTTCCAGCCAGACTTGAAATTTTATGAATAAAAACAGCTGCATGGAGCATAGCCAGGGGACAGGGGGTCCAGTACAGACTTAATTAATTGTCCCATACTCATGGCATGTTTTAAGCTGAATACAGGCCAATATGGGGTGGGTTACTCCCCCCCCCCCCCAAGGTTAGATAACAGTGATAACTGCACCTGGCAGGTAATATCAGCAAGATTTTTGGAAAAGCATTTATAAGACCTACATAACCCAGCTGAGTCGGGCAGATAATATCTAGCCGTTACATTTCAATATACGATGAATAACACTGTGTACATCTATTAGGGGGCAACCATATTAAAAAAATCCGGGGGCTGGGAGATTTTCTCGGCAGGAAATTATTTAATTGGTAGCAGCGGCAGTAATTTGTTTTGTGAAGTCCCTGAATATTTATTCCAAAATCAAGCAACACCTAATTTCAAGACTGCCCAAAAATTATTTATTTATTTTGCCAAAACTGAACACGAAACTATTTAGTGTTTTAAAACTCCAAGCCCCCACTCCTTTCCGTATGGTGGCCGCCTTACAGGTGTAGAGTCACTTCGTGAAACAATTGCGAAAACTTCCATGATCAGGAATGCAAATTACACAGCAGCCCAAGCAGTGGATCCAGAGGGGTGGAGGATTTAACCCCCTCCCCTTGGGCCAGTAAAAACACAACTCCAATAGTTTTTAGAAATTTGTCATTGTAAATGCCACTGTATGCCATTTTGTAGATCTACCCTGAGCTCTACAAACCTCACAGCGCCAACCTTTCCTGAGCTAAACTGCAGCTACTGTAGTCGATACTGGGAAATATGGCCCTGACCAGTGTTCGAAATAAGGGGGGGTCAAGACTCCCCCAAATGATATAAGGACCCCCTCAAATACATTTTTTAGGGGGACCTAGGGGAGTCCTGAAAAAAAACCCCTCAAATACCAAATGTGCAGGATTTAATCCAGAAATGGGGTTTTCAAAAGTAATTTTCTCGGAAAGTACAAACTTAAAACACTCAGAATTAATTTTAGAGTAGACGTAGTCTTTTCTAGCTTCTGAGGCGCCTCCGGCGGCTCGCGGATCTCCGGCCCCAACAGCTCCGACTCTTCGGGCCTTGCCAGTAACAGACCCCCCAAATGACATTGGCTATTTCGACCACTGGCCCTGACCATTGAAGAGTTTGGAGACAACTGGAGTGCATTTAAAGCATAGGCTGGCCATAAATTTCAAGAAG
This sequence comes from Platynereis dumerilii, assembly GCA_026936325.1. NCBI lineage: Eukaryota > Metazoa > Annelida > Polychaeta > Phyllodocida > Nereididae > Platynereis > Platynereis dumerilii. The sequence continues at coordinate 11,861,175 of JAPTHN010000016.1, read as the reverse complement.
CAATTTTTCGTGTAGTTTCGGGCAAAAAAACTGGAAATTTAGATTTTCAGGGCAGCCCCATAGAACTTTTTTTGACCTCACATGCCAATGCAGCAGGGGAGTTTATATTCAAATTGCCCAGCAAAGGCATTTCAAGAGATGGTCCATGAAATCAAATCAAATGCCATGCATTCCCCTCTGTCAATTTATCTTTACTGTGGCTGGGAATCAACTCCTACAAAGACGACAAGACCTCCACAAGATGTGGACAAAACAAAAACCAATCAGCAGACGAAATTCACATCATACGAGAGCCTTTAACCACTAAGGCATGTACGAGACCACCATGGAGCATCCACATGGAATGCTTTCAACAACCTACTGAATTTTACCGATAAATACAGTACTTTTGTGAAATAAATGTGAAAATCAATGACGCACTTTGTAAAACTTCATTTTTTATAAATCCACAGATTTAATTCATATTGGGAAGTGGGGAGAGGTGAATACAGTAAAAACAGCAGTAAATATTTTTAGTGATGCAGACCGGACCGCCTTGGACCGGTCCGGTTTCCAGCCCTGGACCACCAAAACACCGGACCACCTACAAAAAACCGGTCCAGTGTTGGATCGGACCGGTCAAGTGCCTGTCCGGACCGGTCCAGTGATTTTTCATGTCCTGAAGAGTATCGCATGAATTTTGTCATAGCTAAAAATGAAATTTATGTCGTATGGCTTGTTTTCACCCTCATTTTATCATAATTTTTGAAATGCCGATGGACCGCTTCTGGACCGGTCCAGTAAAAAAATCGGACCACCTCATCCTGGACCAGACCACTTTTGCAAATACCGGACCACCCTCGAAAAGGTGGTCCGGTCCGCATCACTAAATATTTTGCTGGAGTTCAATTTAATGTTCACATTCTTTTAAATTTAGCACTGCAAAATTGTAAATTTCTCACAGGTAACACACAATTTTACTTGTAAAAGATTCATCCCTTCCCAAAGTGAAGTTCTTATACTCTCAGGGCTTCAGAGTTAGTTGAAGTCGGAAGTCCGACTGCTCAGGTTTTCAGTGGTGTCACAGATTTTCAGGTAGAGTCAGAAATTCATCTGGTGACGCATGACAAAAATTAGAATGATTATCAAAACTTGACTTCTGGGGCAATGTGAAATTATTCCAAGTATAGGCCTAGTATGCAAAAAATTCAGAAAGCATGTTATTCAGCACTGACTTAATTTTCATTTCTGCAAATCACATATTTGTGTCTGACGCGACGTGAGATTGTGAAAACCTAAGAAACTGGAGTGGAAGTAGTTTTTTGGAAGCCAAAGGAGTCTGTAGTTGAAGTCAGTCACTTGCTACCTACTCCAGAGCCCTTTACATTCTTTTCACAAAACTGTTCATTATGACGGGAAATTCCAAATTTTTACATTCCACACCCTAAAACATTCAACGCCTATTTGCAATTTAAATATATGTGAGATCATGCAAAATATTACCACACAATTAACAAATATCAATCTTATTTTCAGACTTTTTCAGCTGCAGGAATTATAAAATGCTAAATAACTGTTGACCTTTGACAATCAAAATAATGCAGGTATATATTTTTATTGGAGTTCTATAACCACAATATTTTGACCTAGACAACATCACAAACAGTGATAACACTCTGTTATGTCAGCATGAACTGATAGAAAATCACTAACATTTCAAGATCATACCTCATAACCTTAGTTCACTCCAAGTACTGAATTAACATTGTAACAATTTTACCGATTAACCAACTCAAATGCCTTTGTGCAATCAAATAATCCTTATTAAGCATGTGGAGCCTTACAAGACATTAAGCCTTTCAAGGCTGTAGAACTACTTGCGACAAGGACGGAAGCTTCCTGTGAATTACAAAATGTCGACCTTAGTTTACAAATTAATCAACAAAATGAAGCCTCTCATAATCCGTAATAGACTCATAACAAAAAATATGTATATTCTCAACAACAGTCAACCTCTGTACAATAACATTCCTTTGAAGATAAAATTATTTGTTTCATAACAAAGTGAATTATCCAAAGTTAATGCAGCTACAGTGGTCCACATACTAACTGACAGACAAACCAATTTCTTGACTGGTTATGTGTGCAATGAGCACAATTAAATAACTATTTTCAATATATCACAATTAAATCTTTCTCATCACTCACACACTTCAATTTAGCTGTAAATCTCAGGTCTTGTAAGGGACCATTCAGAATTTATGACTGGGGGAGGGGGGTGGTAGTTTTGCCCGTAGGGGGTACTAACTTTCACACATGTGTCAAGGGGGGAGGGTTTACTAATTTTTGACAACATGTCCAAGGGGGGATAAGAAATTTTAACAAAACAAAAGTGTCATAAAACGTGCATACAGTCAGTTTTCCTCGCATTTCCATGTGCAAATGTTCTCGAATCTGTATGCCTGACTGTCCAAGGCCATGTTTAATAGTATAAAAGTGTAAATTTCTATGAATGTTGAGGGAGGGGGGGGGTACTAAAAATACGCATTAAACCTAGGGTGGGGTACTAAAAATCCGCATGAGACTCAAGGGGGGTAATCGGTTTTTTAAGGGAAGTTCCGGTAAACTCACCCCCAAGTCATAAATTCTGAACGGTCCCTAAATTCTAATCATTGAGACTTAAAGTGTGTGTATGTTGATTGTCGAGAAGTCGGAATGTGTACCAGTTGGCAGGCCAGGTCTGCAACTTGACGGATACCAATTAATAATGAAGTGCTCCTGTACAGTTTATACACATTAATAGACTATACAAACATACGCAATCCTAATATTTCATTTTATATTGCACTGACATCGATATCACCACATAATAATATTATTATTCATTGGATCATTCTTCTATGTCTTCTTTCAATAAATATTCTCGATTCATGGCGCTCGCATGAGCACAATTGGTTGTTCCACGGACTATCCAACGCGATTGGTGAACTGTTCATGAGAATACTGTGTTTCCGTTGCTGTCCTTCCTGTAAAGACATAAATAATGGAATTAGTTTGATTAAGTATTCAAGTTTTGTCAGTCAGTATATATTTATTACTTGTTAGGCAGCTGGGTAGCTCATATTCAGCCTTGAGCAATGTGAATGAAGAAAGTTAAACTTCAACCAGAACCGCAAGCGGTTTCAATGCTCGTCTGTTAATGTAATGTGAAATCTATCAATGTGTGCCTGATTATCGCCCACAAGCTAATAACTCGATCTAATTTTATAACTGGAAGTGAAAGACTAAGCTCCAAATGGACAATTCAACAACGGCAGCCATCTTGGATTTTTCAACATGTTCCCGATTCATACCCACTGGCCAATACCTATACCAAATTTCATAACTGTAAGCAAAATATTAAGGTCACATTGGGCAGTTCAAGAATGAAGAAAGATGGCTGCCAAAATGGCCACTTCTCGACATGTTCCCAATCCATATCCACAGGCCGATACCTGTACCAAATTTCATAACTGAAAGCAATACATCAAGGGCACAGTGGGCAGTTGAAGAATGAAGAAAGATGGCTGCCAAAATGGCCGCCACAAAATGTCTACCATCTTGGATTTCTCGACATGTTCCCAATCCATACCCAGAGGCCAATACCTGGGTGCCCACATAATCTCCACCTACTTGTATGTCCTTCTACTTGTATCACTACCTATACGTATTTCCACCTAAGCATATCTCTACCTACCTGTACCTCCACCTACTCTGATCGCCGCCTATTCTTATCGCCACCTATTCTTATCGCCACCTATTCTTATATCCACCTGCTCTTATCCGCAACTTCTATATCTCCAACTTATTTTATCTCCACTTGCTCTTATTGCCACCTACTCTTATGTCTACCTGCTATTATCTCCAACTGCTCTTACCTCCATATGTTCTTATCTCCACCAGCTAATCATACCTCCACCTCATCATATATCCACATACTCTTATCTCCTGCTCTTATCTTTTCCTGCTCTTATCTCCACCTGCTCTTTCTCCACCTACGGATATCTCCACCGAATCGTACCCACCTACTCTAACGTCCACTTGCTCTTAACTCCACCTCCTCTAATCTCCAACTTTTCCGCCTCCACCTTCTCTTATCTCCACCCGCCATTACCGCAACACAATTAGGTTGAGATCAGTGTAGTTACAAATAGGATATACATCCTACAAATAACAGATCAACCAATTTTGCAAACTGGAATAGATTTTTAATTTAAATCAAATCGGCATCGGTTAATCGTCATAGCCCTAGATGGCACACCCGCAATATTGATCTTGAGAGTAAACTGAAAATATTCTAAATCAACTGACCAAGGTTCAAACCCAGGTAAAGAAAGACAGGAACTCAGACTGAAAACACTTGCCACCCAGCTGCCACCGGAACTGCCTACATTTATCTTAAGACATGCTTAGTTCAATACTATCGTGTCAATAAAGAGCAACGAACCTCACTCATGTCAGGTCTGCTGCAGAATAAACACTCGTCCTTCGGACTCGTGTTGTATTCTTCCGCGACCTGACATATATGGGGTTCATTGCTGCGAACAACACTCATTACCATTAAGTTTTATTATATGATCAGTGACTGACATGCTCCAGGGCGATGTGCCTGTCCAGAGGCAGGTTATCCATTGGGAGAGCCTTGACCAGAAAATTGTGGGAGTTCTTCCCAGCTATAGCCCCCCCATGATCAGTGGTAAAAATACAATTTCCTGTTCACTTTGTTAGTCCACCAAGTACTATCAGTCAAAATTATACTCTGGTGGCAGGACTTTTTTCCCTTTTAAAAATTTGGAATGACGCGACACCGCTGCACCAGCCAACAGCCCCTCCGACGAAAATTTCCCATTTCCATCACTGGAAGAGTTGCACATTGGGTGCCTTCTAGCACGGAGGAATTTGATTACTTGAATACTAAAATACAAGTGCAGAAGAACTGTGGTGCATTTTCAGAATGAGCCTCTATTGCCTCAGAGAGAGACACAGGTTAAACATATCAGAATGAGGCTGTCAGACGTTGCCTATCTGGAATGAACCATTTAGTTATGTTGTGTCAACTGATGTTTTACTTGGATGAAACGGAGGTACTCGTCCTCCATTTATATAAATAAATACTCATCTCAGACAAGCGGACGAGTACTTATCTCTGGCCCCGTATATCACTGCTCCACCACATAGGCATACAAACCATGGGGGCAGTTGCCCCTCTAAAATCTGGGAACCTTTTAAGTTGACATTGAATTCGGGCAAAGATTTGAGAAATTTGGCCAGAAAGCCCCACTAACCCAATATATTATGGACTGCCCGGCACCTCTTGCAAACCTATATCCAGATGACTTCTGCAATCTACAAACCCTATTTGCCTAAGACATTAGGGTTGCAAAAACAGGAACCAAATGAATAGGAATTGTCAAGTTTATATTTATTCTGATAGAAGCACCTCATTTTACATACTCATTCTTACTAAGAGCCCCCCCCCCTCCCAGCCTCCAATCCACAAAACCCATTTCTTTGTCAACTAGGATGAATAATGCAATTGCATGTGAGCATCTGCATTTAAAGAACAAGTTACAACAATAAATGGGTCAAAATTTGAAAACCTTGAAATTTCAGCCGGAAAAATTTTGAAAATTTTTTTAGTCCAGAAATGCCTTTTTAAGTTGGCATTGGGTAGGTCAAACAATCAGCTATCACTGCACTGTCATGTCCAAGGGTCCCAAATGCTCTGCTGATCTGTAATGAGGTGATATTTACAGCTGTGATGTTTTTTGACAGTCATTAAAATCACACTTATAACTGAAAAATCCTGACCACTTAGGGCTAAATAATCTATTACCAATGATTAGGCAGGTAGCTTGCACATTTTAGGCCAATTTCCAGGTATCTAACACCAATTATTTTTGAGATAATGCATTTTGGTCAATTAAATACCGAATATGCGTGTCATTAGCATCATGCCTATAACTTGAAATCCGCACCACTTAGAGCTGAAGAATGTATTACCAACGTATGGGAAAGTGGCTATTCTGCAAACATTGAGCTATATTTCAGGTCTGTGCGACCAATACTTATTAAGATAGAACATTTTCTTGAACTAGAAATTTACAAACAGAAACAAAAATACTCTTTTCACCAATAGTTTGGATTCTGAATAACAAAGATGATCTCCACTACCCCTCCAGTGCCCAATGTCTTTGCTGAACCATATTTCAGGTGCTAGACAATGGCAAAATGTCACTGACACCCCATATTTTATTAGTAATCTCAGAGAAGCGTCAAAATTCATACTAAGCATGTCAGATGCAAGGATAATGCAAAAATTTTGTGTAATATTTTGTTAAAACATTAATTGATAATATAGATTGAACACAATTTCAACTCCTGTCACCTGCAACAGAATTTTAGTGGGGAAAAGGAAAGAAGCCATTTTTTGTTGTGATGCTAATGACAGCGTGATGCTAATGATAATTAAGATAAAAATCTTTCTAGGGACCAGTGCAAAACTGGCAATCTAGCAATTTGTGCATGCAATGATCCTATGAACACCAGAAGCATGTTCACATTAATTCTGGTCTAGAAATATGCAGTCAAAATAGAGCAGCAAGGCGTTTGCTAATGACAAATTAAGATAGGACAACCGACATGCCAACAGAAACACTCAAATATTTTGGTTTACATAAATGATACAGAGCTACAGATAGTTCAGTTATTTTCTTGGGTTCTCAGACAAGGTCAGACACAAGTTTTTGTCACAAAATGTGCGTCCCTTTCATTTTTATTAAGAAATCAAACTGATGTGACGCTAATGACGCAATATTGGAGACATTGACACAACAACCTCCTGCTCTTATACAGGATATTATTTCAGAAATTAGAAACTATATTTTAGAAGAGTGATACTCAAGTCTCCATGTATGGAAGATTTTAATTGAATCAGGATCCTGTACAAGTTTTTGTGATGCAATCTTTCAAAGAAAATGTTGGTGGAGACAGGCCATTTTCAGGGGGGTTGGCCACTTCAATGCTAATTTTGGAAGGGATAAAAATAACCTTCCACATATTTTTTGTGTCAGAAGTTTTGCTAATATCCTTGTCTATGACAAATGACATCAAGAGGTCCTACATGTGCCTTTCTGTCATCATGAATTATTGTTAAACACCGGAGACAAGAATTTCAGACTTACCAAATTTTGACCCAAATATGCAATTTTTGGGTTTTTACACTGATCCTTTTAATTTTCCAAGTGATTAAGGATTTTACAACTGATTCCTAGCTTTAGCAGTCAGTTAAGTAATACACTATGAGCATCACATCTATACTATTCCACTTACCATTTGAATGTGTAACCATCATCATTGATATGTTGCAAGCAAGTCTCGTGTATGGCGCCAAAGGTTCCCTTCCATTTCATAGTCCGCAAGGAATATCTTCCACTCAGGTCTAAAAGGCAAAAATATAGAAATAATAAAAGAACAATACATTGTACAATGTGCCTTTAGCTAGCGTAATTATAGTTGACTGGTTCGCAAAAGAACTTGCCACAAATCTTGAAATTAAAAATTTGTCAAAAAGCTTAATATAGACCTCTAATAAAAAAAATAGTCCTCTATTTAGTGCTTTTTGAAAGATACTGTAATGTTGAGAGGAGGAGGCCCCGACCGGAAGTTGAACCCGGGCCGGCTGCGTGGGAGGCGGGGACCTTGACCACTAGACCAAAGAGTCACTCAGTGGTCTAAGGGTCAGAATCACCACAATACTGTGAGACAGTAGGTGCAGTTGCCTTTGTATCATTTATATGTGCCCATATAAATATACCTGATACAGTACTCTTGGTATTTGTTAAAATATCTGCGTTGTTTCAGTACATATTATTGCCGTGAATATCGCAATCATTAAGATGATACTATTCCTGTATCATTCTCATTAATGTCTTATCATTTGCTATGACTGTCATTATTATCACTAAATGAAAAGGACAAATCAATCAAGTTTTACATGTTACCATATATAACGACACAGCAGCACAACAATTGAAGTTACGGCAGAATGTTTGTCCACCAGTTCTCCGAGACATCTGTCCAGCCGTTTACCTTAATGAAGGTTCTGAAAATATAAATAAATGACATGATTATCTGTAGGACAAGTAAGGCTGCACGAATTATCACTAACTTGTCGTTTTATGCAGATGTCAAATAGTGCAATAAATTTATCACAGAAAATGCAATCAATTTATTGCAATGCTTAACAAGGTTGCAAAACACCCTTACCGGCGAAAGGCCCAATGCAAAGTTAGGGCTAGAAAAAATGTGAATTTCCAAGCAATTCCACATTGAACGACCATATTTTGCATGAATGGTCACAAATCAAGCGACTGCTTCCTAAAAAATTTGGATCATTCTTTAAAAATTTCCAAGCAATGACAAGCACCATATCCCTCCCTTTTCCAGGCATGTGTAGTTTGTACACAGTCAGTGGCGGATCCAGACAGGGTCATTTAGGGGGAGCCCGGGGCGTGTTTCGACCTTCGTCGAAACGTATTTTCTTCAAAATGCTATTATTAATCTCTGTGCCCCTAGGGGCCCCCCCCTGTATCCGCCACTGACAGTGATGCTGGAAAAGGAATTTCCGGCCTAAAATTTATTCAGCGGAGCCCTCCATCATTGCCAGTATAATAATTTGAGGTCTGAGTGCACAGTCATGCCTAATATAACGCATAGGCAGTCCACTGAGCCCAGCCAGTTAACAGTGAAATGAGAATTATAAGACCGTGTACGGTGATTGTGGCATTTCCGCCCGACTGATCTTCAATCTAATGACTTCTCTGCTGTGGTGATTGGAAAAATTCTGCAGAATTTCATTAGAAAGCGTCCATTGATTTTTCCTCAATCTCGCTAACAGATGACAGATGGGGAGACAGAATGAGACAGACAGACGTCCACAAATCATGAAGTCCACGAAAAATGAACAGCAGTTTTTTGCTGTTTTTCGCTCTATAAGACTCAATTTAATCATTCTTGGTACTAGATTTTGGTTTCTATTTATCTGACAATGATGAGAACAATTCAAACAGCAAAAATCACCCATTGCTAAATTTTCAAACTCAAGGTGCCTCAGTATTCAGGGGTCCATATCTAGCGTGACGGAATGATGGTAAGAATCATTCCGTCACGCTAGAAATGGACCCCTGAATACTGAGGCACCTTGAGTTTGAAAATTTAGCAATGGGTGATTTTTGCTGTTTGAATTGTTCTCTTAAGTGTCAGACATATAAAAACTAATACTTGGCACTGAGAGTGATTAAAATGAGACTTAGAGAGCAAAAAACTGCTTCTTAGCATCATTCCGTCACACGTGGACTTCATGAAATGACAATATTAGGCCCGTCTACGGAGGGCCATAAAGTAGTGCTAGGTATCCATAATCGATTATTCGGGTACCTTTACAGATACATTTGTTTATCTTTAAATTTCTCTAAAAAGCATAAGAAAGGACATGAACACATTCAATATAATTATTTCCTCTATATTGTATCCTTGCTCGACAGGCTGACTTGACAACTTATCACAAATACATTTTATAAACAAGAACCCAGCGGTTCAAAATGGAGGTGGTGAACACTTAGTGAACTTCGACAATATTTCCCTGAGAGCCCAGATCCAGTTGGTGTTGTTAATACATTGTGTGATAAATTTAAGAATTTTTGTTTGGTGACTATCGTATGGCAATGTACTCTATTCACTAATAGTATTAGTTGTCTCAGAATGAAACACTAGTCCAGGTCGTCCTCCCCCCACCGGGCCACAGCCAATGGATATGTTATACAATTATGGACTTAGGTTGAGGGCAATATCAGGTTTTACGGACCTGACCGGTGATATTGACTGAAATGAAGTCCACAATTGTTTTGTTCGACAACAATTTTTTTTGTGGAATGATCATTTTTTTAGAAATTTAAAAAAATAATTTTTGTTTGGAAATTTCTCTAACTTTTGACATTTTTTTTTGTCTTTTTGTTTACGGAGAGATTTTTTTTGCACATTTTTTATTTTTAGGAATATTTTTGTTTTTGTGGGAATTTCAATGACTGCGGATTGTAATCAGCAATGACACAAGCTAATTGTCACCCATAACCAGCTCTGTACCCCAGTGTTCTTCAATGGGATGTTCAATAGCAATAAAGTCCCAATAGGTGTGAAAGTTGCACGAAGGAAGTCAATGATCTACAGAATTGCAATCATCATGGTTTGATTTTCTGTACAATTACAAAAGCGTTCACCACGCAAATGACGATCATTCACATGAGCAATATTTGCGTACTTTGCCTTAGCAAGTTAGCAACCATGATAGTCGTCAACAGGACCACTGTATGGCATTTCAAAGTCGTCCTAATGCATGATTAGGTCGACTGGGACAATCGGATGACTGCTAATCTGCACCCCTGCCTTAAATTGTTTCATACCTTCCTTTACGACACTTCGCGATTTTGGTGAAATTGTAAAAGTGAGATAGCTTAATCTAAAAGAGCTGTATGTAGGATGAGATCGGGGACAGATTGGAAATGAAAGGGTTAATAAAATCTCTGTAAATTCAAAAGTTTCATCCGGTTATTTTTGAGACATTGTATGCATGCAGGAAAAAGAAGCTGTCACTAAGTGTCACTTCTTCTTTTAAGAAAATAGCTGATGTGGCCAAATTGAGTTTTCACTTTGCTACATGTCCACATAATGTCCATGGCAACCAAGATTTAAAAAAAAAGGTGTTAGAATAAAACTGTCGGAATCATTGAATTAAGTGCTGGCTCAGTTGAAGGGTAAAACCGTATTCTGCTATTTTTCAGTCAATAACTAAACAGATGGCCCAATTATCCTACCCCATTGGCCCAGTTCTCCCTACCAGAGGGAGAACTGGGCCACTTGGTCATAAAAATTAACAATCCCACTACACAAAAAATGAGTCCACATGCTTCATGAAACAAGAACCCAGGGGTTCAAAATGGAGGTGTAGTAGTGTCCTAATAAGTTCATATCCCCTGAAAATGACTATTTCCCTGAGCAGGGTCAAAGATAAGCACTCGTCGAGTAAAAATAGAGGAGGACGAGTAAATAAGCTTGTGTACTTGTCCGTCAGATTGGTAACAAATCAAAGTGAAAAAAATTACTTTAATTCAGAAGTTAGTTTTATTACAAATTTGTGTCAGTTTAAGGATACAATTCTGTCAAAAATGTTTACAAAATAAACATAATTCCCCTTTTGAGAATTGAGTTATTGTTTATATAAGGCCTACACTGGTCTTTTTATGTTATGAATGTTTACATAAGCCCTATGAGTTATGATAAGGCCAATTATGTCTCCAAACACATTCTGTGACTTTTTGTTGCTCTGAATAGGGAGCAGGAGTTATATCTCTGTTTTTGTTATCTCACCTGTTTCTTTAGCATGTCTTAATGACTTTCTTAAACTCAGTGACCTTTTGATTAACTTATACTTGAATCACTAGAAAATCAGGAAAACAGACAGCTCCCCTTAAGTACCTCTATTCGAATGGGGTTTTTTTCTAAATGCACAACATTTAAATTTTATGATCTGTATTCCATTCACTAATATACTTGATGACTGTGTCGTAACTGCTTTAAATCACTTTTCAAGAAAGATAATTTTTTGAAGAGTATTTTAAAATAGCTGAAGTGCTGCGTGAATAAAAATATAAATCGCGTACTAGCCGACACCGTCTTAAGAGCTTGCCTCAATGTTTTAAAGATAAGATCAATGGCAGTCCACATTACTAAATACTAATTAAATTGAGCCTGGGCTCGTACGATATGCATGATATGTACATGACTACACTTTTTTATCTCATCATTGACTCATGTTACTGAACTAGTCCATCGTTTTTAATTTGTTCAATCGTTTTTAATTTGATTTTAATATCAATCCGTTTTTAATTTAAGTTTTTAACTGTCTCAGTGTCTGGTCTATTCTCTCATAATTCTTAAGGAACGGGTCATCAATGTATTTTATATGTTTTGTAATAATTGTAAGATGACGTGAGTCTAAGATAAAAAATATCCATCTGTCTATGTTTCCTAACTGCCATCGGGGCTTCTCTCAAGTCTGACAGGCATCTGGGGCTTCAGAAATGCAATTGTACTTCACCAAATACTGCACTGTGTTCATTACAAGAAGAATAATCAATTTTCACTTTCCCATAATTGATTATTTCACTTTCCTTTAGTCGATTATTCTATTGCAAATGCCTAGTCGATTGACTAAATTGATTATGTTGGGAATCACCGAACACCATCTGTATGCGTTTTCAGGATAAGTACTTGTATCATAACCAAATAGAATAAAGCCTTTAGAATAAGAATTTTAAGTCGAGTAAACTCCTGTGGCACACAAGACATTTACAAATTACAACATTCATTGAATCGCAGCTCTAAATCAATTTTGACGCTATTTTTAGCTAATTTTTGTGACGTGACATTATCCATCATTGTGACACAATACGCATGAAAGAAAGAATAAAATTACTTTTTTGGCTGAGTTGACAGCTGAGAAGGGGTGTCAGTTTCTTTTTAAGGTGGCTCGATACTCGTGAACTTTCCGAGATAGAATTTCTTCAAAATAGCACAAAATGTTTCAACCAATTGTTTCTAGCAAGGATATATAAATAAATTTGGTCGCAACCAGCCTTTTTTTCACAATATTTGAGGTTACGTACATGAAAATTAGTGCTAAAAAAAACCTGAAAAGCTCTATTTTTTTCTTAAAATACTTTCCAAGGGGCTCGGAATAAAAGTATTGATTTTGAAAATTTTAACATTTTTATAAACCAAGATGCTAACATTTACTTCAAACAATAGCGGAGAAAAATATGATGATATAGACAAGCCTTCCTACCACAATTGGATAAATTTATTTATATCACCACGTCATTTTTGAGAAATTAGACTTGCTTGACGAAAATCGCCTGAAAAAAACTTTAACCTTTTCTATTTTGAGTATAAAAGTGGATTATAGTCCTCTTCACATCGCATCTAATGCTCCAAACAAGAAGTCTCTAGCCCCAAGAGAAGTGGCAAAAATGCCAAACGACATGGCCGACACATGAAATTATCAGAACTAAAAAAGATGCTGAAATGGGTTCAGCTGTTGTGGTGACATTACGACAGATCAAGATAGGGCCTGCTTGGCTGTGCACGGATGTGCGCTAACCACCACTTCGCATGAGTAGCGAGCCACCTTAAAGCGATGGGGCAAATTAGGCTGAAGCCTTCACTGAATGGTGTCCCGCAGAACCCTCAAAAAATTTCCCCACGAAACACCCATAACTACAAATGTATGCTAGTACTTCCCAATATTTATGAAACTGTTTGGCCACGTCCCCCTCCGATATTTAATGGTTGCCCCCCCCTTGCCCCAAGTGCTGTCAGTGACAATGTGTCATGAATTGACCCAAACATGCTGGACAGGTGATTTCACATTCACACAATAAAATAAAATTACACAATATTACTGTTCCGCATGATCAGCATTTTACATTTGATTGAACTTGCAGCACACATTCTTTAAGTTATTTCCTCACCTTCCACTGACAGAACTGTGCTTGTGGTGTTGTAGCCTTTGCTAGGAAGTTTGTTGAGACTCCATAGCTGATTTCCATCATTCTCCATGGTTGTGTATTGAAGTGGAGACCCAATTTGTCGAAATTCTTCAGCCAAAGCACCAACATGAGCTCACATGGTTTCCCCCTGGGCTTCCCCTGGGAATCCCGCTGCGTGACGTCATTACGCGATCGCCGACAGATGGCGCCACCCGCAAAACGATCACGCTGCCACCAAGTGAGCTAAAAATTATCATGGAAAATGGCGACCGAGAAACTTTCTTGGAAATGATCGTCCGAAACATGGGTCTGCAGCTAGGATAACGTGTGCGAATCGACAAAAACTCGATGCGATTGTGTGCCTGTGGTGTCTGTGGACCAGAATAACAGGTTAGTACTAGGTGACAACGTGTTTTTCTCCCGAAATATCCTGCAGACTGAACTACTACAAGCTTTTGACAGTCAACTCTTTCCAGCTCAGCCCCATCACAAGGGGCTGAGCTGTTCTAGTTAGGAGCAAGCAAGACCAGCCATGCGTTTTGCTAGAAGAACTTTCGTGGGGGTCTGGTAGCCACACCAAAGCATTTCAACTGGCCATTTCTTAAATTTGTCACTCTGACCATCCTGGGAGAAAGCTTGAATTCCATGAATGACATATTATGGCAAATTTCCAATAAATTAATATACAGAGCCTTTATAAACATGACCTGAAGCTACCAATAATTTGGTTTACAAAAGCGAAAACTGAAAAGCCCTAACCTATAGGCTCCATCCCAGACACCGGCTGCATTATCAATTGAATTGAGCACCAAATCGTCCAATTGGCAATTTTTATTGCAATTCCATAACTCTCCTGGCCTCCATGCATAAAACTTTCAATAATAAATTAATCCTAGAATTCAAAATGCTAATTTATTTAAAGATTTTTCCTTGATTGAATTTCTTTCCGCCAAAGTCTCCTTCATGAAGGAAGTATTCCTTAACGAGTTTCTTAGTTTCTTCCGAGTCGGGATCAAGTTTCTTCCATGAGTAAGATTCGTAGTCAATCTTCAAGTCTTCAGACAACTGCAATAAGAAAGGAGATGATGAATATTGAGTTTAAAAGTACACCTAAAAAAGCAACGATTCACATATTCATAATTGGCACATTTTTTGGGGGTCTTTCCGAACTTTTCCCTGCAAAATCAGGATATTCCAGCTATAAAAAGATCCAATCTCCAGGTCTTCAAGCGGCATTTCTGACAATTCGTGCCAACATGGTTAGTTTGAGAACAATGGTAGGGCTACTGTATAGTAATCCATGCTACTGTGATGGATATTTAAAGCATTTTTCCGCACATAAGCAGGATTCCAGGACCACCTGATATTTAGCTGCTTTTAGGACTTTTCCCAGAGACCAATGATTTAAAAGGATATAATTTTTCAATAGAAATCCAGATTTTCCCAATTTTCCTAAACACCAGTCTTTTCTTATGAAAAACTCACCTCAAAAGCAAGACCCTGACCTCTCCAGACCCAGAGACCTTGGATGCAGTTGTTGTTGTTCTCACCGAAGATGATCATACTACCAAAAGAGTGTTTTCTCATTCTGTCAAGACGCTGGAACATGCCTGCAAACAACAAATGTTAATTTATTCTCAAGTTTCAAGTTATTTTATTATGCTCAGACAACATAAAGCAGTTTGGAGCAACAAGTGAGTCGGTGAATTTGTGTTTTACGCCCCAAACAGCGCCACTGCGGGCTATTTAGAGACAAGATTTGGACTTAGGAGCAATGAACAGTTTTTGAGCAACAAGAGGGGTTGTGAAAAACATGATCAAATACATCATTCATTCTTTAATCTTTATTACACGACTTATTCAATTACATTAAGATTTATCATTAAGAACAGTACTAGTCAAGGATTGCAGCAAAACAGAATTTTTTTACTTCTTCCAAAACCAGTCAAATTCTTATACCAATCAGAATGTTGTAAATTCTATTTCTTTTCAAACTTTTTTAACTTCATAAAAATATCTTTATGGCACAACTTTAGTCTGCAAGCAAAGATATTGCTCCAGAGCCCACTGAAAAGCTGTGCCAGTTTATCTATCTCCTTTCGGTTACACACCTGACCATAACTTGGGAATCAGGTGTGCCTTCATTGGAGAAAGAATTACATTGCATCAAACTTAACATTTTATCATTACTTGACAGAGGTAAGAGTTAAGGCTATCCAAAACTACACGAGAGATAATAATTTAGTAGGCTTGTCCGGCATCCACTCTAAGAGGGAAGAGACTTATGTCACCTCCAGTTGTATGAATGGACACCAAATTCACTCTATCTCCAAGTGTTACACATCCGTCCATCCAGGAATCGGACATGCCTTTGAAGGAGATATTGATACGATTAACTTCCAAGAAATGTCATACGAATAGTTTCAAAGGGTTTCCACAAAATCAGACTGAAATTCCATGACTTTTCTATGACCAAAGTTAGAATCAAAATATCCCATGACCAGTCCTTTACTCATCAAAGTTGAGAGGTATCATAAAACATATGAGATGCCGTTTAGTCAAAAATTTTCATTTTCAATATATTAGTTCAGGGTACCCACCGAAATTTGACAAGCAAATTCCCTGTATTTTCCCTGAATTCTCCCTGCTTCACTGGACGTTTTCCCTGGTGTTATTCGGCCTTATCATCGTGTCATCGCCACTAATCGGAAACCAATAACTTTAAATTTTACGAGTTTTAGAGGGCTTTTTTTACACATTAACCCATGTAAAACCAAATTCCCTGTGTTTTCCCTGAACATGAGGCCAAATTTCAAATTCCCTGATTTTTCCCTGCAGGGAATTTTTTTTCACCATTTTCCCTGTTTTCCCTGTCCGGTGGGGACCCTGTAGTTGCTAACAAATACTAACCAGAAACGAGATTGCAAGTCATGAAAACCAAAGCAAGTTCATCGGGGTATTTGTATTCGCAGTACCAGAGAGAGAGGTTCTCTTTATCGAAATTCTCCCAGAAATATGGCAGGGCTTTGGTGAGGGTGTCTTCATTGGAGTAGACCTTCTTCCATTCATCAAATATGAAAGATCTGAAGTTAGAAAACAATAATTAAGATTCACTTTATACCAGACAATTCCTGAGCCAACATTTTACTGGGGGTGTTCTATATCACATCCTCACTCACACAAATTTTTGAGTGAGTGAGTTTGTGTTTTACGCCTCATCAGCACCGGGCATAAATTTTTGAGAAACTCTAGCTCAATCCGCGGAGTTCTGCAGGGCACCTGATAGGCAACTGCCCAAAATGCCAATTCGACACCCCAGTTCGATTTTAATTCGGCCAGTCTGCAGCCTAGCTCCTCTTCTGCCTACAGCAGACTAGCTTGTCAGTCAGTACAATAATGCAAATTGTTCAGTGTACAAGAATTCTTCTTTCTCTTACATTCTATTAAAGTCTTCAAAATGATTATGAGCTACTTTTTAACTCAAATTTGACGCATCAATCATGTGATTCCCAGGGAATCCTACAATTTGTGAGATTTATTCCTACCATGGCCATTTGAGAAGGTATATTCAACCAATGTCACCATTTTACATTCTCAATTTTAAATACTAACGTTTTAGGCATGAGAGCAAATGGATCTTTAGATTTCTTCTCACCACCTCCTTCGAGGTCCTCTTCGGGAGCGGCCTAAACAAAAAGAATTGTCAATTAAATTTACAAGTTTGTCATCCAGACAAGAGATCACTATCTTTCAATCTTCAACATTGTCAAGCTGACAACTTAGAATTCAGATAATTCAATATAAACTTCATTCTCATATAAACTGGAATCACGGCACCTTGTTAAAAATGCCTAATCTTTATTATTCTCATTGCACTTATAAGTAGAAGGATGAGTTTTGCATAACTGATACAAAATTACATAAACAGTGACAATATTATACACACCTCTGGTTTCTTCTCAGGTTTCTTCTCCTGCTTGGGAGCCTGTTTCTTGGGAGCCTTCTGTTGTCCCTTCTGTTGTTGACCTTGGTTTTCGGCAAGTTTCTTGGGGTCGAATTGAGCCATTTTTTCGCAAAGTTTGACCTCTCCTACGACAGATTTGACTTGGGGTTGGTTGACGATTGTTGTGAACCACCTGTTGGTGTTTTGGAAGGGTTTGCGGAATTCTGGGTCAAGGACCTGGGGAGAAAAAACAAGAGAATAGAATTTTAGAACGATAAACAATTTATCTAGAATGTAGGCATTTCCGAGATTCCCAACAACAAAGCATACCCAATGGACTACTAAAGTTGTAAAATGTTTAATAACCATATGATATACAAATTTTCAACTTTTCTATCACTTCGACTACATTCAGTGTACCCAAATGTGGCTGATCAGCAAATGACAGCAATTACTTGGAAATTCTGAATCAAATTCACAATAATTTTCAAGAAAATCGTAAAACCTGCTCTGCTATGAAAGGGTCAGTAAGCCTATTCAACTTGAAAATCAGTATAATTCAGAATCCATTAAAAAACACATTAGGCCTAACACTACAGGATAATTTCCACCAGAATTACCCAAATTTACAATCTATAAATCAATCATATAAATTAGGTTAACGTTGTGACAACATATGCATGTGCCTGATTTTTTAGCCCTTTCCTATTCACTAGTGGTTTATTGGTAAAGCCCAGCACTTACGTTTTGGTACAGGAGCAGCAGGTTGCAAGCAACACAGATGTCGGCCAGTGAAATGCGTTCTCCAACCAGGTAAGTCCTGGTCTTGAGGTAAGCATCAAGAAGACCAAGGGCTTTCTTTACATCTTCCTTCGCTCTTTCAGTGTTCTGGAAACAAAAAAGACAAATAATTATTTAGAAACGTATGCACTGACCTTTAAAGCTATTGAGTAATAATGTTATGCTATATCAATTCGGTGAATTCACGGATAAATAATTTATTGAGATTTCAACTCTCAAAATCCTACATTGCCAAAGATGGGAACTTCCCTGTTATGGTTCTTATTCACAGAACTTTATCACATGCCTGAACGGCAACAATCAGATTTTTAAACAATGCCAAAAATGTTAACACGATTTCTATTACGAGAAAGTGCATACATGTATTGGCAATTGATTGATGCATCCTACACATCAGACAATGCTCAAATTTATGGTCCGAATAAAATATTCAATACTTGCATAAAAAGACTATGCCTAGTTTACAGGCACACAGACCATCATCACTCGTTGAACAAATAAATTAAAGCCAGAATCAATAGACTTTCAATGGCACACATGCAGACCACCTATATTTTAGAGTCAAATTCGTTTTCTTACCTGCTTATTGAACTGCATAATGCCCAGGCATGGGAAAACCCACGTGCAAGAAGCCGGTAAGATCTCAGCATCAGCGAAGTTGACCCATTGCTGAACACTGGCCGCATCAGCGGGGTTCCTGCCTCTCAAGGCTTCATTGGCAACGTAGTAAGCGATGGCATTGCTCTCAAACAGTTTCACACCTTTGCTGCTTTCGTAGGCGGGGACCTGAATCAAACAATTATTCAAGAACCTCAGTCACAATATTCATGAAACAGAATAAACAGATGTTCAAAGGCTTCAATTTAGGAATACACATACACTAGGGTGCATCAGCCGCCCCATGAAAATTAAAAAATACAGCTAGGCATCTGTACCTTGGCATGAAGTTGTGTTTTGGTAGTCAGATGAACATACTAAAAAATTAGCCTGATCAAATAATATTTAGGGGTGCCTCCGGAAGCATATTTCCAAAGACATTTTCAGGAAAAGTTATGTTTCCGTAGAATCGCGGTTTGCGATATCTTGATTAATATAGAAGATAGAAGAACAGTAATAACATATTTGGATTCTGCAGAAAATTTCCTTCAAAATGAATACCTGGAACCTATACTTTCGTTGAAAAAATGTTGATGCCGTACTGCAGGATGTGTTTTTACTTTGAATATTTTATACAACTTCACCGATATACAAACATTTTTCTTTAAATGACTGCAAGATACTTTGTCTTTAATTGTTCCTTTCATATTTATTATGTTTGATACATGTGAGTAATAATTTGCTATTTCTTTTTGGCTCTCAAAGCTATTGCTATTATTTAAGGATCCAATGATCTTGATTAATGTTTTGCGACTGTATGACAATAAAGAAACAACCTTACTGATATGCTAGATAGCTATACATTGACTAGTCATAATCTGTTTTAACTAAGAAAACCTTGCCTGATATTACAGTGCACAAGAAGATGGGTCCATGTACAATTGTACATAATATTGTAATCAACCATTCATATTCTGCAAATTAATGAAGTATTGTCTGCACTTTGTATATTTTCTGAAAGTAATTTTCCGAGGCCACATTAAGCTTCAAATAACATTTTTAGAGTAGACCTATATCAGTGACTATGTTCACCAAGACTGTCTATATACATAATCTGTATATCCTACACTGGCACTGGATGGCAAGGTCCAAGGAGGATTTATATCATAGATTTAATCTATAGTCACAATTGAATTCCATGACAAGAATAGAATCAATTGAGTAAGTGTAATATTTATTGAACATTTTCATTCAAACTTACATGGCGTTTTAAAAAGGGTATTGATTATTTGCATTCTCATGCAGAAGGGTACAAACCTTGCACATTAGTCTACTTACACTCCATTATATTAGGAATGTGTGATATCTGCATAAATGTTTTAGATGCTATACTGTGTGACCTTGAATAAAAGTATTTGAGAGTGGAAGGCAAAGGTGGATAGGCCTTTTGAAAGGATATTCCTTTTGAAAGGATATTTTCATAAATATAAATGAAATCAGATCAAAACCAATCATCCTGTAGGTGTTAAGAATGGTCATTTTAAGTTTAAGATATTTTATTGAATTAGTAATGAAGAAATAGAATATCATTTCAAATGCAAAAAGGAGAAAGAAAGAAAAGCAGTACTTGTGTTCCTCTAACTACCATAATTCAAACTCAAGCCATGATACTACTTCCTGGCTCTATTTTTTGTTATTCATAGGACAGCTGATGTACCTTAATGTACATGTGATAAATGGAACAATCTCCTTGTGCACAAGAAGTATTAGGGCTAGTTTTTCACAAGGTTAAAATAAATTGGGACTTGTCAACACATAGCAAGCTTGTTTTTTTTCTCTTTATAGTTATAAAATATTTGAGATCATCAATAATTGAAATAGCTTTAATCGAGAGATAAAATGGAATACTGAGTAAATTATTGCTGATATTTATGAAACATGATTTATATGAAGAGAAAAAAGCAAAGACTAATTACCATGCAGTCATATAAATAGAAATTTGTGTATATCAGTGATGTCGTACATAATAATTGAAGTAAAACTAAAAGCATATCTTGCAGTACATGATCACCATAATATTGACGGATACACAGCTTCCAGGTATTCATTTTGAAGGTAATTTTCTGCAGACTCCAAATATGTCATTAGTTTTCTTCTATATTTTATATTAGTCAAGTTATCGCAAACCGCGATCCTACGGAACCGTAACTTTTCCTGAAAAATTCAAAAGAAATATGCTTTCGGAGGCACCCCTAAATATCCAT
Organism: Platynereis dumerilii; assembly: GCA_026936325.1. Lineage (NCBI taxonomy): Eukaryota > Metazoa > Annelida > Polychaeta > Phyllodocida > Nereididae > Platynereis > Platynereis dumerilii. The sequence continues at coordinate 11,839,948 of JAPTHN010000016.1, read as the reverse complement.
CGATCAAGCTGAAATTTTAGTATCTTATTTTGCATTGTAAAACCCAACTATGGACCAAGGTACAGCTTGATTGGATAATGTTGGGGCAACTGATGCACCCTAACATACACTTTGAGAATCCATTCTAACAATTATGAGTTTATGCTCAGCCCATAGTGTCTGACCAGTATCTTTAGAAAATTGAGTTTAATATTTTGTTGTCAAATCAAAAGCACCAGAACTGCTTGAAAACATAGAAGTTTTTAAGTACCAGTCATGACTATATTTGCATTTCTGGTTTGATAAAGACAGCCAGAGCATATTTACATAATTCTCTTCAAGTTATCTTTGGTCAATATAGCACAATCAAATGGAGTTTATCCTTAATGGGAGTCTGGTACAGCAGTTAATTATAAGTTATAACAAGACTTCCTCTTAGTATTGCACCACAAATACAGAGCTTGCAAATCAATACACATATTTCCTTTAGAGAATTAGATATTTCATCATTACAGTCAAAATACAGATGGTCTCTAATATTAGAACTCAAGAATTGTTTACAACCATAGAAATATTCCCAAATTCTGTCAATACAACAAGAGACACAATTCTGCACAATTTCTTTACTTCAGGTTTTTCAGAGGTAGAAAAGGCCAAGCTTGCAAACAGTCATGCCTCATGATATCACTCATGAGAAAAATATGCAAATTATCAAGACAGATTAAAGATACCCAAAAGGTGACAGACTTGGTGACGTGTAGGCACGTTTTAATCAGTCAAAAAACTTGTTAATTAAAAGATTTTATTGTGTCTCAAACACTTCCACACTTCTCAAAGCTCTAAAATAGTGGTTTGACAGCTTCTCAGCAAAATAGACGTGACGTTTCACTGATATGTCTGGAATGTTTTGACAGTTCTGATGGCGATGGATTTGGTCAATATTTGCAATATTTTCATTCAAAATTCTGCTATAGATCAATTACCTTGCCAAGAGGGAACTTGGACAAGAAGCTGTCAGACTTGTTGGTCTCTCCGAACTTGAAATCGGAAGGGACGGTCAATTTAGCACCACTGTACTGGGCAGCGATGAGAGCCTTGTAAGCCCTGAAGTTTGATGGGTATGTGTACAGTGTCTGGAAGAGAAAATAAACACAAATAACATTACAGACATATAAAGAACAATCGTATGTTTCATTTACCAAGTTTTAGAATAAATATTATAAAGGATGGACAAGATTATAAAGGATTTTAAAGGGATGATCTGGCAAATACTCACGCCGTCCGCCATTGTACCGGCTAAAAGAGGAAGTTGCGCAGTTGACACCGGAAAAGACAACTTCTGCGCATCTATCCATATTTAGGACGAAAATACCCGGATATTGTTAGGACAGAAGTTGAGAGGAGGAGAGGGAAGCTTCGTTTAACTTGAAATTGTAGCAAAATGGTGAGTTTAAGCAGTATTGGTGTTGTCGGTGCATGTTCCTAGAGCTTTAGTGCTTCTGTTAGTGTCGTGCTGTCCGCCGAAATGGAGCAGGGTCGGCCAGAGACAACCTCCAATTGCCCGTGTTCTGTCATGTTGGTTCAAGCCAGTCACTGAGTGCCAGGCAAAAACAGAAGCATCATCTGACCGCTGTGTCACTTCACCATTGCTTATCAATGTTGTACCAGTTGAATCAACAGATCATCTCCCAATTGCAATTCACAAAACAAGGTCACCCTCTGTGTGAGTTTCACCCCTAAAATTATACCACAAGCCATACTGCTCGTGGGTGAAATCTGACTCACTGATATTCTGTGAGATATGGCCACTGCATCCAAAATATCACATAAACATATAATGTTGTGTTTGTGTATTGTATTTTATTCTGTTCCTTGTTATAATCGGACTATTTCCAGTGAACTCAATATTCTAACATGTCTAACCAATTTAACATAAATTGCACAGGTGTAAATTGGCACCCAGTGATCAGGTGATATCACTGATATGTCATGCCTCTTGGGTAGGCCTTGATTAAATCACAAACTGCAAAGCTTATCGCATGCTATTCATTGAGTATCATTCAAAATCATTTTTACTCAGTCATTGAGATAATATAAAGCTCCCTTCTATTAGATCTGTCTGCAAAATTTCATTTGTCTCCAAGATAACGACTTTGTCTCTTTGACTCTATGTACTGGAAAACTGCATGTGATACTGATTTAAATCCCCTCTGATTTGATGCCTACAGGTATTTGACTAATAGGTATACCCTTTAATAGATACCCATTAAGCATTTTGATTACATAAGAAAAAAGTTGCAGATACCATGTTGGGAAATGTGAGAACATCAGTGGCATATTCAGTGGGGGACTTCGGGTGCCCCCCCCCCTTGGCGTATTCAGTGGGGGACTTCGGGGGCTCCCCCCCCCCCCCGGCATATTCAGTGGGGGACTTCGGGGGCTCCCCCCACCCACCCGGCGGACTCCTTAGTTGCATGATAGAATTTTAAAGAAAATATGCGGGTCAACATTAGATATTCACTGTGCGTTCCCCAATTTGAGTTACATTATAAAAACTGTTCTTTTGTAGCATCAAACCTGTTTTTGGTTTTTCTTTGTACTTTGACATTAAAATTAATTAGCTAATAGCTATACATTTATAATGTCTTACAAATTTGGCTTATCATTCCCAGTCATTATTTGCACCTGCTTGTTGCATAACTTTATTGCACCTGGTGATCTAGCCTGGTTTAGAATTACCACAGTTAAGCTGTTAAGTCCTCTTTAAATGGTCTACTACTATTTGGCAGCAATGTTTAATTATCAGAAGAATTAGCACTCCCATAATTACGTTACCTGTTGAGCATGTAGCAATGTACTAGAAAGCAGTTATGTATATGCCTTGTTGAATGTGAGAGAATCTTATGCAATAAATTAAGATGCATAACCGCTCTAAAGCTCTTATTATATTAAATCTAAATATAATTCAAGTGCACTGTGGCCACTGGTATTTTCTATCCTTATGATTGACTAATATAATTGCACCAGAAAGATCAGACTCAGCATAATCATATTGAAAATCCTCAGCTGCTTTTCATGAATGATTTTCTGAACTAAAACAAATTCATAAATCCAGTGTATTAGTGTTACATTGTAACATTTAAAAGGCTACGACTCATAATCCCCCCATGCTGAGATAAGTAAACAAAATCCTTCTTCTTGGCTTGTAACACGCATGGCTCAATGGTAGCCAGGTAAGCTGTATTACAGTCCCGTGGTGCAGCTAACATCCCCCAGGTGTCAGTGCTAATCAATTGACTTAAAATGTCAGAGCTGGTCATGACTAGCAGTGGCTCAGTGAATGACTTACGTAAAGCAAAGGCAACGTTACCAACTTACAATCTAATGCCATACATGCAAAAATGATTTGATTCTTCAAATTGTTGAAGTTGTCAGCCTCTGGTCTTTATAAATGGTTGTCATATATTTATTTACTTATGAATTGTTTGTCTATATAAACTTGACATATTGATCCTTACATTTCTATCTTAATTTTTTTCAGGGGAATGAAAATTCATTACCGTTGGAACTATGTTCTACCTGTAAGTATTTTATGAATTGTATATCTCTGCATATGTTAATAAATCACAAAATGCAATGCTGAAACTCGATGGTTATGATAAGCATGAGTGCTTATTGGAGTACTTGGTACTAGTTTCTGAACTCATGGCTATTTGCTCGTGTTGCTTAGGACCTGCGAATTGCTGCCTTACAAGATTCAATGGACAGATAAATTGTGATAGTTTTTACCCCCCGAAGACTTGTCCGACTGCAGTTGACCTGTGACTAACTCCCCATTAAGTTTTCAGTCATGGGTGGTTGCATTTTATTGTCCACTTTCATTGTCACATTACAAGGCCATCATTATTTTGCCATGTCAAACTTTACCCCATTGTCACATATTTTGACAGGGTGGCATGACTTGGTTTTGTCCACAATTTACGTGCTGCATATTCAGATATTTGCACTCCATTGATATGTTGATAGGTTTATTTGATTTAAACAGTATTACAATTTTCTATGGAGTGCTAAACTCCCTGTCCCTGTTTCAAAAAAAAAAAAGAAGATTCTTGATATATGCGATAGCTGACATTGCAATTACTGATGGATTTTTGATCTCAATTTTCTGGCTTTTAAAATAAAGATTTGCTAGAGATGCTACCCTAGTAGACAAATCACTCTGTCATTGTATTATTTTGATATTTTGATTAGGGATGCACCGATACCACTTTTTCACTTCCGATCCGATACCGGTATTTTGTTGCCGATCAACCAATTTCCGATACCATACCGATACCATTGGTTAAATGGAGAGTAGTGCTACCGATCGGTACATCCCTAATTTTTATGTCATGATGATGAGTGTCCACTCAGCATGCAGTATTTCCCTCCACTTCGAATGTTTAACCATGTTAATGGCGATTTGCTTAAAAGTTATTATTTCTACAGAATCGCAATCGGCCTGATTTGCATAGCAACCGGGAAGGCCTGTTCACTGGCCAGCTTGGGGGTGTGTCTAACTTATTCACGTGCTGAAGTGAGTTAGCTGATGTTAATTACTTTAATAACATGTAATGATGACGTAATAGTTGGAGGCCTCCTGGGTTGTTGTTGTTATTCCCAAACTTGTATGAGATGTGGCAGCATTTAGGGATCAGGGTTTGATTCCTAGTCTTGAGTCTCAACAACGATGGGTCCTGCTTGTCTCACTCGTTGATCAAAGCCTTATCAGGGCCCAGATAAAAGAATTATAAGGAATGTTTAGAACCCTTTCTCGCAAGTATGAGTCGTTTTTTTTGGTCAGCATGGTTGCAGAGTCAATTAGCATATTGATATGATCTATGATTGTCAAATTTTTAAAAAGGGCAATTGTAATTTTTTGGGCTACATGAGTTGATCAGAGCCATAGGCCTACTTAATGGATAGGTGTATACATAATTCTATGACTTTAACCTTGTAACGTTGTGTGCAATTGTGACACGTCCCATTATATTAAATGTTAGAGTTTAGAATACTTGTCATTGATTGTATTGCTAATGACTTAATCATAATATGTTCTTGGCGATATCAGGAATGTAAATTACATTTTAACAAGATTATAATGTGTTTGATCAACTGTTGACAAGCCATAATCAATAGATACATTTGAAGGATTTGATACAGTATGCACATTTCGTGGTCATGTAATTTGAAGAATTCACATTATAATAAATATAAATGAAGGAGTTAAATTTAATTTAAAGAAATACTACTTTTTTGCAGTGTTCTAAGGGGGGAGGGTTCACTCAGTTGTAGTGTGCTGGACTGCCGATCGCTGGGTCTATGGTTCAAATCCAGCTCATACTGGGTCACCTTGGCCTATGTTGAGCTGCTGTTCCAATCATCCTTTGCCTCATTGCTGTGTCCTCCTGTCCTAGTTGGCCTACCAAGTGCATAGATATAGAAAGCAAAGCCCCAATCATCCATACATCCATAGTATACAGTTATACTATACCATGTATGCCGATCTCCACCCCTGTGTGTTGCCCAGACATTCTCTGTGAAGTGGGGCATTCATTGAAAGAAAGCTAGATATGCAACAACTGATATGATGACTTTTTCTGCCACCTCTCACTACTGTCATTTGTCTTCCTGTCAAGTGTTGATAACACTCATTTAATTTATTAGACAAATGACTCGGAGGTTATCAAAAGCATTTTGTCATTTTGAAGTTTGAAGTCTTCTGTTTGACATGTTTACATAGTAAAACATATTTCATTGATTTTGAAATGAATGTTATCTTCAATAAATGTAATTGCTGTGATTACTGTCTTTTTTAATATGAATATTATGAGTAAGAATTTTTTTAAATAATTTTATTATGAAGCCATACACAATACTTTGTCCAAATATTATGCATCTTGACTAATTTAACGCTCCAAGGTGGTTTGAAAGAATTCATGATTATGACGTCAATCTGTTTAAATATAGGCACAATTATCAATTGATTAAGATGTCTGGTCAATGTCTTGTTTGTAAATAAAAATAGTTGCAAGCCGCTTTGGCATGCATTTAATGGGCTTTCAGGTGGCTATTAATATCGATCAACCCTCAAGAGCAGTCTCGTTACCAGCCCTCACACCAAGAATGTAGCTATTAAACTTTCAAAAGAATTTTCTAGCATTAATCCTGCATGTGATAATTTAATAGTGTTTATTGCACAATGTACATGTTTAAAGAAAATGTTGTGGTTTAACAGGTATCATCAGTGATATGAATATGTTGTATGCTACGTCACTTCATACAGCAATGCAGGGGGGGGGGCGGGGGCGCAGAGAGTTAGCTCATGGTAGTATGCTGGGCTGCCGAACACTGGGGCAAGGGTTCGAATCCAGCTCTTACCGGGTCACCTTGGCTTATGTTTAACGGCTGTTTCAACCATCCTTTGCCTCCTTGCCGTGTCCTCCTCTTGCCTTAATAAGCCTACCTAGTACCTACTAAGTGCATAAGTACAGGGTTTAAAGCCCCAATCATCCATTCATCAATCGTAATTTTTTACAGTTTCAAAGGCAGCTTGTAGTTATCAATGTTTCAGAAATTCAAAGACTGTTTTCATGATACTTGTGATCAGTGCATGCGAAAGCAAATTGACTTTGGTCAGACAATTTGTCTGACAGAAAAACTGCTCTGGTCAGACAATTTTCATTTTTGTCAGACAAGTAGTCATGGGAAATGCGAAATATGGCTTCAAAATGTTGATACATTGTATTTAACTGGCCATCATTTGGCCGATAATTACAAGCAGATATCTATAGCTAGCCTTAACATTTAAAATGGCTCAAAAATACACAATATGCATGGTATAATTATGATCATCAATAAATCCATCCCTTTCTTTTGTCCAAAATAGGGGAATAGAGGGACAAATTGGATCATCAAATCAGACTTTAGCTGTCAAATACATTTTAACAATAGCATTCATTCTCAGCAAAATCTGGCTGAGTCTCCCATAAGTGAAAGCTCAATTTACTGTCACACAATTTTCTTCATTTTTAGATTGTAATTACTAATTATTACATGCAGTTGGACTTCAGAAAGTGCTTGTGTCACACTTTGTTGCCAATGATCAACAATTGCAATTAAGTCAATGGGGGTCAATACAAAGGAAGTTACAAAAACATAATTGCAATCCACTGAACTCCAGATTGGCTCACTTCTAACAACTGCAAATTGCCATTTGCAGAAGTGTGAAAGGCAGTAATTTGTCCAGCTGATTCTTTGGGTCATGTTCAGCAGTTTTCTGTCGGATTTTTTGTCTGACCTGATCCAGGGGACAGGTCGGACAATCGTAAAAACGATCGGCAAAAGCCGATTGTCCGACGGTTTTTGCGCGCACTGCTTGTGATAGTTATTAATGACAATGCTACCAAAATTTATAAAATGGCACTTTAACTAAGTTATGATGGGGTAGGAATTGCAGTTAGTGAAGATAGGTAGAGAGAAAAAGGCATCAGTTGTGGGTCTTTTCATTAGTGGAATTGCTATGCAGGGTATGGACCTGGAGTCATTCATCTTGCTTTAAGAATATGAAGGCAACGTTCTGCTCCAGGGGTTGGCCCTAAGTCTGTTGTTCTGCAGAAAGAACCCCACATGAAACATTACTTTCTGCCAAATGGCCAATTGAACAAAATGTTAACTATGCAGCCTTCCTCAGGACTATAAACATGATAAAGCATTCAAAATGAAATCCTTTTGAAGAGAATTCATCTGTTTAAAGCGAAAGGGGTTGAGGAATTTTTTGGAGATTTTCAAAATCTGAAGAAAAAAATCTAATTATTTCGCTCTGTTTAGTTGTTTATGGTAATCTTCTTGGCATGATAAAGAGTGCAATATTTCAATGTGTTGTAAATAATAAAATACAAAGCTAAGAATGTTATTTTGGAATATCTGTAAAAAAAAAGAATTAGCGCCATTTATGCTTGGAAGGATCTTTTTAAGTTAAAAGCTAAAGATAAAAAAAGTGGAGTAAGGGCGCTTATCAGATTTTTGCGCTTGATTTATGTTTTATATTCAAATTTTTTAAAAATGTTTTTCACTGTAAGTAGGCCATGCATGTAATGTTATGGACTTAATCATGCTTATTGGAATGTGTTTTGATATCGTAAAAGTGGTAAACAACTATTCCCAAGTCATATTGGAAGATTGCTTAGCTGCTAAGAGTGCTACATGTTGTTATAATTTCATGAACTAAGATTACCAAGGCACGATGACATGTTTTTTCGAAGCATGATTGACTCAACTTAGAACTGTAAATTTTCGCATTTTTCTGCTGATTGCGACATATAGCTACTTCGGAGGATCACAAATTAATTGTTACATTCATTGCATTGCCAAAGTTTTAATTTTCCATAAGAACAGGAAAAGGTTGTTGATAATTGAGGATAAGAGAGTGAGAGGAATGGTTGATCTTGTTGATGTTTGGTTAAAATTGTCTTATTAAAAATCCCAGTGGAGTTGAGTTAAACGTTAAGAGTTCTAACTTATGAAGTTTTTGCACATGCAATGTTGTAGTTTGTGTGCGCTCTTAAGTGTCCTTCCTGACCTCTTGAGCAAATTGTCATATTTGAACGTTTTTCAAGTATTTTGGGTCTTTGAAAGACTTGCAAGTTTGCAAAGGGTGGTCACTTTGACATGTAATGACCCTACAGTAAGAACCCTTCTTTGATGCACCCCAAAACTCTCCTACCCAGGTGTGGAGTTATCATGTTATGTAAGCTATGGAGCCAAAGTTCTCGAAATTCTCCTGCTCCAGTTCCTTTTGGGGTCAAATAAAAAAGATTGAGTTTCTTCATTGCATATATATATGACAAGCCGGCTAAGATGATAAATTAAAAATCCTACTGTTAAAAAGGTGTTTGCAGAAAAGCAAGCAGAGCTGCTGGTGGGGTGTTTTTTCGTGGCCTCAATTTAGTTCAGCGACTTTTGTGGAGGGAAGTTTTCCAGTGGATGGGTATGGAAGGAGGGCTTGCCTACCAATGCTTGGAAGCCTCAGCAGAGTCTGTGAAGCGTGGTCAGCCTTCTACAACAAGTGGTCTATTCGATATCCCATTTATATCGGATGAGTTTTTGTGTCGGAAGGGTGCCCCAGTCTGCACCCCTCACTTTGCTAGCAAATGAGAAACGGCAGAAGCCAGGAGGTTGCTTGGCTGAGGACCTACAGGGTTACGACTGGCCTGGATTTATCCATTTTGGGAATCAGTTTACTCGACTGTTTTACTGCACAGGACAACCTTTGGCATGGATCTGGGCAGAGTTCGACCTCACGCTGCTTATCTGATAAGGGTTAGTGACTTGCTCAGTGATAAGAAGAACTTTCTCAGTCTGACTGTGGGTCAGCATTAGAGGAGAAGGAAGAGTAATGAATGGTCTACAGTCACAGGATTGCCAGGATTATGGAGTGCTCACACAATAACATACCAGTTAGCTGTTGACTTGTGGCCAACATCACTGACCATTTGACACCACTGGTGTGACACCACCTCGGACCTCCAGTCAGGACCAGTGTGACAGTACAATAGGACTGAGCATGTCATGTTAGGCGCTGGCCAGAGGTACGAAAGCAGCAGCAAACTGGCTAACTCTCTAATTTCTCGGGCCAAGAGCCCTGCTCGGGCCGTGGGGGCCACCGTCGAGGGTGCCCGAGGTCCGACTCCTCGACCGGCCCCTTACACTTCCACATCTCCCGTGAACTCATCAAACGCCACTACGAACAGTCATTATTTCTCGGGAGGAGTGACCACCATACAGATCAGGGATGGAGGGAATTCAAGCATTGTTGTTCCCGTTGCTTCCACCAAAATTGAGGTGGTCACCAGCTCGGATGAGAGTAGCAGCAGTAGTGGCAGTCGACCCCACAGGACTAAAAAGTATAAGACTCCCACCATCTCCAGTGATGTTTGTAAGTCTTCATGTTTATTTGCCATGTTCACTGGTATTTGTGTGTCACTCTCTCATTTCGAAGTCATTCAACTTTGCTGAAATTGTGTCATTCATATAAATCTCAAAGTATCTCCCTGTATTCTCCCAACTTCGCCACTATGCTAACATTGCTATGGTCCCTTTCATAGTGATACGACCATTACTACATTCTATACATAGTAGGGAGTCTATAAACTCGATAAACCTATTGTATCTTGATTTTTATGACACCTGTATCATCGTACAAGCATGGAGAGTGTAGAGAGACTTTTCGCTGTGTTTATACTCATAATGTATTTACACACATGGGTAGGTACCTTGGTGGTGTAAATAAAACTAATGCTGAGCAATGCTCTATGTTATATGTCAGACATGATCAATAATTACTATAGTAGAGTTTGTAAAGAACAGAAAGTGACTGTATACACTACACAGCGAGTGGTTGGTCATTGATACTTGAGTTTAGTGGACCATTAGTTAGTATTGGATATCATGAGTTCGATAGAGATACAGTCGAGCTCCTATTATGTGGACATTTAAGATGAGATGCCATTTGCCTCAATGATGTGGTGAAGTGAACCAGAAGAAAATGTAATATTTCCTTTGTGCAATAATTTTAAGACATGTAGTTAAGTTTGAGGGATTTAACTTTTCTTCTATTATATCCATGAAATAAGTTTTTGCTCCATTTGATTTCCCCAAATGTTTGACATCTTTTGATGTTTCGCAAAGACCAGGAGCTATTAAAAAACTGTACAGCTAAGAATGATATAAATTATAAAAATTTATTTCGAAGTGGATTTGGACTGCAATTACACATCTAAAACTGTGCTACACCAGCCCACACCACTTGTGTTTTGCTGTAGGTACAACTAATTCTATGGTACAGGCCATTTGTGGGAATTTTATGACTTTTTAAGCGTTTCGTTTTTTGCGACAATGAGTCACTGTGTGAAGAACGTGATGATATATTCATAGACCTCCAGAGATAAGTAATTAATCACAAATCATAATGATTACTGTCCGTTTTATGCGATTTCCCATAAGAAACAGGAAGAGAGAAGATAGGAAACACACTTTCTTAGTCTGTTTTCTTTTAAGGAGAATCCATCATGTATATGTATATGTTATAGGTGTTTAGGCCACACATAATTGATTCTTAGCTTCGTGGACCCAACAGATTTCCTGCCGACGGAAAAAAAAACATAAAACTTTCTTTTTTTTTTGACATTATAAAAAATTTTTTTTTTGTCCCACCGACCGACCCAAGAAAAAATTCCTTGAGAGGATCCGAGAAGCTAGAGATCAATTATGTGCGGCCTCAGCCTGTTTTCTTTCGAAAGAGAATCCATCATATGAAATACGTATATACTATAGATATATGTTATAGGTGTTTATACTGTGTGATACAATTCTCTATTGTCTTGAGTGTCATTAATCACCTTGTGACTGTTAGGTTTTTGTCAGATGATACTAAGCCTATCTTACATCATGTATATCATATTATGTTATTGTCTACTCGGGACAAGATGCATATCAACATGATCAACAAAGGCACAAAATTGTACAAGATGTATAGTTTATATACTTCATTGTAAACACAGCAAACACTGATCTGATGCTAAAATGATAAAAATGACATTGTTTTATGTCCTTTATCAACTGATATCAAGTCCTTCATATTGGAGAACTTGACCAGTATCTTAAAAGAATGTATACAATGTATGGAATTTGATGTTTCTCAGAGCCTCGACTGAAAGTTTTTGATGTACTTTCTGATAACTCATTGGAAATTTTAAGGATAGGTTCGTTAACGTATGAATAATTGCCTGACGTAATTTAATTTTGATGACTTGGTGAAATTTTGCTGCATTCGCAGTAAAGGTAGACTATTAATGGAACCTTGGCATGGTATTCTCATTACCTCAGCCTTTTGAATGTTACTTGGTTCATGTTTGTTATTAATTGTCATAACTGACATCTCTCCGAAGGTCCTATACTTTTACCTTTGTTTAAAATGTAAATATATATAGGTTCTGAAGTGATTCTCAAATTATAATAAGCCATGCTGATATTGTTCCCTTAAAATGTTTCGGGGTAGGGTAAGCTCAGTCGTTAGATCTGGCCAGGGTACCTGGACCTATATTGGACAGCAGTTCAAATCATTCTTTGCCTTATTGCTGTATCCTGAATTCCTCATTCTGTCCTAATTAGCCTACCAAGTGCATAAATACAGGAATATTTTTCCGATGTATTTTTGGCAAGTTTTGAGTGGAGACTTGGAAAGTCCATGTAATTTTTTGAAGGTTCATTGTTGATGCTGCTTTTCTTGTCTCCTACCTGAGTAACATCACAATAATTGGGAATGTCCTGTCTATATCGATAAGTTTAGTGCGCATCTCATCGTCTCACGCTTCTTATGACAAATTTTATTGGCTCAAATTCCCCTAGTCTCATATTTGCTGACTCGGCACCAGACAGACCCTTGTCTTGATCATGTTGATTAGGTTGATCTGCTGTTCGAAGAAATTACGGTAAATAAATTTTACTGGCTTATATGACATTTTATTGGCCACATAATGTCATATTCTGCGAATGAGGTTGATTTCGTGATGATTTTTGTCGTCTATGGGTTGGCGCAGATGCAATATTTGTGATAATAAGAGCCGGAGTCAGGGTCTGCAAAGACTACAATTGACATAGCTTATCTTTATCGTGTTTATTGACAAGCCATTTCTGAGCTGAAATAATCGAGCTATTGAGAAGGGACCAGATGTAGCCTAAATTTTTTTCATAAAAAATTCAGCTGTATCTGACAATACGATTTACGCCTCGGATATATATATGACTATATATATTTGTATCACATGTTTGATATTGTATGATTTTGCTGATTAAGGGACTAGTGTTGTTTGTATTAGTAAATAAGTCTTTGTTAAAGTGGTGAATGGCTGTATTTTGTCATAAGCCAGTTGTGAATGTGAACATATTAATTTTGCCCATGAAAGACCAATTTATAAGTGTATATATCAAAGGGAGAGTTTCACAACACAGGGAGAGTATTCCCTGTGCATTTATATAATTCTTTTTTCTCTCAATTTAAGACTTAAACTGACTTTTTTTTTTTCCAGTTTAAATTTGACTTTGCCTCATTGCTGTGTCTTCCTCCTGTCCTAATAAGCCTACCAAGTGCAAAAATACAGGATGTAAAGCCCCAAATCATCCATCCATCCATCCAGTTTAAATTTTTTAAGATTTTGCATCTCCTTGTCTTAAAATTGACCAGTTCATACCAGAACCGTCAATCATTGATGTTGATCTGTGCACTATGTTTTTACATATGTACTACCTCACACTCTATAATTATCAAGTCATTAGCTACTCTCTTAGGGTGGATAGGTTGTTATCTTATGAGCAATATGTCTTTAATATATTTATCTCTGAGTGCTTGTAATTACAAATACATACTGGTAAATATCAGCTCAAAACGATAAGGAAAAATCGGTCAATGGAAACAAAAAATTCTCGTTATCTGATAAATGCATTTAAGGTGTGCATAAATGATTGGAGCAATTTTCTTTACATTAGGATTTTGTTTTTTATTTTGTTTTTTTTTGCTGGTCTTTTTTACATGCTGTCATGCATGAACAACTTCATGCATTTATTCCAAAGAGTTCCACTAAGAGTTCCAAAGCAATTCGAGAAGTTCTTTTTGCGATTGTTGGCCATTTTAAGATGTGCCAGTCTAGGATGTATAGGAATTTTCTCTTTTTATGCCAGTGAACCAAATATTTCAACTTAAAATTTTTGTAACGACAAAATTTTCTTCAGATCAGTTTGAAAAATGATGGTGCATGTAATGTTATCCGGTTGGTAACTAGCCAGTGCTTGCTTGATGTTGGGTATTTTAGAAAAGCTGCCTGGTAAATATTAAAATATCTGGAATATTTTCGCCAGGTACTGTTTAACACATTTATCGTCTCCTTTTTTGTCAAATTCTCCAATGTAAACAACATTGAAATTCTCAAGATTGGGGACAGTATGTTTTTTAGCTTTAGATTGAATGCACATTCATAATACCAGCTTCAAAGGTACGGATTCTATTGATGCATAACCTTTCCTATGTATGTTTTATGGTGTTTTTGTAGGTACTATATTTAGCTGTGAATGTCACAGAGCTTGCTTTTATGAGAAAATACATTGTATTAGATATATATGCTTTCTCATAATTTTGCAGTTAACCTTTACGAGGGTGTACTTATTTATTAACAAGTAGTCAAGTGCAAAAAAAACCGAACTAATTAGTCACAACCGAAGGTATTATTGGCCTCACATTTAGACAATATTTATAATGCCTTTAACTTATTGGTGTAAAATCATCATAAGTATAGTTTTGACAAGGATGAATTGGTGAGATTTTGAAGGACATGTTCACATAAATTTGGTTTTTTTGAACCCTTGACGTAACAGACATGTTTTCTTCCTCTTAATTTTCCCCATTATCACGTCATTATGTTGTCATTAAATTAAATAATAATGCCGTTATCCTGTTTATTAGGGCGCTAGTAATTGCTGGTTATTATTGTGTTGGCGTCCTTAAAGAAATTGGCGGTTTCCTTGGTAACGTAAATCACTGCGATTGAGACTTTTGTAAAACAAAAATATTAAAGAATGCTGCTGATAATGTAACTAATTTTACTTCTTGTTTCAAATTAATATTTCAATAATTTAGGTTAACTGGTTTCTTGGAAATTGCTTGAATTTATTGTCTCTTGTTCCTATAAAAATAATGGAATATTAACAAGTCCAATCATATTGCTACTCTTATTGGTGAAAGAACCCTCGGAATGAAGAATCACTAAACATACATGTCACGTATGTATTGTTGGACATGGCACACTGTTGTGTATGATTGCCATAACATACATCATGTATACACATGATAATGAAGTGTCCTTGGCATGTGTCATTAGGCCACCAAGAGGGTCACAATCTATCACTGTCATCCGTATAATTTTGTTGTACTTTTTGCAATATTTTATACAATGTGGCCTATTTTACTTCAATATGGGCAAAATCCATGGAGACATGGGATTAATCTACCTCTATCACATGCTTCAACTGCCAATGGCACAAAATTTAAGAATCTTGTGCCATTTACCTCCTGGGGGAGGGTTGGTCTAGTGGTAGCGTGTTAGCCTGCCAATCGCTGGGTCTAGGGTTCGAATGCAGCCTTTTCCGGGTCACTTGAAGCAGTGTGCTCTTGATGAGCGCTAGACTTAAAAACAATGTAACTAGCCCCTGGACAAAGTACTTAATTTTGAGATTATGAATATGATTAGACCATTTTATGACAGCCAACGAATGAACTATTGTACAATTTGTACTAAATTAAGAAGACATTTTCTTACCAGTTATCTTAATAAGGTTCAGCTCAGAATAAACAGAAAAAAGTTTACTTCTAGAAACAAAAACACCTGTTTAATTGTGACAAAGACATTTTCAAATACATGAAATCGAGAAATTAGTTATCAGTTTGATAAGCAGATTGTCCTGATGATAATTATCGATAGCTGTTCAAAGAATCTTTTAGGGTGCTCTTGAAAGCCTAATCGTGTAATTAGCCAATAAGTACCACTCTTACAACAAAGAAACTTTTCTAATGTTCATCTTGAACCGTGTTATTATATATATCAGTCACATTGTACTTTTTGGTTGCTCAATGTTAAAAACAAAAACATTTCCTAAATAAGGCAGTTTTTTGGAGTGATTTTTGAAGTCACAATGATGTAGTACATGTATTCATGTAATCATGTGGAAAACAAAGAGTCATTCCTAAGTCTTGAAGAAGTGTCTTTTGAGGTCATTATTTCATTCTGGAATGTGATTTAATCGATTGGTCTTTCTACTACGTAGCTACTATGTAGACAGTCACTTGTAGTAACACATCCGTGAGGGTTATAAAAATTGACAAACTTCCAGAACATCTTTACCGCTAAACTGTGGGTAATAGAACTTAAAAGATATACCCTTGAAGGAGAAGGGAATTTTGCAGCTTCACTTTATTAGAAACTTTAAGCAATCAACATATGATTAAGATGATAAATTGAGAGGTTATTGCTTGGAACTATCAATTTTAACATGCTGGTCCCAGCTACAAGGTATGATTGATCATTTTTGGAAGGTCTTAAAGTCTCTTCAGATTAAAGTCTAGCAGAAGGTGAAAGCCTCAAAGGTGGTGATTACTGTGGGATTTTGACTTTGGGAATGTTGCCCATTAAGATGTGATTAGGAGTTCTACTATGCACTAAAAATATTAATGAATTTGCTAATGAACCTGTCAAGCGTCTTAATTGTTAGCGGCATTAAAATTATGAAAGACGGTGTGCCAACTTTAGCGATCTGAGCTGGCTTTTAAGATTTGGAGAAGATTTAGTTACCTTCATATTGGTGTAGCCTATAACCTAAGTAAAAAAAAAATAATTGTATAAAAGTTAAAAAGATGACTTTGTTCAATTTTGTTTTTGAAACAAAAGAGAAAGTTTCAGTCTGCTTGATAAGTCTCCTCAGTCCAGACAATTGTAATGAAGTGTTTATCCTCTTAACCAGGCTTGCATTTACTTTGGTGTCTTAAAATGTCTCAAATGCTCTGTATGAAAGTGTCTTCACCTCTTCGTCTTGTTAGCTTGATGACTTCATCCAGCAAGGTATGGCAAAACCTATGGGCTATTTGAGTTTGCACAATATGTGAAGGAATTTGATTACATGGACTGTGTTACATACACCATGTAATGTAGTGGAACGGCCACAAGTGGATAATCTAGATGTGCTGTGGCGCATATATGATTTGTGAATGAACTTTTTCCTCCAAATTGTATCGCTTTGCTTTATACCGCATTAAGTTGTTGTTTAAATGCAGAAAATTTAACCAAGCTCATATATTTGAAGCATTTGTAACAATTAAATGTATATCATAAACTTTATTGATCGTTTCGAGATAACGTTTCTCCTTTATGATGATATTGACCACAGCTTGCGAATGTGAAATGTGAATCCTTCTTTCGTTTCTGTACTATGCAATCTCTTTAATGTCTCTTTTAAAAAGTATATGTCTTGTAACGTCTGTTTGATAATATTATGTTATCAAGAATACTCCCGATAGCCTCTTGATGATGAAAATTGGCAAAAACGCAACAAAATGCTGACAGCATGATTATACTGCTCTAAAACTGAGATCACTTGTCTGTGTAAAATGCTTTTGCTCACAAAAAATTTGATTTGTTACACAAAAACTCTTTCTTTCCTTTTGAGTCATGATTCATCACAGAAGATGTGTCTCTTCAAAACAGTAACATGCTCAATTGAAGACAATGGGGAAATTAGTTGACAGCTGCAGATATCATCGGCCAATTATATTTGGAGTCTTTGGACAGCTTCACACAATACTGTTTTTCTCAAAGCATGATATTGCGGATACAATACTATTTGTGAATTGTCTTTACAAAAGACTGAATGTACATTGTACAACGAACTGCGCATTTTTGTGCCAGCTTGATGTAAGAGAATATATAAGAAATCTATCATGCATAAGATGTTACGATTACAGAATATATCCAAAGCCGGAACTAAGAGCACTACAATAACTGTATAGTCTGGTGCGAGACCAATGGGGCCTGTGTATGTAATATTCTCATAAGAGACGCTCCCTAGGGTCTTGTGGGTCCATTTGCTGAATGGCGACAGCACGTTCATGCAGAATAGAGATATAGATGTGTTCTGGCATCTCTGTGCTGCCACTGATGCTGCAGTGTCGGGTACACTTTTATCTATTTGCATGGATAGATCCACATGAAAGGTGCAGTCCTTCAGAGAGAATTCTTGTCACTAAAAATTGTTCGATGATGCAATGAAAAGTGACTGAAAAAATTCATTGTAAAATAAACTTCTTTTAAAAATGGACCGGGCTTCTAAGATATCATTTGCATTCCATATGCTTCTAATAGAAGCATTGCAAATGATACCTTAGTCTTCCTCCTGTCCTAATTGACTTAACCCAGTGCACAAATGTAGGATGTATACCCCAATCATCCATCCATCCAATCAAGTATTTTGATTTTATCTTTGAGACTTGGACCAAAGAGTGGATTCTTTAAATGACGCGGAACTGACCACTGACGATAACAGTTATATTAAAGTTTCCATAAACCGTGACCCTAGGAAAATTCATTATATAATTATTACTACTCATAAACTGATGGCATGGACATTGCACAGTGTGGTCACAACTAAATGTAGTGGGGAGGATTGGTCTAGCCTGCCAGTCGCTGGATCCAGGGTTCGAATCTAGTGCTGGGACACCTGGGCCTATGTTGGACGGCTGTTTCATTCATCCTTCACATCGTTGCCGTGTCCTCCTCCCGGCCTAATTAACTAAGTGCATAAATATAGGACGTAAAGCCCCAATCATCAATCCATCCGTAACTGCTTATAAATGGTTATGCCACACTCTGTTGATGCAACTGCTGCTTCTGTAGCTTCTGGTCCTGATGCAATATTGCTGAAGCTGCTGCTTTGACAAGACCCTCGGTCGACCCTTGTCAACATCCTCCAGTGCGCTGATGCGGTCTTGTCTTGTCACAATGTCACACGAACGAGCCACTGTACAAACTATAAGTTATGATATAGCCGAAAGAAGTCTGTCTGTGTTGTGTATATGAATGTGAGGAAGTAATGATTGAGTTTCTGCTTGCAACCAAATGCTGTGTTGGAATTCTATAGAACTCCTTGCTATGTACACTCTTTCACTGCATTTTCTAGCATGACTTGCTCTCAATCCTTCGCTTCATTGCTGTGTCTTCTTCCTGTCCTAAGTAGCCTACAAAGTGCATAAATAGAGGACGTAAAGCCCCAAACATCCACCCATCCATCCAGTACATGACTTGCTTTCTAGTAATGCAACAGACAATTGGTATTGAGACAATTGCAGTGATGAAATAAATGAAATAAGACAACCAGTATGAGCAATGGGAATTGCTGCATGGGTAGACACTATACAATTAGCTGCAAAGACTCATTCTGGTGTGTCAGTCCATCCGACTCCATCTCCATTGTATAAAAATTAATGTACTGTATGAAACAATCACTGGAAAGCCAGTCTCAGACTCTCAGTATTCTGTACTGATCCAGTCACTAATATGCTGATCCATACTTGGTATTAGTGATGCTATAGTCTACAGAATGAATAAATGATATGTTTTATCATCCATGGTTCCTGAAGATTATCTTCAGACTGGTGTATATGGCGACAGGAAGAGCTCACTAGACGATGATTACTAATTCATATGCCTGACATTGCCTGTCTTTTCTCTTTAGTCGGCCGTAAAGAATGTGAAATGATACAGATAATTGGGAATTGTTCTACTTCTTAAAATGGATCATACATACATGTATGGCTTGCCTTTTAAGAGGCATGAAAGGGCTTAATGACTTTGTAATGACTTCTAAGTCTTAGAATTACGATTTAAAGTTTCCTCATGATTTTGGCCATAGTCTTAGAAGCTTAGCGGTGAATAATGTTGCAGTGTGTTTGCCCATTATATTTTAAAATGATGTTAATATAACTTATTATGATAAAAAGGAATGCTTATATTTTCTGCGATTTTTACGTTGCACACACTCATGCTGAAGGATATAACTAAGCTCACTTCTGCAATGTTATTTGCTTGGCCAATCTTGATTACTGACTTCAAACTTTAGCCCTTTGAAGGAATGAAGATTGATTCGGTAATTTTACACCAGCATACTTAGTCTTCTCTTCATATCAGTATTTCATTGTTTCAGGCATGGTTATCAATTTCATCGAATTTACTTATGCATAATAATGTTTGGGTGTCTGGCTTGTTTCCAAGTAGCAAGTATAATCAGATTTGTTTGAAGGATGTGTCAGTTCAATACCCGGATAATGGCTTCACTGTGCCAGCAGTCCGGGGCTATGCCAACACATCTCCCACTGTATGGAGATTCCAATTGACTAAGGAAATAAAAAGTGATGACTTTTTTTTGTCTGCAAATCTGGATGAATCAAATCTGGCTGAATCAGTTGTTTTCCGCAGATCCTAGCTGGATGTGAGCTGGATGTAAGCTGGATGCAGTTATTGACTTGCCCCTCAGCAATTACTGTAGTGTATTCCAGTGAGGATGATAGTATCTGCTGACCAAATAGGAAACTTGCTTCTGATGAGCAGTTGGGTCTCATCCATCTGAAACAAATGTGAAATGTCAAATTGGATGTCTAAAGACTAGACTCGAGCTTGTCAAGCCTGTGTTTGTATGTTTATGATAATGTGAAGAGCCATGGGTAATTAATTGGGTATATTATATCAATAGTTGTACAATATGTATAAAAGTATAGGAAGTTTATTAGGATGCCAGACTAACAAAATCACAAAACAGTGAAGTGTATCTCTTTTATCAGCAATGATAAAATGAAACTCCAATTTATGAAATAATCTATTTTTTGAAATTTTGTTATAAAATTCAATTTCATTTTAGTAAGTTTTTAAGCATCAGCTACAACAGTAGCTGATCGCTTCTTACAATCGTCGTTTTCGTCGCAGGCAGGCTGTTACCACACAACGTCCATGATTTCTCTATTAATCTGACAAGTGAACCAACCAAATTCCTCCTGGACCTTTATTACCACCTAACTACGAGACAGTGTTATATTCCGGACATACGAGTGCCTATTTCGTCATATTCAAGCCATTTTATTCACTATGCATCCGACACTTCCAACATTCTGTTTACGCGATTCCTCTGCATGCCTCTGCACGTGAATGACGTCACAACATCGACCCCTGGCGGGAAATCGTAAAACTAGCCAAAAACATATTTTTGCCAGAGGGCAGCACGATCCAGTCCATGCCCAGGGAGTTATCAAGGGAAGACTTTGCTTTGGAGGGTATTTTCGACATAGGAAGGGTATTTTAATCAGTTTCATGTAATCAGTAATAGCATGGTCTTAGAATTCCCAAATACTGATGCCAATGCACTTATTTTGCACATAACGATTTTCCACCAGGTGGGGACAGTAGTCAGTTGGTCAACTTCACCTCAGCCTGCAACACAACTCAGGCCATAAAAAGGTGTCACCAGTGATCTCTATGACCTTTAATTGCAGTAAAAAAAATAGGCCTAATGCTGCATAATCATTAATAGTCTGACAGGTCTGCATTTGGAGCTTTTTGGAGGATATAGGTCTATAGATATCCATGCAGGTTTATTTTTTCTCCACAGAAATAAGTATTTCTATGGTTTTCTCAGTCATCAAATGTCATGTTAGGCCTATCAGAAACTATAAAACTAAAATTGAATTTTCATGACATGTTTAAAAGTGAATTTTCCATTTTTTTTTAAATCAATGAAACTTTTTTAAAGGGATATTTAAATATTTCGACATAAAAATCCTTTGTGTATTCACTGTGACTGTGAGTATTGTAAGGATTAAGTGTTTCGCAAATGTGCACAAATTTCTTGAAGCTTAAGATAAACAGTTTTCCAATTTTGAAGAAGACACTTTCAAAATGCAATTAAACATCTACTCCAAGCATTTTATCCTGCATTCACAATTTGCAGTCATTTATTGAAGAAAAAAAAATTAATTGGTCTGCCAATCAGGTCATGGCATTTCTCTGGATTCTTTAGTGAATCAACTGATCATTTTGAGGTCTTTCACTTCTCTAACCTAGGTTCATAATTATGGTTTATAGATTTGGTTACACATTCAAATTCCTGCAGATTCCTGCCACAACAGTAGTTTTGCCTCCTACCATTTTATCTAACATAACAGCTGGATCTTTCACATTTCAAGTAATTTTTACTTCTGCAGCTGATGCTTTACATGCTATGCATGGTATTTTTCACTTAGCATTGCTTCATGCAAACATATCTTAACAGTGTGCAGTTTGCACCAAAGAATGTCACTTATCACTAATTTGCAGTCATATCTCATTCCATGCTAGGCTAGTGAAAACCATGGGAACCTAATTTCTAGTTGTAAACTTTCTATGTTGTCATGTTTTAACATGGAAATTTTTTTCCCATGCTATTTTACTGAGTAGATAATAATGATACGTGAAGACGAGTGTCTTGGGAAAGTTTGAAAAAAATGGAAACACTCTCCAGTACTCCAGTTCTCCATTTTTGTCTGGCAATATTTTTTTAGAGCTCCTTAGTAAATTCATGTCCTGTTATGTTGAAATTATGTGTTACTAACCTCCCAGTTCATACGCTAAGGTGACCAACCTGACATGACACACTGAGTGATTGCTGGGTAGCATGCAACCTCACACGGATCCTTGCTTATGCATGTGATGTATATAACAATTTGTAAGCATGGAATCTCCATGGTAGCAATTTGATGGCTCAGCCCTTCTGTTGAATTAACCCTGGAGTGTGCGACATGATGTCGAAAATTATATCGAGAATGATATCGGGCTCCAGGCTGTAGCATGTAATATCATTTTGCTGTGTAACATTGTCTAAGGAGTCCGGTAGGTGGTAGACACCATGAGTTGATAGTTTGAGAGTCTCATTTTTCTCATGA
This sequence comes from Platynereis dumerilii, assembly GCA_026936325.1. Lineage (NCBI taxonomy): Eukaryota > Metazoa > Annelida > Polychaeta > Phyllodocida > Nereididae > Platynereis > Platynereis dumerilii. The sequence continues at coordinate 11,817,369 of JAPTHN010000016.1, read as the reverse complement.
AATAGGCCTAGCATTGGCATGTGGATACATGTAATAGATAGATAGATTGGTAGGTAAGTACTAAGTAATTTGTTAGGTAGGTATTACCTATCAAGCAGAAGTGTAGGTCGATTGGTGACTTGGTAGGTATTAGGGCCCTGCACTACTGGGTATACTAGTCCATCAGTCATCAGTATTTCTAGAAACTGATGTACATGAGTCTTTGGCAAGATGGAGCAACCGAAAGTCCCATTGTGCTAGTAAAGTATCATATGGAAGTAATGCAAATCAATCAACCAGATAACTGCCTTGGAATTTACAAACATTTGTTTTGACATTGTGCTGACTGCCAGTGACTGGGGTGTCTCAGTCTCATTATACAGTTTTCAGTATTGCACTTAATGCTTTTATGGCCCAACAATTCCAGTCTTATGAATGATTCATCTGGAGAGACTGTCATCACTCGGAGACCCAGGAGTAGACAGATAGGCCAATTGAAAACAACCCGCAACATAGCACAATAAGAGGATGATGGATGGTTCATTTAAATGAAAAGATATCTCCAGATAAGGCCATATTTGAACTGACAAATGGACACAGATCTGATGTATTATATCATATGAATGTTAAAGAGGCCCAGCCTAGTTTCTATATTGTATAGAACTATGGCTACTCTTGTTGACTGTTTGATTCATTTTCCTCAGTGTATATGGCATTTTGGCTTTGGAGCAAGTGAGATGGAAATTTGCCCTTTGACAGTTTGTGTGCCTTGGTCTTCAGAATGTCTCAAGTAGAAATATTTTAGCAGCTTTTATATTTATAAGTTGGATCTATTGTGTTATTCTGAAACCTCTTTTCACTTGGTTCACCTGCTGCATATTTGGGAAAGCATGAAGCGGGTCAGGGAAATGGTGCGTGGTCCAACTTTTTATACACCCAGATTTTGGATATTTTTGTGTTTGGATAATTTTTTTGTGTCGTTGGTAAGCATTTCAACTTGACTTAGGTATACTTGACAAATGCCACAATGCCAACTCAACTGCAAATAAGCCGATAAGTCTCCTAAATCACCTTGTGTAAAGATATAATGCTACACTGAACTTGTTGCCATATCTTTTTGTGTTGGATAAGTTCTGTCCACTGAAGAAGCCTTCCAAGTTTTCAGATTTACTTGTGTATACTAGACAAATCTTACTGTGGCAGCTTGACTTCGCATAAGCCAGAAATTCGCCTCATTATCTCTTATGCAACAAAATAAAACGATCAACTGATCAAGTAAGCGCGAAAAGGTCAAGAAAGCAATATTTCACAGTCTGTCAAACAGTCTGAAAAACCCCAATTACCATGATTATAGCACAAAAGGTGTTCCAGCAATTGGATTTTATGTTGTGTTGAGTTGTAATGACACCTTGTTGACTAAATACCAGTCATTATGTGGCCATGTTGTGGAAGCCACTTTTTTAGCTGTTGAAAAAAAAGATGAAATAGGACTCTTTCTTTTTGGCATATTTCCTTATAAATTGCCTTCTGTGTCTTTCTTTTTGTGAAGAGTGATTTAGTGTGCGTCAGATGGAGAAATGGTAAACCCCAGTGAATTTCAGAAAAATTACTCTAAAAAAGTTGGAAAAAAAAATCACCTCCACTGCACATGTAGATTCTATTTGTTATTCTTGTACATCCAAGTATGTCAATGACCTCTGTCAGGTTCTGTGAAAAAAAAAATGAAAATAAAAGATTTTCAATGCATCGTTCAATGTTTGACATTCTGTATTCCGAGTTCCATGCCAGTATGGTTTGAATGGAGAATTGACACTTTGAAGTTCTTCGAAGTGTTATTGCATATCAGTTTTGCCCTGCATGAATGATTCTTACTTGATTTTTGTCCATGTTTTTGCAATTGCCACGTTCATGCTGTTTCATATGCAGTTCACAAATATATCCGTCCTTTGTGGCGTGCTCAGCTTTTTGTAGTTGACAAGAACAAATATAACCACGGCCTTCCTAGACCTCATGTTTTATGGACGGTGGCATGACTGTGTCATGTTTTATGAGCCACGATGTCCCAATGTCACCAATAACACAGCAATGTCCCTGTATTAACTTGAGTATGTTGCCGTCTGCCAGTGCTCTTTGGCAACCAGTCAACTTATGGCTGGGAGAACTTGGCGATAAGACACCTGCTCCACCGAAGGTCCTGAGTTCGATTTCTGGTTAAGTTTGGGAGTCTATTGCAATTCTCGTTAATTCCTGGCCCTGATCGCATGATTGAGTCTCTTGGGTTGGTAGCCAGGAGTCAGAGAAGCTTCTGACCTGTGCATCCATCCTGCAGGGAAAAAATCTGATAATTTGAAATTTGCCCTAAAATTCAGGGAAAACACAGTAAATTTGGCTTTACATGTGTTAATGCACGAAACAAGCCCTCTGTTTTGAGAAAAATCTGTAAAAGTCATGGTTTTTGTTTTCTTATTAATTGCGACAACGCAACGATAAGGCCAATAAAGTCTGGGAAACGTCCGGTTAAGCAGGGAAAATTCAGGGAAAATACAGGGAATTTGCTTCCCAAATTTCAGTGGGTACCCTGGAGTAGCTGGTCTGATTCTAACTCACTTCACGAAGTCATCAGCCTCTCATGACAGTACCATATTAATCTTCTCGTTGTTTAGTTATTTAGATATAGTATTGTTACATGATCGTTCTTTTGCAACTGAATGATGCCGGCAATGTTTGTATTCTTTTCATGACGACAACCTGATTCATTAGCACTTGTTAGTTGAGTGAGAACTGAAGAAAGAAGCTCTTGTTGTTTTCAATTTCATCGTACTGTGAAGTTGTGAACACGCTTTTTCCTTTTGGAATACTCTGAAATCTGAATGCTATTTGTGGTAAATGTTTAATTTACTTGTCAGGTGACAAAACTCCACCATTGCTTCTGCCTGTGTACATAATGTATATAAATATAGCCACAATAGATGCATACCATTCGCTGTTCCTTGAATTAATTACATTCAATTGTGACTGTTTTTCTTCTTTAATAACTTAAAAAGCAACATCATTTCAGCATTGCATTGTTGTGTGCGTACAGTATATTAAACAAGTTTATTAAAAACTTTCTTGAATTAAAAACTTTCTGTCTGAATCTGCATGAGTTCGAGACTCATGACTCTCGCAGTGTATGTTCAATTGTTCATTAATATCTTCCAGTTAAAGTTTGACATGACTCTTAATGTTCATACCTTTCTCTTTTCAGTCGACTCAGATGAAATCAAACGGCTCGGAAAAAGATTCAGAAAGTTGGACTTGGACAATTCTGGATCTCTTAGCGTTGAGGAGTTTATGACATTGCCGGAATTACAACAAAACCCACTAGTTCAGAGAGTCATAGAAATATTCGATGCAGATGGCAATGGAGAAGTAGATTTTAAAGGTAAGACGGTTTTCAAATAAACAATAATACCGAATGTTTAAAAAAAAAATATTACTTATAATGTTAAAGCAATATGTGAAGCAAAATTGAACTTCATATTGCGATGTTCATTGTCATTATGGTGCATACCATGTATGGAGATCAGAGGAGAACATGATTTACTAATTTATATGAGAGACACTTTGTGTTAACTTATGTAGTTCTTGTTGGTCATTCACATCAGGAAGGTTTGCCTCTAAATAGCCCACACTGGTGCTGATGGGGCGTAAAACACAAACTCACTCACTCACTCACATCAGGAAGGTATCAATAAATTAACTTCTGAAGACTTTTTCAGAAGTCTATCATATTAGGAGTGCCATTGAAAATGTATAATGAAAGTGTCACCCTCTGATGAAGCGCTTTCATTTCTTCAAAAAGTACATTTTTTGAAGTATATTTTTTAGGAGTACCTTTTTTGGGATTCTCAATTGTATGATGAGTCATCTTTTTCAATGCAATGTAGATATATGCCATACTATTCAATGTATAGGTCGTTGAACTTGCTTGATTTGTACGTACATACTTTTTTAGGAATGGGTGTCGCAGAACTTGTCTTTTTGAAAGTCTATCTTTAGCGTTTTTGGACTTTTTCCTTCAATGACTTGTATTTTTTACTAGCATATCTGGAATGCATGTCACAAGAGTTGTCTTCTGTAGCCTTTTTGAGGATTTCTTTTGAAAAATTTTCGAAGTCTTCCTTTGGTATCTTGCAATTTTTCATTTTCCACCTGTCTATCGACAAAAACTATACTTTAGAATTTCTGTTGCCGGAAAATCCAGTTCCTACATAGGGTAGAGATATTCGAAAAAGTTGTTCAGACCTGTATTTTTCCCTGTTTGAGGAGTGGTTATTATGTTCTTCATTTTGACAGAGATCGGTATCTAACACCCGCTGGCGATGCCATTGAAAAAGTGAAATGTATCTTTTAATTGTGGCTTTTCTCAGCTCAGGTGCCGCTTTCTTGCTGGAACTTTCTGGTCGGTACACCCTACACAGAATAATTTGTTTGTAAGGCCTTATTTTAAAAATTATTAATGTGGATTCTTTTACTTAAAATGGTCTGCAGTTGATTGTCATACTTGATATACTATATCTTTCATGGTCATGCTTGAAAATCTTGCAGTTTTGTCATTTTTGGGCAAGTTGCTTAAACACAAATTTGTTCCGAAATTGATGGAGGAAACTTGTCATAGAATCATGTGTCGCGTGCCCTGCTCGCCAGTAGCTAACTTATGGGAAGCAGCTTCGATTCTGAATCCACTAGTCCTGGCGACCTATGTAAGATGGATGTTTCATCATGTGCCAAGAAAGCATTTTGTCTCATTACTATTGACCCTCCCTGTCCTATTAGGCCTAGTCAGTGCGTAAATACAGAATGTAAAGCCATGTCACCCAGACCCATCCTCTCAAAGAACCTTAACTTTACGTGAGCCTGCTGCTGTGTGACTTCAGAGCTCTGAGACCAGCCAATGAGACCATAATCACTAATAATGTGAGTGCCAGTGGCTATCAGCTCCAGATGCCTTTCGCTTCTTATCTCTTCTTTGCAGAGAGCATTTAAAGTTTTGACTTAAACTGTTATTTGTTGTATGCAGTAAAATTCTGAATTATACTAAGAGAGGATGATCCCTAGTATCCTGTGTCGGTCCTTGTGCAGTGTTGTGATTCTGACATATTTTGTCTTGTGTCTTTCTCTATTTCCTTACTCTTATCTTGTTTCATGTGTATGATGTTAAAGCAACTGGAAGTTGTGCCTGGAAGGGACTGAGAGTCTTGAGTCCCCTGCATCAGGCTGTATGACTTTAGCTGTTGGGAGTCAGACCAACCACGGAGACCATAATACGTAATTCATACTGATGGCCACCAGCTCTAGCAGTCTTTCACTCTTTATCTCTTTGCTTCTGGTGGTTCTGCTGCGGAGTCTGCTGTTGATGCAGTTCTGTGATGATCTCCTGCTTCCCTCCGCATCATCTTGATTCATCCTTTTGCTTTGTGTCTGTGTGCTTTTTACATACTTTTTGGTCGTGATGTCGAAGCTGTTCTTCGTCAGTTGTCGAACTCTTATGTTGCATACTATGCATTGTGCAGTTTTTAGTTGCTGAATGGTATTTTGGCTTAATCCCAGGTTGAGTCCGGTTGACATTTTAGCGAATGGCTAGCTGGAAAACTAAGCGAAATGTATCGTAATAGGTATGATCTTCTTGTCTAATAGATGTCAAATCTTCTGAAATGTAAAATTATATTTATATAGCGCAAGCTTCGAACAGTCACCCATGATAAGCTAGTTTGAAAAGATGAGACCTCAGAATAGTATGTTCCAATTAGTTTTTTATTGCTCTGTGTAATATCTTAAAGGCAAGTTATTCCAAAGAGTGGGTCCGTTGACTCTAAATCACTAAACAGCGAAAGTTTTCCGCTTTGTATGGCAATTTCTAGTTTCGCTTATATAGCTCATATTCCTGTAGTTGGCTGCCTGAATTTCTTCAATGAGGCTTTGTGTAATAACTACCCTGTGCTTATCCAGACTGCTTGATTATTAATTCATTAGAGGTCAGTTGAGGTCTAGTAGCCATGGTGATGGTTTTGTGGTCTTTTCATCAGCTGTATTGCATTGCATATTGAGAAGACTTAGTATAACTCATGATAGTATCATATGATATTTCAATTTCAAAATTTTTATGAAAGATTTTTGTTATTTTTGACATTTTGCGATGAATTTGTGTGTACAACTATAAAAAACTAACAACTACGTTCTGATGTAATATTAGCGAAGGACCATTTATGTTTTTTGAGGCTGAAGAATATAATGAAATGAAATATATTGCTTATGTTTGAATAAAAGTTAAGGTCACTAATCATGTGCGAATGCTCCTTTCTTAAATCTGATATATGCTACCTGAAAAAAATGCTTGAAGTATGAAAGCGTGCTACAAATTTTATCCTGAATATATATGGTGACATGCAAACATAGCCAAAGGGAATTCTGAATCATTACGAATATGAACCGGGCCATCTGAGCTCAGCGATATGATTTTAATTGCGAGTCATCAGGTTTCCATATTCTATTGTTTAGCTTCTATCGTGGCCTTCAATTTTTTTCCAAGGAGAAAGATAATTTGATTTTCATGATATGAGGTTCCTGATTAGGAATAGGTTATTGCCGTGATCATCTCTGGGATATTGTTTCCATAACGTGACTGAGGAGGATAATGGAGCATCTCATTTCTATGGGATTGGAAAGAGAGAAGAAAAGGGAAGCTCTATGGAATAAATTCATGATATCAATTTATGTTACTATGTGATGTTATGTTGAATGCATAAAAGCTTCCATATATCTGAAGAACCCTCAAAAGCCATTGAACATTGAGTAGATTATCATGAATATATATGAAGGCCCCAAAAACTGGGCTAAGAGGGCTGCACTTACCGTATCTATCTATCTATCTATCTATCTATCTATCTATCTATCTATCTATCTATCTATCTATCTATCTATCTATCTATCTATCTATCTAATCAAAATAAGGATGGTTTAACTCTGAATTTCATGAATGTTTTTCAGAAGTCAGAAATATGCATATTAACATGATCATGATGATTGAGCTAACTGATAAAATAATTTATAATTTTCATAAATCTGAGTATCTTACTTATTATTGGTGGTAGCTATGCGACATTCGGGAGACTAGAAGTATCCGGAAATGTTCTGTATGGTTAGCATAGTATTGGCCGGTGGGTGTTTTGACAAAAATGATGAATGGAAAATTAGCAATAAATGTACCAAACCACCTTGCGTAGACAAGTCCAACAGGTGCCCAGTCGAGTTTCTGTGCAATGTTTTAAGTTTTTCTAGCTATAGGTGTATCCATATGATATGCTTGTATGGGAGGTGGGGTGTGATGGAATGCACAGTGCAATACTGCTGCAGCTGTACCCTGGTTAATAACAAAGTCATGCTTTTTGGCATATTGACTATTTTGAAGCTTTTGCAAGTATGATTTCAGTTAACGGTCATTACTTTTCATCATAAAGATTTAATGATCCATAAGATTTCATATGCCATAACATCTTGTTTGGATGTATTGCTGGAAAAAGTAACAAAATACTTGATATACAATTATACTTGGAGTATTTTTCTTATCATCAATCCTGAGAATCTGAGATGAAATTTATCTTAAATGATATGTATTTGGCGTGAAGCGGGTATAAAATATTGTTAGATTGAGTAATAAAGAATAACAACATTGAAAACTGCTTTAAGGGATGAGATTGATAGGTGTTTTAGTAATATAAGTTAGGTATCCTGCTGTTCCAGACTCCCAGTGACAGAGGTATTATGATTGAAATAGAAAAATGAAATCTGATATGTTAAGTAGACATATCAAATGACCATGTGCTGCAGTGTGCTATGCAGCACTCCCACACAAAATTGCCTGCAACAACAATGAAAGATGAAGCTGTTGCATGAATTTATCCTGGGTATAATTGCCCTGTCACATTGCCCGTTGTATAATGATATTGCTCAGTGATGCTAGCTGCTGGATCTAGTGCTGATGTTGATGCAATTTGAGCTTTCATGCTGCGACATTGACCTGATTAATTGTTCGCTTTATGCATTCATATAGCCATTCTGTAACACAGTATAATTTCACAAAGCTCAAGCATGACAATTCATGACATTGTCCTGCATTCTGTATCATTTCCTACTCGTAAGAGCTCTCAAGCATGACAAGTTATGACATTCTCCTGCATTCTGTATCATTTCCTACTCGTAAGAGCTCTCTGGGAACTCACTCGGACACTGGTTATAGCCTTGGAACTTTTGATAGTCATAAAAAGTCATTGTATAGCATAGAAACTCAAGCAGGTGTCTCAGGAACTCATAAGAACTCATGGTGATGTCAGTTGGATTCATTAGAACATTTAGAGGTCATAAGAATTCTCTTGATCGGAATATCATAAAATGTGGTTTTTAACTTCATTTTACAAAATTGCATGATTTAAGTCTGATAAGTCATAAAAGGGTGTCACCTGAAATCATAATGGCTCTTGGACTTGCCGGGACAGAATAATATATGGATTCTAAGGAACTTATGACAGGAACGTGAGGAATATAGGGAGATTTTCTGCTAGTCAGGATCCTGTGATATTACTCAGAAATAGCAAAATGAGACATAGGAGCTTAATCCGAATCACAGAAATCAAAGCATCGAGAACACCCAAAAGGAAGGCAATTCAAAACAGCACATAAACGCATAAGGAAGTATGGAAATCATAGGAAGATACAAGACTTCATGGGCTCACAGGACTCAAATAGCACCCGAACTCAATGAGGATTCCTAAGGATTCGTTAAGAACTACGGAAGTCATAGGAATCTAGCATTATCCGGGATATTTCTCTCAGATCGGATCTTACAAGATCTCATAGGGACTCAAGAGCCAGGGAGGGGGCCATAACATGCATAATACCACTGCAGCTGCTATGCATAGGGCTTGTTGAGTGTGTGGGCCTGCAATGCAGCCTATTTATAACAGCAGCCAAATGCTGAGTCAGCAGTATCACACACACAACAGTCCCATAGTGTGAAGTATGCCATTTCACTTCCCCTTCCTTGTTCCTCTGTGCTGTTGTCCCTATTGTCATACATCCTATTGTGTGCATTATGTTGTATGCATTAAATTGCATTTTGCACTAAATTTGTCCTGTGTTTGATGATTATTTTATCCTTTTGTTTGTCCTTTCATCCTGAATTTTTTTGTTTTGTTTTTCTGTAATTTATTTTTTTCTGTATTTTTTTTAGTTGTCTCCTCTTCCTGCTCCTGTAACATTGATCAAAGCCACTTTGTCATGGCAACCAGCTACCTGTGCTATTTATAGACAATGTCACAATATTCTTTGATGTGAAAATGAAAGCTGGTGTCCCTCCACTCCCCAGTACTCAAAACCTCTGGTTAAAGCTGTGCTTAAAGCTACCTCAGTGCTTGCAGAGTGTGCAGCTTAATATTTCATCTCGTTTACCGAATTGAGTAAATTTATTCTCTTATTACACAGATTTGACATCATGCAAAGGGAAACTCAATAAAAGCGCTCATAGAATGGTTTCCCTCTTTGCATGGCTCTGTGTCAGGTTTTGATTAATCGAGAGCAATATTGATGAATTGGGTTTTATGACCTGTATTGCTGCACCAATAGGCTACCCGTTGGAAGTAGTTGATGGAGATTAGTGCTCTGGGCAGTATTTGCACCAAATGAGTTGTTTAATTCAAAAGAGGCTATTCTTTCACAGGTTCAACTTCTCGCTTTGTTAGGATGTTGCAATTGGCTTGAATTTTAATGTGTAATCCTAAGTCATCCGGCTTTGATGTTTGCTCAGTGCTCATGGTTGTATGCAAATAAATTGCTCCCAAACCGGTATTTAAACTCCGGACCATCAGAAGACATAATCAAGATTCTGGCAATCTGCAGACTTAACACATTTACCAACTAACTCGGCTGCTAGTCCCAGCTTGGTACACATTTATAAATTTGCATCAAATGCTTTGGTATTGCAACTTCTTTTTCCTTGTTCGTGCAATGCATTTGTGGTTCTGTAACATGATAGAGTCATCGTATTATGCTCCATGTTGAAAGAGTCACAATACAATGTAAAATGTGGGACACCAAATAACATCTATTCATTGATTATTTTGATAGTCCCTGGGCTTGAGCTGCTTCAATGAGCAATGCCGAGTTAGCTGCCTGGATGTGCAATTGCACTGTGTCTGTTGTTTGACCAAGAGTTGTTCAATCGATCATTTGACCATATTTGCTGACCTGCCTTGTTTGTGTGTAGATTCTGATCACACAGATCGATCTGGATGTCAGACAATGCTGACATCAGGCTGACATCAGGTTGGTCGCTAGCGTTTAACGGCAACAAAAAATAGGGAAAAAAGTATGCGTGTAGTAACGCGGTCCAAAAATAGTAAAAATAGTAGGGCAATAGATACCAGAAAGCAACACTGAGCAAGTACTGGATCTGAGCTCTTTAAACACCAGATAGATGGAGGCTCAGCCTGAGAGACACACCGATATAATCATTGATGATAGCATCCCTCTGTAGTTTTATGGCATAATTGTGATCAATTTGGCAAAGTTATTTTCATGATTTGTGTTGCATTTGCTGCTTGTCTGATCAGATTATTCTTGAATGTATAGATCCCTACTTTTATGTCTGTAATAAATAGTTTTCTCATTATCTTGTCACTATGCTTATTCTCTTTATTATATAATGTAGGAATAGAAAGACTAGTTATGGTTGAAAAAAGGACAGCTTACTTGTATGTGCACAATTCAGCAGCTCCATACATGCATAATCACTTGGGATTTTCCCAGTCTATTCTTGGACGCAAAAGTGTCTGGAGATCGGAATCGGCACTCAGACTAGATTCTAGTTCGAAATGATCGGCATTGATCAATGTTGATTAAGCTTTCCCATGATTAAGCCGGTGAAGAAATTTGGTTATCAAAACATGTTGTTTTTGGTGCTTGGGCCGGCATGCCATGCTCGCGGTCTGGGGGAGCAATTCAAATGCAGTTTATGCATGTTATGGATGTAAATATGATGTGCAAGGGAGATGAACATTCCCGAATGCCGCAGAACGCACCGTTTAGTTCGGAAATTATGCCGAAGCCATGTTTAGTCGGCTAATCGGACCACTGGGATGTCCTAATGCTAACATTTGGCCAAGCAGCGGGGGACTTGACACAAAATCATTGAAAGCTGAATGTACATGTGCACTGCTGCTGGCTTTCACTCAATGGCTGCTTTGGCCACCACCACACACTCACTTCTTGAGGTGCCTGTTTGACATGCTAAACACATTAATGTTTGATATAGCCATGGGCCACAGCCCACAGACTTGCAGCTGAGGCTTCCCTTAGCTGTTGTTGTTGTTGCAACTGTTAAAAGTGTGTTAGTGCTGATGCTGTTGCTGTTGAGGCTACTCTATCATGTGTATAAGCTGTTGAAGCTGATACTGGTGTTGTTGATGGCTGTTGATGAGATTGTCATTGCTGTTGATACTACCTGTGCTGCTGATTCAGCTAATATAGTGCCTTTTCCATACTTCAAAAGCTGCTGAAGCTCGTACTGATGTTGATAGCTGTCACTAAGATTGTTATTGCTGTTGATACAGCTCTAATAGGCTATGCAGATACAGCTGATGCTACTCTAGCTGTTGTTGCACTGATAATGATGATGCTGTAGCTATGAGGCTACTGTATAAGCTGTTGAAGTTGATACTGGTGTCATTGATGGCTGTTGAGGAGATTGCTGTTGATACAGCCCTGCGAAGATACAGCTAATATAGAGCTGTTGCCATACTTTAAGAGCTGTTTTAAAAAACTCATACTGATATTAATGGCTGTTGCTAAGATTGTTATTACTGTTGATACAGCTCTATTAGGCTATGCAGATACAGCTGATGCTAATCTAGAGCTCTGTTGCTGTGCCTGTTAATGCTGATGTTGTAGCTTTTAGGTTTTCAGGCTATTGCAAAAGCTGTTGAATCTGATACTGATGTTGATGACTGTCGAAGAGATTGCCATTGCTTTTGAACAGAGTTATGCAGATACCGCTTGTGTATGGCCATTGCTATTGAAGTGAAATGTACTGAAGCTGATACTGATGTTGTTGGCTTTAAATTTGATTTTCATTGCCATAGATACAGCCCTATGCAAGTATAGCCCTTGCTGTAGATATCATATGGGCTGTTGATGCCAGTTTCGTTACTGCTGCAGCTGATGCTACTTGTGGTATTACTACTGCAGCTTTGTCAATAGCACAGGCCCATTGGGTGCCCAGAATTGCACAGATGCTGTGCTTGTAGTTTTAGAGTATTGCACTGGCCTTTGTTGTCATTGTCTGGCAATACTGTGCAATATTCCATGCAATGGGCAATGTGGGCATAATAACAACACTGGTGTGTTGTCTGATTCTGTTGTGCTTATTGACAATATTGTGGACACTGCTTGACTGGCAGTGATATTGTGGAATGATACTCGCATCTTAGCCCAAAAAGTAGCAGTTAATTAAAACAAAACAGTTTGTGCAGTTTTTTTAATGGAGGTGTGGACACATCTCCATTTATGCAGTAACAGTGACAAAATGGAAAGTTTTGGCGGGAAATTTGAAATTTGAGCATTTTCAGTATGTCTTTTGGGCCCTGACTTGGCCATTTTTTTGGAGAAGTTTGGAGTCAAGAATGCACCTTAGCTAGATTATAGAGCAAGCGTCTGGCATTGGAATGAATAGCTGGCATGTTGTTATTTGGACGTGACGTCGTTTTTATCTTGCTTGAATCCACTATGGCCAGCATCACACATTGTGTATTGGTCACTATGCCTAAATTATTGCACTTGTATATATGATATTTGGCACATGAATGGTCCTTGTAGAATATATGTGTCTTTTGGTGTTCATAATATTTAAGCAATTGGTACAGTTTTTGTAAAATGTTGGAAATTAAAAATAATTATGATTTTTCCTTTCCGGAGCAGTACTCCGAAACAGTTGTACCTATGAGCATGAAAATCTGCCATATTATGCGTTAAATACTCTTAATGTGCCTTTTGGAGGTCTTAATGCTCTTACAAAAATTAGTAAGAGCAAATTCAGCAAAAATGTAAAAAAAATGTTGTTTTTTCAATGCTCCATGATTCTGTCAAATTTGGAGTAAGACCTGAAATTTTGCATTTCGGGGTCTAAATTATACCTCTTTAAATGATTGAACTCATTTGGCGGGCCAATCCTTTGAAGTTTTCATAAAAACCAAAAAACTGGAAAAATATTAGGATTTCTGATATTTTTCTCATATTTTAGTTTCTTGCAAATTAATGGTAATGAATAAATTGGTAAACTTCAAAAATATTTTAGTTAAGCATATTAGTAACTTTTATAGCCGTATATACTTTAGTTTCGTGTATATTTTGTGTTGGAACTCAGTTTTGTCGGAGCCCAGTGGCAGAGCCCATTGGATTTTAATGTATGCAGGTAAATGTTATATTCAGTGTTCCATACTGAGCCAGTTAATTCTATTAGTGGATAGAGTATGTCTTACTCTAAGATATATATTCACCAAAATGAATGTGAAGCTCCTTCCACAAAAAAGAGGTTTTACCTGGCAGAGCACACACATTTCCATGCATCATTTTAAAGCTCTTTCCAAGTTCTTTTATGAAATGTATTATTTTTCCATATCGCATCTGCCACATGGTCATTTTGTGGCTTGAAAAGGGATTATTTGTAAAATTCTGAAATTTAGCACGCAATATATTATATTAACAACACCTGGTACTGGGCACTCAGGGAAATAGTCATTTTTAGGGGATATGAACTTCAACTTAGGACATTACACCACCTCCATTTTGAACCCCTGGGTTCTTGTTTTGTGTTATCTCAAAAAATCATGTTGGAAATTTGTTTTTCTGAGCTAGGCCTATATTCTTTGTAATATTCTTAATTTGACAAGAATTTGTACTCTCGATTTTACTCTTAATTCAGTTTGAAGAGTTATTGTTTGTCGTTTATCATATGTTTATCATGTTTTTTTTTATTGCTTCTTGCATTATCTTTAGCAGCAAAAATTCTTTCTGTACTCACTGTGCAAGGTCACTTTGACATTGGCGGTAGAAAGTTCAGAAACATGATAAGGATCGATCTGCCCTCAAAATTGATATAAGATGTTACGTGTCAAAGATGCATCCCATGTCGAAGAAGCTGCTTAGAGGTGCATTGATTTTCGCGCGCAAGGTTTTTGAAAGGTTCATGCAAGTTTGACTTTGGTACCATTATCGCTTAGTTCAGGAAAAAGAAGTTGGCAATGGACTCGCAGTTTCTCCTTACAACTTTTGAGCTTGTGTATGTACCAATTTTTGTTGGTTCAAGGGTGCTGCCTGACAGTTTGTTGACCTGGTTGGCAGTCCAGGGCTAAAAAATGTGTTTGAATTCATGATGAAATTTGTGGAAGTGATCAAAATATTCATGTCAGTTCAGCAGTGGATATTCAGATCTTTGCAAAGACTCCCCCTCGTATATACTTCTTGTATGTTGCATCAGTTGGCAATAAACTGTTTATAGTTTCAGAGTAGTATGCCTCATTGACTGTCCATGCATCAATACATAATTATATATCCTGTCTGCACATTTTATGGGCATATGCTTAAAAGCAGTAAGGAGAATCAGGAGACATTATTACATTGCCATGACTAGGGAGTGTCTTATTTGGTCTTTTGGGTTACAATTGACATGAAGGATTGTTCAATTTGTACTCTCTTCATGCAAGTATCTTTGGCAGCGTTCCAGACTTCTAGTACATAGCTTTTCATGGCATTGGCTTTGTAATCAAAGGTACTTTCAACTGGCTCTTTGTATGGATCTGTAACATTTTGGACCTTTCTCAATTCCCTTGGGAGTATGCAGCTGTAGCAACAAGAGCAGGTATACTGCCTCCATATCCCCCATGCCCTACACATCTACCTATACCCACCAGAATTCCAATTTTAGTTATGCCAAATATTTCCACCAGGGGCACACTTGTGCATACATGTAAGGATGTGGAGACACCTGGGGGTGGAGTTCGCTTTTAAAAATAAAATGGCTGCAGGCCAAAAGCACAGGAAAAAGTATTTGGGATGTGGAAATGGTTGTGATATTTATTGATTTATGGTAAGATTTGACAAGTTTAGGGGGGTCTTTGAATGTTGGGAAAGGATGAGCATTGTGCATGGTGTGGTGTTTGAGATATTTGATGGATGCCATGACACGGAGACTAAAAGTAAAATAATTAATACTCCATCAATAGTATCTGTAGTGGCTCCCCTGCATAGAATTGTACATACATACAACCATGTATTGACCATTGCCTCCATCCAGACAGCATCTGGCATATTTCCTCTTGGATCTATCATAAATCTATTATAAATCTTTAGTATGATCTGCATTGATCCACTTAGGTCCTATATTGCCCTGCAAGTAGAAGTAATGATTCTGCAATGGCAGTATAGTCAACATGCGATACATGGTATGAATCATCTAGCTCTGAATCTGATGGTGGCTGAATGAGAACGAAAGCATTGTAAGTTGTTTCCTGAATTTTTGTCCTATTTAGACTGCTGAAGTAACTTTGGAGTAATTAATTGGGAAAACTAATATCCGATATCAGGTGAATATCTTTGTTGATAAGGAAGAAATTAATTGTCACTTCAGCGTTGAAGTCATTTTGTAGGTAACCGATATGATTAAATTGAAAATGTAGGTTTTTTTTTTTTTAACAATTGGATTTCTGGAGGATATCTATCTTGTAACGTACTGGATCACCTATTTGTTCAATGAACTGGTAATGTTATCTACAAAATCACAAATAGTCATTGCATTCTATTTATTTCTGGGTAAAAAGAGTAAGATGCCGAATGCTACCAGAGCTAACAAATAATAACTGCAAGTAAACGGACACCCAGTCACCTATTTTTTAAACCCGACAATTGCTGGTCGTTGACTCGGCCCTAATTCTCTTGCCCTACATTGGATTCATAAGGACCCGCAGAAGTCATGAAAAGCATCTCCTTGCCTCCTACGCTCGCCCATTTAATGAGGATGTCGACTGCTTGTGCAGAGAATGGGCCACTTCTCCTGTAGCTGCTCCTTATTGAGGCCATATACGCTTAATGTATTGTAGGATTTCTCCCCAAGTATTCGATAAAACCTGCTTCTCTAGTTTAATCAGGAGAGGAAAAGATGCTCGTTGACTCGAGACATTGGTCTTAGTGAGAAAACTCAAAAGGAGGCATCTGATCTACTTTCGCCAATGTGTAATCTATTGAATCATTCCATTGACATAATAATTGTGTTGTATATTAAATAATGTATGTAATTAAGTTACTCCATCATTTGTAATTAACAGATTAACTGATTAATTAACTGATAAGACACAATTTCATGATGAATACAATTACCATGTGAATTATTGATAAGAAATAAATCAATCAGATTCTCTCCAGTTTGTTTTTTATTTGCCTCAGCGAAATACACCAGCCATATGGCAATACACAGTACACAAGGTGAATTTGGCCGCACAAAATGCCATGAACAGTTTTCTTGTTTCTTGCGAAATGTCTTTAATTTTCCATCAGCGTCTTGCAGAGCTGGCTCACCTGCTTGTCTTGAATGTCTTCACAGCTTTTCAAAGGAGGCGAGTCGCGGCTTCTTTATGGCTTCAAAGAACTCCCAAAAAGCCATGCGGATGTCACCCTGGGGCAAGAGTGACATAATGGATTTGCATCCCCCAGCCACCACTGGCTTCACCAGGCAGAGCTTCGCTGAATTAGACGGAGTATAGAGGAAGCATCTGCAATCGTTTTGCACAGAGGATTTACATCTTGAAAGAAAAAAAGAAATCTGAAAAAGAAAAAAATTCAGAAAAAAGAAGAACGAAAGAGAGATTTGTGAGAGATATGTATCTAGCCCTGCAGACTGCGGTGACTGTGCTCCCAGGCTAATCTATTGATCCATCTATCATCTATGACTGGATTTTGATTGCCGTTGAGCGTGTTGACAGATTACCCAGACATTCGTATAGACTTTTTGATTCCCATACATGCTGTGGCATATCCAGCTTTGCTTTGATTCTGGAATTGTATTAGCAATGGTTTGGTGAGGGTTCAGTGATGTGATCAGTTATTACCAAATTTGTTAATATTGTTCTTACGTGATTTGTATTTAGAAAATTTGTAATAACTCCCTACAACATTAAACAGAAATTGACTGCAGTTACTGTCTCACCTATGTTTTATAATATTATAATTAAATATGCCAGTATCTATAAATTTGTAAATTGTACCAAATTAAATTTATTAAAAGGTGAATGTATTTGAAATTTGATTATGAGCTTTATTTCACATTAAGAATCTGCCAAATATGGTTATAGCTTCTATTCTACCTTTGAAAAACAATTTTAAATGTGGTTATTTTGGCCTTTTGATCTCTGGTGACACTGCTGTATCTTTTTCATATTAAAGCGGCAGTATCAAATTCACAAATTGTTATATATGTATTCATTTTCCAAAACTGCAGAATATTTCTGATTGTATTCTTTGCAGTGAAATAATTTCATTGATACTGCGAAACTCTTTGAAGCTGTGTTATGAAAGGTAATTTCTGATGTGTTGTAACTTGCAGTCCATTATAATTAGTTACCGCAAGCTTTTAACTGGATTTTGGCTTGCTACCTCAGAGATATTTATGTCAAATGGTATTTGATCCCAAATGGTGATAATACCAAAATGGGAGAAATGAAGACTATAAAGTGTTTTCCTCAATTATGTAGCATGTTCTATCTTGTCTCATAGTTTAGTTATGGGATGGGAGTTGGCATGGTTCTTCTTATTGACACAAACCTAAAATGTAAATGTACCGAAATATTATCGTTCGGGACTGACTGTCACTTTGAAAGATCTACATGGTTGGAGTAGTTCATCCTTTTCACCATAATGTAATGGATATATTACATGATATCTGCCAGAATTACCTAAGACATTTTATGGAAGCTGCTATTAATAAGCATTAGTTTCTCCATATCCATGATATGTGTGATATCCTAATGTGCTGAGTAATTGCATTATTAATTGTCATCTGTCCAATATGTATTTACCAAAGATTCTAAATGAACAATGCCAGGGCTTGGCTGCTAACCTTATATTAGGGACCAGGGTTCTATTCCTGGCATGAGAAACCCATATCTGACAGACAATTCATTCTGTTATCGGAATGTAAAACGAAGTCCATGACTGTGCTGTCAGATCAATTTATGCAAAATTACGGGACAGAAAAGCCCAACCTCTCATGAAGTTGTCATACTGAAGTCAGTTCATCTGCATTACATTGTTTTGTGTGCAGCCTTCATTTCGTTCCGAGTCGGAAATTGTCAGCATAAGATGCAGCCTTGCTCTGCTGTGGATGCTAATGTTGCAAAGTAATCTAGCCAGCTATTCCCTGTTCTTCTACTATTACAGCCATGGGCATGCAAAGGAGTCACTTGATGCTTTTTACTTTGTCCTTCAGCTTTCTGCATTGTAATCTTATTCTGCTTGTGATGCGTATTCAACATTGTCGAAACTGAAGCAGATGGCTCGAATGGAAAAATGACAAAGTAAAAGATGCTCCGTCATAAATTTACGGAATATGTTTTACGCCACTCATTTACATTACAGAAATATTGAAAATATTTCAATTGTGTTTTGTTAAAGTTGGTTTGTCTCTAGATGGAGTATCTATCCTCTGCCGTTGTTACTTTGTCTTCGGCATATTTGACAGTGGAGGCTCTACTATCCAATATCTGATGTTACAGATTCTTTCATTAATTCTGCAAATTCACTGAGGCCACTGAGGACTAGCTGTGTGCAGTGTGAGACTTAGTACTATGACTGCACTGATTGATCTGATCATCTGAGTAGTAACATGTACTACATATGATATTGGCATTGATTTTCCTGCACGAAGTCTGTGGCATATGGCCATGCCTTGCTCTTTTGAATGCACCATGATTTGGTACAGCTATGTAGCATTTCTGTAGCAGCTGGGTGGCCAAGTGGCTTAGGTGCCCGTTTGCTCCGCTGAAGGTCTTTGTCTACATGGATTCGAACCTCAGGTGGGGAACCCAAAATTTTCAGTGGACCTTCATGAGCAAAATTCCAGCTGGATGTCGTTCGGATGAGACGTTAAATTGGCGGCCCCTTGTATCAGTGTCTATGCTGGGCAAGTAAAAGATCCCGTTCTATCTATCTATCTTTAGCAATTCTGTCACAATTATACGGTTCTCCGGAATCGCAAAATTTGGAGGCTGGTGTGCTTTCTTAATTTCTGGCTCCCTTCGTTAACATGCTTGTCACAATTTCATGCATTCACAAAGTTATTGAGAATTCTGCCACTGTCTCAGGTGTCAAGGATAATCGATGTTGTGAGCATGGCTCATGCATGGTTAAGAATTCTTGGTGTGCCTCCTTAGTATGCTCTGAGTGTATTCGCCTCAAAGAAACATGTCCAGTGTATGGTACAGTAGGAAAGTTGCCAAGTCTCTTGGACAATGAATAGTGTGGACAAATGTAATATTTTGGCACAATAAAATGTAATGCTGCTTTAGTGTCTAGTGCTGTGCAGCTCTTAAGGTCTTGTGTTTGAATTTGAGCCTTACAAAGTTATGCCTCTAAGGTTTATGCTACATTCTCACGGGCTCCGGGAGAACTATTTAAATCGGCGTCGAAGTATTTCCTGGTAATTTGGATGAATTTGGGTGATCCGCCGTCGACTTTTCACATCCCCCCATTGGAAGTTTTTGTTCCCCTCAGCGGTTCCTAGAAATGGAAAAACGGCGCCGTGGATGTCAAAAAAGATTCAACAGGTACAAACTTTTTTTTCATGACGGCGGAACAGAGCCCAAAATTTTATTGATTTTTGGATGTCCGGCGTGGATTTTTTCAGTGAGAACGCCTCAAAAACATCTCCGGCGGGATATTAGGACATCCCCTGCCCCTGAGGGGACCTCTCCTGCCCCCGCGGGGACCTTTCCTGCCCCCGCGGGGACCTTTCCTGCCCCTGGGGGGACATTTGAAGCCTCGCCGGCAGTTTTTGACATCCCGCCGCGGTGAAATAGGTTCACTGAGGGGCAGTTATAGGTTCCCTTAGGGGTACTTTTTATATCTTGGGGTGATATAAAAGTATCCCTCAGGAGGAGGAAATTCCATTCCCCCGGCGAACTTTTGGGGACGGCGTACAACTTTTCTTCCCCGCAGTGAACAAAAAGAACCCCGCCGTGATATGCTTTTAATTAATTATGTAATGGTTTTATAAACATTGTATGTCGCCGGGATAGTAATTTTTTTCCTAGAATTCAACTCAAGCTACCCCTCAGTGGCAAAAAAGTTCTCCCTAACGTGCCGTGAGACTGGGGCATTAGTTGTTAGAACTGATGTTGTTCGGATGAGACAATTCAATTTTATTGGTGGGCTCTTCTGCCATCATGCTTTAAGCTGGAAGCGAAACAAGTATAATTCTCTATCCTTTTGCTATGTCATGTTTATTTCTCAATGGTACTCTCTCTGAAGCTATTTCAGCTCGCTCATATTTGCAGCTACCAGATGAGATAGTAAGGCTGTAAATCTACCACAAGATAGTAGGTACTCCCTCAAGACAGTGTGACAAACGAACAACAGTCGAACAATGTGCCTTGCGCAAGGTAGATCCCATGCTGTGATTATTGATGGATAATTATCGATATCCTTTTCTGCTTTCATGACCATAAATGATACCTTTGATCTTTGCCCTTGGAAAGGAAGAATCTGTCTAATCTTGGGACATGGATTTCAAAGTGGCAAGTCAGCATTTTAGCTTGGGGGCTTAATATGCATGATCAGCTCCTCGCTTCGGCCTTTAAAGACAGACTTTCACAGCTTCCTAATGCTTCTAAATGTTCTTGCATTCAAGGCTTCTTCTGCATATTTCACAGCTTGTTCTTCATGTTCTTGGATGCTTAACGATGCCAGCAAGCCGGCTATTCAGAGTTTCGCGTTGTCATCATTCTTATCGTTCTTGACAATTTGTAAATTTACAAAGTCTTTCATTTCTTTGAGACTTCCAGAGTTCCAATGTTGTCCTTTGTAACGAAACAATTGTGACACTGGGGTCTAGCTGAATGCTAAAGACATGTTTGAGCTTGAAAAACATTCTGCTCTTTGTGTTCGCATTTCGAGATGCTTGAGTCTGAAGCTATCAATATGGTCCTTCACAATTTGCACAATATTTACCGTGTCTTTTGTTTCCTTTGTATAATAACACAGTGACTCTTTTAATAGTTCCTTGCAGTAGAACCTTGGGGAGAAGGTAGTTCTGCAGAGAGGCAGTTTTTTTGCAGATGTTGCACATGCTTAGTAAGACTCATGTGAGTGCTTCATAATCCTACTGCTGCATCACAATTACTAAATTGAAATGGCTCTTCTATGGGGGGGGGGGGGGAGGGTTGGTCTAGTGGTAGCGTGCTGGACTGCCAATCGCTGGATCCAGGGTTCGAATCCAGCTCTTGCCGGGTCACCTGGGCCTATGTTGGACGGCTGTTTCAATCATCCTTCACCTCATTGCCGTGTCCTCCTCCTGTCCTGATTAGCCTACCGTGTGCATAAATACAGGACATAAAGCCCCAATCATCCATCCATCCATCTTTTGACGCAAGACTGATATGAGATGCGCAAGATGCTGTGGCTGCGTTATGTGTATCATTGAGCTTCTTCATGATGCCTCTTCTATTCTTCACTATGTGCTCTCTTTTGTTTAGCATGACAAATTTGTCACATAGGTTTCGTTTGCAACATTAGACTGAACCATGCAAGTTGAGCGATGTTGCAGTGTTCAGCAGTTCTTGCTAGCTCCTTGAGCTTCTCATGATGCTTTGAATTTGCATTTCATGTCTTATCTTTAGTCCCCTGCAGCAAGACATCTGTGTCATAATAGAGGTTTAGTTTGATCTTCAAGACGAAACCTGATGCTCAAGAAAATGGAATACATGCTATTCCTTTCGGGTTGCTCATTGTTCTGCATTTTGCTCTTAGATGCACTTCTTCACAATAAACATTTAGGCTGGATGTATTTAATTTTTAGCTACTCGAATCGTCCGACCCAACAAATTTTCTGCCTATGCCTACATGACAAGATATTGAACTTTTATTAAATTGACTTTATAAAAAGTTGAGATTACAACTTTTTTCTTCGTCCTGCCAACCGAGTCGGACCGACCCTAGAAAAAAGTGCCTCAAGAAGATCCGAGAAGCTAAAGATCAATTATGTCTGGCCTTACAATGTCTTTTATCATCTTTGCTGCCCTTTGTAGCAAGATCAATGTGTCTCAGGGGTCTAGCTCTTCACATTAGACATGGAAAAGGAAAAGCATTTTGCTGAAGTCGGCTGTTATGCTGTAGCGGTGTACAACATGTACAAGTGTTTTTTAACACTTGCTGGATTCTGCATTTTGCTCTTGCTGCTACTTACTCACTATATGAAAATGTATTTACGGTGTTTAACACTGTCTTTATGATCTTCGCTCTAGACTTCAGTAGCAAGACAAATGTGTCTCAAGGGGTCTAGCTCCTCACATTAGACACAGAAGGAAAAGCATTGGGCGGATGCTGTCTACAGTCTGTTTTTGATACTTAATTAGAGGCACCTGAGTTCGCATTCTCCTCTTCCTCAAGCTCTTTCATGATGTACACATTTATGATGTCTTTATTGTCCTTTTGTCATAAGAAAAATGTGTTGCAGGGGTGTAGTTTCATATTTTAGACTCGCCAGGGGAGCCTACAGCAGCAAAACAGAGCAAAGGAAACTAGCTGAGATTCTAAAATGTCAAGATTCTTCACTTTAGAGAGTCTGCAATAAAGATTCTGCACTGGTGGTTCCTGGAAAGAGAAACTTAACAATGGAGATTCTGAGATAGATATAATGAATTGAGATTCGTCAAAAGAAATCTCCTTGCTAGATTCAGAAAGCCAACTCCACAAGGTACATTCTAATTTCTAAGACAGAAGTCCTTTAATGAAGGTTCTACAATGAAGAGTTCCAAGACTGCGCTGATGGGATTCTGGAATAGAGATTCTAGAATTGAAATCCTGGTGATTCCAGGACAGAGATCCTTCTATGGAGATTATACTACAGAGACTCTACAATGTATATTCTGCTGTGTTGGAATGGTGCAATCTTTAGAATCTGGAAGAACCGCAGAACCAAGAAACCGGGGGCAACCGTGGCTCCGAGGATCTGCGGAAGGAGGCCCAATGCGTTGTTGTCATAGGTGCTCTATTGATTGAGTGTGTTTGGGACAGCTGCTGCACCATAGCATCACCAACCCCGTTGCTTCGGAGGATGCTGTTTGGAGGATGCAGTTCAGAGATGCTGCTGTTTCAGAGATGATGCTGCTTCAGAGATGATGCTACCGCAGCAGCAGCAGCGACTGCAGTTGGTCGTGGTTAAAAGACCTGCAGCTGCTGCATTCCTGCATATAGCTGCTTGAAGAGCTGCAGGAAGAGCTGCCCGGGATCAATACCCACCTGTCTGTAGTGAAGGCAGACCTGTCTCACAGAGTCTATCACCGTCCCGATAATTATTATCATTATTCTTAGCCCCAAGGTTACAAGGCTTTTGCACTCCTCCGAGTCCTCCGTGTTGCAGCTGGTGCTTTTATGGTTCTTTTGCACATAGGCTGCTTCCTGAATGTTGAATCTACTTGGTTACAGCCATTCATCATGCTATTGCAAAGTTCTCATAAGTTTCATTACGAATGGTTCAAATAGTTTTAAGCTTTGGGGCACCATGTGAATAACATGATGTGATACTATGTGATGCTGTCATGGCTGTGTTTGATTTAATGAATAATACAAGATTCAAGGATCATCACATTATAATTTGTATCGTCTATTCCTAAAGCTCCCCCTTCTCTCAAGTGTTAATGTAGAACTAATCAAATGCCAAAATGATTCTTCGAATGTTGTCTCAACTTGTCTGTCTCTGAAGTATTCTGTTATAATCTGTACAGTCTGATTATACAATTTAGTGACACATTAACAAGCTAGATTACTATAGAGTTTCATCAAATGCAGAGCTCCTTCCAAAACCACCCAGCATGGTTGCTGTCAGTGATTTACACCTCATCACCTGATTGCTAATCTCCCACTCATCAGGTGCTCATGTTTTGGGTTTGTTGTGAAGTGATCTGATTAATGCAAGAGGTTCCCTGACAAATGGACAAATGATTGAGCCATAATTGGGTCCCAAGGTCTGATCATTGTTCAATTCCAGGGTTACAGAATCCTTCACCGAGATTTCTGTCCCTTCCTGACCTCATTAACTCAATTAGGTAAGGCCGCACATAATTGATTCTTAGCTTCGCGGACCCGCCGACACAATGGATTTCCTGGTGATGGAAAAAAAAAATTGAAAAAAAATGTGAAAAAATTTTTGACATTATAAAAAAAAAATTTTCACCTGTTTGTCCTACCGACCGACCCTAGAAAAAGTGCCTTGAGAGGATCCGAGAAGCTAAAGATCAATTATGTTTGGCCTAATGAGGAGTTAGTTGACATAACCTTATGCCTGATTGCAGGTGCACAAGTGTACTTGATTGAAAAGCCAAGGCAGTACAAATAGTACTTCGGCATTACACGTACTATCATTACTGCTGAATGTAGCTTAGCACTGCTCATCTTGATGGCTATTCATAGTACTCAATCTATTCGGACCAATCTGGTCTGAGCCGTACTCCGTTGCGTCCTCTGAGTATTCCTGGGTAGTCGATGGGAAATGTCGATCAGTGCTTCCTTCTACGGCCTATTACAGGTTGTTAATAGATTCGCTGGACCTTTCTGAACCTTGCTTGTTTAAAAGTTTAATGATATTCGCAGGAAGTTGAAGGCTGGAACCCACTTCAGACATCGCGTGGCAATCTCTTCTGGAAGTGGATCAACATGTCATGACCGGCTGAAGGGCTGAAGTTGCCTTTACACTGAGACTACACTGCAAATGAGTCCTCGGCTTTTAGAAATTGAATGGCCATTGGTGGTCTCTAATTGGTCTTCGCTATTAAACTGACCATTTACAGCATTATATATATATATATATAGTATATATATATAGTATGATTTTATATAGCGCCCATTCCAGATAAATCTGCTCACCGGCGCTCACCATACTGAACGGCAATCATACCAATCATTATAGTGATAACCTCTGGACATGGCCGGAGCGGGGGATCGAACCCACTTCCTCTTGTGTACAAGGCGGGGATGCTACCCACTGTACCACGGAGCCACATTAGTGTTTCTGTGATTCTACAACAAGCGAATCGCATTATTTGTTCAGTGTGTCTGGTCCAGTCTGAAATTGATCACCTGATGGTTAGTTGAACATAGTTCTATGAAAAGCTTTTGAAATAATCATGAATCCATAACATTTGTATAAACTTCATGGACTGCTGTTGACCTTTGGTCAAGTGAGGACAATATTGATCCAACAAAAGTTCGGTCCAAATGTAGAAATTGTCTTTGAAGCACTTGTGTCTTTCAGAATTATGTTACTAACCTATGGCCATGTGTATTTTGAACAATGAAATGATTTGTTTGTCACAAATCGGTCAACAAACATTCTATTCTAATTCTATGCAATTGAGATGCCCAGTTATGATCTTTCATTGAAAATTACAACCTTCAGCAAAAAAGAAAAACAGCCTTTAAGTTAGCACTTGTATGGGTAACTTTCAAACCCTTATCTTGTTGTTCCTTCTTTTTTGATTCTGATGTTTTCAGTGACCATTTTGTCTGCTCAATCTCTTGACTTTTCTCTTCAAGAGTCTTCATTCACATTGTCAGATTCAATTTGCACTTGACCGAAACTCTCAATGCATCGACCTGAGCTGGCAAGTGACAGGTACCTCCTCTTGACAGAAAATCAGACACCACTTCCCTTTTCTGAGTTTTCTGCTTTCTATTTCCTCCGTTCAACTGCCATTTGTTATTCTATCTTTTGCGGCTTTCCTGGTTGTAGGTTTTTGCAGAATTAGTCTGCACTTCCTATGGGCACTCCCAAGAGTACAAGCTCCGAGAATTAATAACGCAAATGGCACAAAGCAACAGTTACATCCGCAACAGTTTTGAGAATGCATAAATGACACGTAGACGTGGATTGAAGGAGTTTCAGAATATTCATTGTCATGTTCTCATTCTCTCCATACAAATCGTGTGTTTTTTTTCCGTTTTATTTCGTTAAATTACAGCAACCAACCTACAGTTGGTATTGAAATCTATATATATATATAGGTTTTCATTAGATTATAATCGTCATACTTATTGTTCATGTGAACTTTTTCCTAATTCATCTTCCAAGTGTATAAATACAAGATGTAAAGCCCCAATCATCCAACCGTTACCCCCTATACATACACCGGTCCTACCCCTACCAACCTTCTACTTATCATCATGCCAGCATTTGAAGGAAAATTGAGATAGTTTTACAGTTAACTGTTAGAATTAAAATGGGAAAAATTTGTTATGATCACACAATAGTAAAATCAAACATATTATGTATGTATTCTTAAATAAACAGCTTCATAGCTGAAGTATGCAATGAATTATGCATAAACTTGTTTAATGTGGTCTGATATGGTTCTCTAACGTTATAAGAAGCACTTAAGTCAGATCCATAAATATTTTATGAAAAAACTGTTTGTGTTCCAGTGCTTGTTTCTTTTCTACAAATCAATGGTCCCTTTGAAACCTTTAAAGAGAAAAAGAAAAGAAAGTCCTCAAAAAGTAATCTTTTGGGCATGATAGATTTAAAAAGGTTAAAAGCAGTCAAATATGTATTTCATATGATGGATAAGTGTCACAACCTGACACTTTTTCATTTCCTTTCAAAAATGTTTTTCAAGATATGTTGCATGATGAATAATTCCACTTGCCATATTATATTGCTCTGTGCATTAAGTCTAAAAGCAAACTATTGCAAAAATAATTTATTTACACTATATATTTTCATCCACCCATGCATGGCCAATCCCAATGTATTTGCAAATGTATTCTGCAAAGTAGTTAAAAATAGATCTCATAGAAAGGAAAATGAAATTGCATTATCCAAAAATATATATATCAGACCTTTTTATGGCACACTCAAATCGTGATATTTATAATGGGCATGTTCCTTTGAAATAACAATGTATTTTTGGAGATTTCACCTGAAAACCATCCTAGAATTATTGAGAGAGCGAACATTTGATATTATCAACAAAATAGTAGCGGTCAACATGTGTCGCTTTTCATAATTTTGAAAAGCTATGTGCTGCATCCCTCATTCTTTTTGTTTTTCATTACAAATGTAGTGTGTTGCTGATTAACATTGATTGAAATAGAAAATTTTTCCAAAAATTTCTTATATCCCTTGATTTGGTGTAGATTAAAGTTAAATGGGTCACGAAATACATTTCCTACTTCTGATCTGTATTATATTGCTAGAAATATTGCATTGACTTGAGCAAGCCGAGTGTGTATGAATGTATGATACTATTACCTTCAAGGCGTATCTATGAAAGGTTATTGATATTTTCATGTCCAATTGTTGGTTACAAAGAAAGCCAAAGATTAAAAATAAACATGTTGTTGCTGCGGTCAGCCGTTCACTTTGTGAATTTGAGCTTTGAGCAAGAGTTTTGTGGTTGAGTAGTACGACATGAGGAAAAATCCACTATGAAAAACAAATTGAGAAAATAACTTCTTTCTACTTGTCGCTTCAACTTGCTTGTTAAATTTTATACTGATAATGTATAGTCGATGAAATGGACTGTAATAAAGCAAACTGGTCAGCGCCATGTCATGTGGTGTATGCTCATTGCTCAAGGACTATATTAACCTGCCTAAAGAGGCTGCACCAATCCATACCCAGACCTGAGTATGATAGTTTCGGTTAACATTAGTTGCTGATCGCCTCAACTATATTGTCTGGGCTCTTAATGGTTGTCGAAATGCTGTTTCAATGCAATAAGTCAATGACTTATTTCTGAGAACTCTTTGTAATGCGGAACATTGTTCTCCTTGACAAAAGCACTTTTGAACTTTGAATTTGTGCTTGTGATGTTCAACTTGGGCGATGGTGGTCCGGACTCTGAAGGACAGATTGGGTGCAGATGATTTTGACAACATGTACGAGTGCTGCATACCTGCGCAGTGTTTTTCATGGCCCAGTATGTAGTGCAACTAGAAACTAGCAACATCCTCTGATGTTATCATATCCTCAGGTGACCCGCATCAGTATTTCCAGCAGCAGCTGCAGTCTTCTGTGGCGAGACCTGACAGTGGGTGTCCTAGTGCTTGTCACTTGTCTTATGTGCCCCTGTTGGAGGATGGGGACTTTTTAGGGAGGGTAACAATAATAGCTTAGTGGTACCGTGCTTGGCTGCCTATCACTGGGTCCAGGGTTCGAATCCAGCTCTTGCCTGGTCACCTGGGGCTATGTTGGAGAGCTGTTTCAATCACACTTTGCCTGTTGCCTTGTCCTCCTGCTGTCCTAATTAGCGTACCAAGTGCATAAATATAGAAGACCTTAATTTATTTGACTTAACATGCAAAAAAAATAGCCCAGAGAATTATATTCTAAATAAAAAGAAACAAATCTGTATATACATGGCGTTTCATCTAAACTGATTCTGATGTTCAGAGTTGGGTCGTGTTGGTTTGCCTCTGTGTTTTAAGATTATCATTTGATGTTCAGAGTGAGGGAGAGCATTTGTTTCCCGATTCTCATTGGAGAAACAGCTCGGATGGCACTGTCATCTCAATTAGCCAATTGATCCATCTTCCAATGGAACAAAGCTGAAACTCAGATATTGCACATTTACAGTGGTTCCTTTGTTATAAGGCCATCCTTCTATGCAAATAAAGTGGTCTCATGTGGGGGTGCAATCTCTAGTGGGGGTTTGACCTTTCCTTGAGGGGGTGTGACCTTTCCTTGAAGGGGTGTGACCTTTCCTTTTGGGGGTGTGGTCTCTTGTGTTGGTGTGGTCTCTTGTGGGGGTGTGGTCTTTCTTAGTGACGGTATGACCTTTCCTTGTGGGGGTGTGACCTTTCCTTGAGGGGGTGTGACCTTTCCTTGAGGGGGTGTGACCTTTCCTTGTGGGGGTGTGACCTTTCCTTGTGGGGGTGCAGTCTCTTATAACAAACGGTCTTATGACAAAGGGCCTTATAATCCGTGTACCACTGTATATACTTTATTGTCAAGGCTACTCCTGAAGAACGGATAAAATATCAGTTTCAATTTATGGGTCAGCAAAAAATGTTAGAAGTGCCACCAAAAAAAAGAGAAAAGAAAAACTTCAAAAAAGTGTCTGCCACACGAAAACAAAGGTTGCCGCTAGTTGGAAAGGAAGAAGACTTGTTTATTGGAATGGATTGCCAGAATGCCAAGAAATATGCTTAAAAGGTCAGGCCACTCATCCATCAGATCCATCAGACTGACAGTGTTTTGTAGACCAGGATTTCTTCTAAATT
This sequence comes from Platynereis dumerilii, assembly GCA_026936325.1. Taxonomy (NCBI): domain Eukaryota; kingdom Metazoa; phylum Annelida; class Polychaeta; order Phyllodocida; family Nereididae; genus Platynereis; species Platynereis dumerilii. Next base: position 11,787,819 of record JAPTHN010000016.1, on the reverse strand, counting down.
CTCTTCATTTCTATGGCAGTGATATTAAGATCCACTTGTTCAATCATGATAAAGCCAAATTGTAAAGGATTATGCTTGTAGCTTGTAGGTGGTAGAGACTAGAGAGAGGTCACCAGCCCTAACAAAACATGCTTATACTACTAGTTGTAGAGATATATATGTGACCTGCACCACCAAAATGAGTTTGAAATAGGTAGGCCTATGTCATCATATTTCATTAATGTGTTAGTTTTCATATTTCATTGGTAACATATGGGGGGAGGGTTGGTCTAGTGGTAGCGTGCTGGGCTGTCAATCGCTTGGTCCAGGGTTCGAATCCAGCTCTTGCCGGGTCACTTGAGCCTGTGTTGGACGGCTGTATCAATCATCCTTCGCCTCATTGTCGTGTCGTCGTCTTGTCATAATTAGTCTACCAAGTGCTTAAATAAAGGACGTAAAGCCCCAATCATCTATCCATCCATTGTTAACATACCGTGGATTTGCTAGAAAAATGCTAAAAATACACACAATAGCACTTTCAATGTTCTTGGTATAAAACATCGCAATAAAAAAATATTATATCTGCAACCGAAATATCAGGAGTTGATGACTATGATGAGTGTTGATCACACCTTAATGCAAACACTTCAACTTAGTAACATACGTTGGTTAATGGCTTTATTGACTTTTCGATTGTTCTGGGAATTGTAGCGAACTTTTGAGTGGCTGTCTCATGAAATAATGTCTCCAGTGATGTATGATATAAATTATCTATGAGCAAAAAAATCCACTTAACTTTTTAACCTGAGTTGGCAAGCTCAGCGTTGCACTCGACTATGGTGCAAAAATCCATGTCAGGTAAATCATTGACTGCATATTGTATACTTACAGTATTTGTTTGATAAAAAACTGCAAGGAATGATTTGGTTGGTCAAAATGTCCCTGGGACTTAAGTCACCAATGTATTGATTAATCAGCCATTATTTATGTTTTTTTTGTCTGAATGAATCAAATGTCTAGACTTGTGTACAGTGCAATTAATGTATCGTTATGTTTTATGGATAATTTATGGATAAAAAATCACAAGATTCATTGGAGAATGTATTTATTTATGCATTCTCCATTTTTCTTGGTTCAATGTATTAGCGACAACTATAGGAAGTGTATAGCTCAATCTTAGCAACTAAATAACCACATCCGTGTATATGTTCGAGAGACGATCACAGGGTTCAGTGAGTAGAAAATAAAGTTAGTGTAACTGTGTGGCACTTCGATTGAAGTTCTTTAGTCCATGATACTCAGCGAAAAAAGCTAATTCCTGAGTCTCCTGGCGCTTGGGTCATTATGATGGTTTTGCATGTACCGTTTGATGGCGGAAGTTTTTCAAAAGAAATTTTCTCATGAAAAATTGTTCACAAGTTGTTTTGGGGTGAACAAGTGAGTATGTTGAGCTCGGTTGTTGTCAGTAAATAGCAGATGGAAAAAAGATGCGGGAAGTTGATGCCCTGCCAAAGGGATTTACGCAGCTGCAGCAACAGCAGCCAGAGAAACTGCATCAAGCAGCAATAGCATGTGATGCAATAGAGATGCTGTAACATGGCTTGCTTGAATGTTATGGTTAGAATATCAACAATGTGCTTATAAAATATTTGTGATGTGATGAAACTTTAGTATTTTCGAAGTTGTCGACTTTGATCTTCTTTATCGGTTATAGTTGCAGGCACATTTCATTCAGATTAAATTTAAACTTGCCAATCGTAATATACCCAGCCAGGCTTATAGATATTATACACAAAAGAATAATTCAAAGTACCCACAAAGTGGTTTAAAAAAAAAAAAAAAAAAAATTTTACACATTGTTGTGGACTCTCTTACACATTGTTGTGGACTCTCCTCCATCATTTCATCAATAAATGCTCAGTTATCACAACAACATGCCTTAGAGGGCTGCACTTTCAAGGCCTACCTAAAATGTCTACATGGTTTACCTACCTTGAACTTCTGAGCAGAATTTCTCCACCCAATTCTATACTTTCTCGTACATGTACCAATATTTCACATGTTACATGGTTATATTCTTAGTAGTAGCTCGTTGGCTGGTAAAGTTGTGCTTTCATGGCTTCTACTGCTCTCATAGAGTGTTATGAATAATTGACTAGAATGCCCTGTGTCTAATGCAGTATACAATATAATGGCCATGGGACAATGAAACTACACAATAAGTTGATCACCAGTGGCTATTCACTCAGTTTTACAACTAAAAGTGACCTTTTCATTGTCTTTATGATGTGTCTAGCTCGGTCACATGAACTCTGCCGATGTTATTAATAACTTATTATTCCTGGTAAAGCTTAAACCTATCACAAGTTCTTTGTTATTAATCAGTGCTCTGTGTACATGGTGTACTCCAGTATATAGTCTTTGGAGGCTCTCAATGCTTCTAGGATCTATATGTTTTCTTTAATTACCAACTCAGCTTATTGCCAAGAATTCTTTGACAATGATGACTGTCGACTGAACTTCATAACTGTCATAGATCAACAATGAGATAGCAGTTATAACCCTTATGAAATGTGAAAGACTGTGTTTGGAGGACTGTGATTTTATCCAACGACTTGGCATTCTCTATGGCTTTGGTGGAAATTGATTACAAATTCTATCATATGTATACCTGTAGGATACTGTATTTTCCTTATTTTAGCAAAAGTGATTGCTTCCTAGAATTATTGGCAACCCCAACGCGTTTTGAGCATTGAATGAGGTGTCAGTGTCGGTAGTGTCAGGTTCAATTCAACTTGAAAATTTCTCAAAATGCTGCATGTCTTTGCTTGCAAACTTCTCATAAAATAAATGTTTTGTTTTTATTCTCTGTGATATTTATTGCTTGGCATTTGGAGTAAAGACAGCCCTCAGGGGGAGAGCATTGTACCAGTGTACTATGAAGAGTTATTAGTGCTGACCCAATTGCAATTTAAGCTACCGTGGGTGGCGTAGTTCTTGCAGAAAGTTGTATGTGTTGTTGTGTTTTAACTCTACAAAGAGTTGATTTCCGACATTTGATGTAAGTTTGCAATGTGTCAATTTTACTGCCAAGCAATTGCTCATTTTGAGCTGCACTTCCTGTTATGTAAAATGTTAGTTTTACGGAGATTATCTATAGAATCCTTAGATCTGTCAGATCTCTCTTGAACTCCCAATCTATCTTTCTGGTGCATCTATCTATCGGTTTTCTTTGGATATTTCAATGCTGTTTACTTTTATTTGAAAGGCAGTGCTAATTACGACAGTCTGAGCCTCTCCGTATGTCAAGTGCCTTTTGATATCACAAAAAATAGTTATCTCTATTCAGTGATTATTTTTATATAGTTATATCTGATTTTAAGTTTCCTTCTTGTACATTCTATAATGGTTATTTATTTCGATATTCTTTTAAAACATCTCTCATCAGTCTGAAGAGTTACTATAAGTTACCATAGCGGAGTTTTATCTACATGGATTTCTTTGGTCCTCATTTCGCTGCATGCATTATTTAATGGCAGCGTTTGTAGCTCTTGGCAGGTTCATTACCTGCGAGAAAAAGGTGGCTGTTTTCTTAAAGGTGTTTCTCTATGGTAAATGATGCAGCAGCAATGGGGGTGGGAAATATCTGAAGGCTTATCATGTTAAAGATGCTTGGGAGACTAGGAGCTCACAGGGAGTGGTTTAGAATAGTACCAAATAGTAGATATTATGTCATTTATATGTAAATTTGGAGATATTACAGATGCATTAGAGATGTTGTTAGCACATTACTTAATTCGCTTTGAAAGTATTCTGCCATCATACAGTGTATGCTATGAAATCACGGTTTGTCCATTCAGAAAAGAAGAGGAGTTAGTTCCCTTTGACAGCAGCAGGTTTCAGTTTTGATTCCATACAGCTTTGATTGGATCGCCCAGACCCATATTAGTGAAGAGTGTCCTCCACGCGTAATAATTAGCCTTCCACATAAATACAGGGTGTAAAGCCCAAATCATTCATCCATCCTTGATTCAGAAAATTTACTTCCCCCACATCCAAACTAAAGCCTTTATTATCCATTTTGATTCCTCAGTGTAAAGTTTTGATATGGAATATTTAGTTACTTTTGAAAACATGCGCGAGGTCCTTGGCTCTTCCTTGTTAACAACAACTCCTGTTTTAATTTTCTGCACTCTTTTATTGCCAAATTTGGTTTAGAAGTTCTGCTTCAATCCGAGACAATGTTTCTCATCTATTTGGATTTTGGAATGATTAATATTTCAACATTTTCCTTATCTGCACCAAGAAGTTAGTTGGCTTTTTGTGTAATTTGCAATTAACGTGCTATCAGTTAGGAAATGGGATTTCAAGAGTTGTCTAATCACTTCAATTAATGATGTCATTTTGGAATAATGGCTCTGATTTAGATTGTTACATTTCGACGAGAGAGAAAAATGAATTTGTGACATCGAATAGTACTCAAATATTTTCTGGTTTACCTGTCTATAACTTTGTTTTTGTTAGAATGATGTGGATGACCAACACAATATATATTTTGTAGATTTTCTAACTCTTGATTTGAGTCTTGTAGATATATAAGTAGGAGATGACACTGCTACACATATTTCCTTTGTTTCCATCAGGTGGCTCTCATGTGCGTCTCCACGTCCACCTAGTGGATGATGTATTTCATTGACTGATGTGTCCTGAACTTTTTGTCTTATTTTCTTGTCTTTTGCTTTCAGAGTTCATAGATGGCATGTCACAATTCAGTGTAAAAGGAGACAAGGAGTCCAAATTGAGATGTGAGTTGAAATTTTAATTGTGTATTGTTAAAGTTAAAAGTAAAGTAAAATTTTATTTCACGTCCGCATACTGTTGCTCTCCCGAGATTGAATTGGGTCTTTTTATAAGTGGCTGGTTCGTGGAGTCAACTTCTGCTGTTTGTTTGCAACTGACTAATATGTTAAATTTAATCATATTTTAATTGAGCATTAAATTGAATTTGAGGTCTCTTTTCCGATTTGCTAGTTGGAACATAGTATTTGACTTCATCAGATTAGTTTACGAGATTTTGGATCTTCACAAAAACACTAGTCCTTGAACAAGTTCAATGTATTCTGCAAAATTATTTAATTGTGAATATCTTCTTCTTCCTCCAGTTGCTTTCAAGATCTACGACATGGACAAAGATGGCTTCATCTCAAACGGAGAGTTGTTTCAAGTTCTCAAGATGATGGTCGGAAACAACTTAAAGGATGCTCAGCTTCAACAAATCGTCGACAAAACCATCTTACATTCGGACCTGGATGGGGACGGGAAAATCTCCTTTGAAGAATTCTGCAATGTAGGTGTCCATGTGTTAGCTGATGATGATGAGGAGGAGGAGGGTGGTAACCATGGCGATGGTTGTCATGGCGATAGTAGTCATGGTAATAGTGATGGCAATGGTAACCATGGTCGTGTTCAAGTCAAAAAAGAGGAGGATGGTAACCATGGTGATGGCTGTCATGGCGATAGTAGTCATGGTGATGGTAACCATGGAGATGGTATTCGAGTCAAAGGAGAGAAAGAGTATGGTAACCATGGAGATGGTATTCAAATCAAAGGAGAGAAAGAGTATGGTAACCATGGCGATGGTAACCACGGAGATCGTGTTCGAGTCAAAGGAGAGAAAGAGTATGGTAACCATGGCGATGGTTGTCACGTCGATAGTAATCATGATATTAGTGGTGGCGATTGTAGCCATGGAGATCGTGTTCGAGTCAAAGAAGAGAAAAAGGATGATAATAATAACTCCAAAATGAGGCTCATAGACATGGTTAAAAAGACTTGATTTTGAGGAGAGGGAAGAGTGGTAACCATGGTGATGAGTATCATAGCAATAGTAATAGTCTCTATGGAGATCATCGCCATGACAACTAAAAAGGGGATGTCGAAAACAAGGCTACAGGACTTCACAGACTTTCCTTGACTGATTCTGTTTTCAATTCATGTTGATAATTGTTGTTCCCAGAAAAATAATTTAAAGTGTGTTTATTGTTTAATTTATAAAACTGACTATTTTGTTTGATAATCTCCATGCTGTCTTCCAAGACTTAGATCTAAACTTTTAAAAACGTTTTTGGATAATTTGATATTATTACCAAAGATCTGAATTTAAAATTTAAGTATTAACCGGAAAATGATTTATCTCCAATATAAAACTAATACTAAAGTAGTTGTTTGAATTGTTCACTGTCCATAATTCGGACCCTCCAGATTTCCTAAAGTGTTGAAGTTATTCTATTAAGTGAGTTGTTGTTGATAGCTCCTTTGTTATATAGGCCTACTTCCTGTTTATGTTTTTCACAATTTTTCTTGTGTGAGTTAAGGTCTGACTACCAAATTGTTTTAAAAAAATTTTGTTTCCCAATAAACGATCGAAACAAATGAATTAGTCAGTAGTACTTAATCTTAACTACAACTTATGAATGAATTAATTTTAAAAGAATTAATTTAAAAAATATTTATCAACTCCATCAAATGGAGCAAGATATTAAACTTGCATTTTATTTAAAAAAAAAAAAATTAACTGTAGGCAAAAAGGTGTGATAAACAATAAACAACGTTATGCAACTAGTATAAACAATGAATTAAGATAATCCGATTTTTGTACCTCATAATCCTGTTATTGTTTTATGTGTTAGTTTGTTGACATCAGTTATGTGTTAAGAGACCATTAATGAATTAAAAACCAAACAGGACAAGGTGTTAGCGGTGAATAACAATAACTTAAATGATGATTATATCTAAATCCCTAATTGTGATGTACATGGAAAAAACAATAGACTTGTTATTGATTAGACTGTGAAACACATTACTCAATTTCCTGAATTTGTTGATTTGCACTGAACAAAAAATATTTATGTCCTTGTGTCTGTGGTTAAAGACTTATTAGCAATCGGTAACATTTATAAATCAAATGCGTACTTCTGACTGTTCTTAATGTTGTTGAATGTCTGAAATGTTACCCTTTTTGATGGTCCCAGATTTCAAGTCCAATCCCCTGAAAAGCCCTGAATATTAACACTCGGATATCTAATGCTATCTTCATGTCAAGCTTTTCATTTTGTGTATTTATATAAAGATCTATAGTAAATTAGGAGTCCTCAGTTATATATATGTTTTTTCCTTATTACCTTAACATTGACTTTTACGAATGTAAGATCCTTATAAAGAGTTGAATGATGAATTCCAAATTCTGAATGCTCGTTTGATGTACCACTAATTACGTGTTGTCTGTTTCAGGTTGTTGGCTCCATGGATGTACATAAGAAGATGGTCGTAGACGTATAGCTGGCATATTAGAGTGTATGTCTGCTGAACCTATCTATCTATCATCAGTCCAGTGCAGCAGGGTGGGCCTGAGGCGCCTCCACGTTTTGTCTGTTCACTCGTCTTCTCGTGATTACATGGTGTATTACATAATGTGAAACGTTTAATGTAACAACGTTTATTCTTCGTCGTGTCGGGACTTTTGTCACCCAAGTTTCTTGTCATCCTCATCATTCCCTGGCCTCCTGCGGCCCACCCTGCTCTCCGAACCATCTCTCAAAGTCTTGACGGCAACTGCGACGCTCTTCGACGTCGTTGCTTCACTTCAAGATGTTAACAGACTGCAGCTTTCTGTTGTTCAGAGCTGAATACTTGACTTAATTACTGAGCCACTTGTGATTGTACGCCAAAGGCAATAGCAGAACGCATCTCGTTGTCATGTCGGGGAATATAGAAAGAAAGAAGTTAGTTGTTTCCAATTGTAGAGTGTATCGAAAGGACGCAGCATGGTGTGGTCAATCGGAGCATCAATGTAACATCGTCGATGTAACATCATCGACGTAACATCATCAACTTAACATCATTGATGAAACATCATCGATGTAACATCATTGATGTAACATCATCGATGTAACATCATTCTACAACAGCTTTCCAACAGCCATATGTCGATACATCGATGGAGCTGATGTCTTACATCGGTGTTGCACAAAGGAGCATCATTATGTCGTTCTACTGTGCTTAGCACATGGATACAGCAGCCATGTAGTGGTGCGGAGTTGATATAGCAGCAGTGTAATACACAGTACCGGGTGTGAATGATGAGCATATGGTGTGAATGCAGTTGTGATGGGGCGTCTGTATAGAAGTTCCAGGAGTTACAACCATTTTGTAATGCCTGCAATATCTAACACAGCTTGGTATTAGCTGTAATGTAAGGAGTATCCAGTCATCAGTATCGTGCTACAGAATGAAAGGAGAATGAGTGGAGAGAGAAAGAAGAAAAAACTGTGATACTTTGGCTATGCTCCTCGCATCGATGCAGTATTAGTGCTGTACAAGTGGGAGCATGCAGTGATATAGCACCCAGAAGAAATATTACAAAATATCCGTTTCGTGAAGTGAATGAAATTGAGAGAAAGCGAAAAAAAACTAACGGTGCTGCACCACCACTGCATGCTGCTAAACTCCCATCAGCTGTGTAACATCATGCCAACTCCACACTGCTCGCATCATAGGAAAACGGAATAAAAAAACACCAATGGTTCGTTGTTAGACCTCCCCAAACAAGTGCACCTGCCGTAGATTCCCGTATTTGATCTCAAGTATTTGGCCGCAGCAGCACGACGCAATATGCGCACGGAAAGGACGGCTCATGGAGGACAAGTTAAAATCTTACGAATATCTGACGAAATATCTTACGATTTATCTTAACGATTCTGTGAAATATCGTACAACAACAAAATATGCTTCTAATATCGTACAAAGTATCTTCAAAAATATCTTCAGAAGTATCCCCTAGATGTCCTCGCTCAGTTTCTCGCATTACCACCAGGGGAAAGTCGCCATCTTTAACAGATGATCTTTGCAAGATTCCTTCGAATTCCACTAGCATTCACCATAGCATCTTGGAATTTTGTATACGGCTTTTTATCACTATATATACTTAAAGAGAAAACGCATTATAGCTGTCATCAGTTGTTAAAACAATATTAATTCTGAATCATGATTGTCTTGAATCATCTCCTGGTTCTATGTGTCTTTTCATATTCAAACCTACTTTCAATTTCACCTCATTTCAATATTTTGTAAAACATTGTATAATATGTATGTTATTATTATATATGTATATTTTATTGGTGTATTGCAATATTGGAATTTGTTGTAATAGGTCGATTTACTATCATGATTATACATCATCTGGTTTTATCATCTGATTTATATCATTTGATTATATATATCGTTTACTACCATGCGCAAAACTGACAAGCTTTTCAATTCAGTGCTGTAACCTTAGGCTACGACGGATGCTATGGTGAATTTGTTTAGTAAACTGCTCTTGTATTTAGCTTAGGACCACGAGATGTTGACTGTTATGTACAAAGCTAGACTTTTGTTTACAAACTTTATATTTATTATACTATTCTTCTATGCAACACTCTGCATCTAGCATTTGTAATGACTCTAGCTGATGGAGTGACATAGAAATTGGGGAAAATGCAATTGTGTAAGCTCTAGCTGGGAAGATGGCGAGAGATTGACTGCATATATATAGCTATATGTATGTATATATGAAGATCAGTCCCGTATATATCTGTAAATATGGGAAGTACGTTATGCTTATTCGAGATGTAACTTTAATTATAGAGTTCGGTTGCAGTAGTATCTTCGTTTTGTTCTTATTTTTAGCCAACATAACTTGGAGCGGCTGTTTTTAATTTGATTCGTTTTTGCGACCTTCCATCTCTTACTCAGTGTTCCGCGACATATGTGTTACTGACGTTACTCATTGACACATGTGTTACTGTGTTGCTGCATTTGTGTTACTGTGTGACACATGTGTTACTCCTGTGACATTAGTATAGACTCGGTGACACGAGCGCTCTGACTCATTGACACGTGTGTTACTCATGTGACAAAGGTGTATACTCTGTGACACTTGTTCTGTGACTCAGTGACACATGAATTACTCTGTGACTGTGTGACACTTGTGTCAATCAGCAACGTTATTGGTGATGCATTGCACATGTTTTGTATCATGTCCTGCGTGTGACTCTTTGACACATGTGTTACTCTGACATAAATGTAAACTCTGTGACACTTCTGCTGAGACACGGTGACACAGGTGCTCTGACAGTGACACATATGTTACTCTGTGACATTAATGTAAACATGGTGACATTTGTGCTGTGACTCTTGTGACACATTTGCTGTGACTCATGACACATGTGTTACTCTGTGACTCAAGTGTAAACTCAGTGACACTCGTGCTGTGACTCCGTAACGCTGTCGGTGTTACTGTGTAACACAGTGACACTGTAACCTTCTCGCTTCATTTAGTGAAACTGTTCATCCTAGTGTTTGTTAATTGGTCCTGACGATGAATTTAGGACTATTTAATTGTTAAATTGACCGTCGATTATTAATTGTTGTCAGTTTTAAAAGTCTGACGATTTTTCCAATCTTCATGTCAAGTTTGTGGAATGCTTTTTTTTATTTCTACCGCTAATGTTATGATGATAAAGAGTGCTGTGTGCTTTTACTCATTGAAATATGAAAAAAATAATTATTGGGTTTTTAGACATGTAATGAAAGTGTGTAGTTAAGCTTGTTGCATACAAAGTAATTACAGCCTAAAAGTCCAACTACCAACATATATTGTCATACATTTAAACTGAATCTCAAGTACTTAAATACGCTGCAGTGATTTGCAATGCATAGTTTAGAAATCTGTCAATCGCAATAGAGGTTTCAGGATGCCTTGTTTGATTTTAAATCGTTTTGTTTGAGATACTAGATGATGAATCACAATTAAAAGCATCATAATATTGAAGGATTTAATTTTAGACAACTAGGAAACCAAGTACATCTTCTTTTTTTTGTTTCCTTGAATAATTGGAATATGAACGTGCATCATAACTTTCACGTGGTTTTTAATAATCAAAAATTAAATTGAAAAATATTTTATTGTTTGTCTATGGTTCTGGCGACCAGCTCCTTTCTCGTTGGACAGTTTTTGCTCCCCTTCTCAAGCTGTTAAGCTACCAGTATGAAACCTGTTTTTAGGATCGTAATTTCGAGCCCAGCTTTTGGCTTCTAACACTGGTTGGAATTTTGCCTGACACCATTAATAGTGTACGTGTAGCATGAGATATATATATATATATTATTCACCATTCATCATATTTTCATATTTTATCATTTAATGTTTGTGTCGTATTGTTGGTGATGAAGATAAAACTTTTTTTCTACATGTGAACTTTCATTGCTATATGTGATGTGAGGTAATGTGATGTGTGTATTTTTTTAATTTTTTTTTTTCGTAATGAAGGGCGGGGGTTAGGGGCCTAGCCCCTTAGATCCCGCTTGCCCCCTGACTCTACTTATAATGGGTATTGTTATATATAAAGGATAGCCTAGTCATCTAATGCTACCGCTAATTTGGGCCTCTGGTCTCTGCTGGAATCGACCTGCGTTCTGGTTTTAATTGCGACTTAGTTTAGGAATCGTGTACGATTATGTAGAATAATGATTATCATCAATGGTTATCATAAATGATTATCTCATTGTTATGATTATATGGAATTGTTATGTAGTGAATCCTTATGTCAGGGAATACCGAACATCTCTCTCTTTAGCCTTATTTAATTAAGATGCTTAGGTTGACCTGTTGTGTACAATTCAAGTGATGCAGTGCATATGACGAATAGCTGCTAAACTAGTCATGGTATAAAATTTTAAGCAATTATTATAGCCTGATAATCGGAAGCAGTGAATATTCCTACTGGTTGTTTATGTTGCATAATGACTAGAGGCCAAGTTATTGCTGGCGTTGAATCGTAATGTTGTCAATTTCAATTGAATTGACCCTCTCCGTTGATGGTCTAATAAGGATATATTGTTAAACCTATTGTTTGTGACTAGCCTGAAAAAAACCCTTTTCAGATGTTCATATTTTGATTTATATGACCATGAGCCCCTGTAAGTATCGCTGTAATGTATACTCAGCTGTTTTATGAAGACTTTTTTAATAGTGTTAATACTTTTGCTGTTTAATCATTGTACCATGTAAATGACATCTTTTCCTAATCTTCGTGGTCTGTACGTCAGTTCACACACATTTTTTATTAAGATTTTTTAACAATCTTGGCTCGAAGGAAATGAAATCGTTGTTAAAACACAGCAATAAGTTATTCAGGAAATTGGTTAAGTTGATAAATCGGATGGAAACTACTGAATTGGTTATTAGTCCCCAGGGTTTTACATTTGTTTCCATTTTGTCTCCTAGATAGAGAGCAGTCCAAAGTTGTAATTTTATGTAGAAATCTTTGTGTTATGTTTGATTTAAAACTGAAGTGTATGAAATATTGATAAGAGTTGTATTCAGTGATACTTTCTCTCTCTTAATAAAAGTTTTAATTAACTATTTTCTGTGTTGGTTCTTTAATTAGCACCCAGAGAATGATGAAGTGGTTATTAGCTATGTTCACTGAAAAATATTGTGACGACGGCTGATGTATTTTGTGGACTTAAAAAAAGTGAAGTTAACAGTTTTCAACACCAATTCTGTGTTGTTCTGTGCATTTTATTCATATTGATGGTTCTGGAGTTAAATTCAATGACACCCTTTAATGCATTCTTAAAAAGAGGCCAAGGTGCCTGGTCAAACATAAGCATGTGACCTAATTTCTATGCCTGAATTTAAAATACGAGGGGCGTCCCAAAAGTTCTGACCAATTTTTTTGGCAGACCTTTCTATTTGAAGTAGCTGTATGAAATTTCCACAGAATCAATTTCAGGTATTTCACTATCAATTTTGAAAATATGGTACCTGTTCGAACATTTTAAATAACTTTTCTGTTGCCTTGGAAACAGAAGGTCAGTGCACCCAGCGCAGCTCAATTTTTTAGGCCAAATCCAAGTGTCTAGGCTTGTAAATAACCAAGGAATTTACTTTAAATATGCAATGGATGATCATGAAAAATATTATTTGGAAACCTAGCAGCATCTCAAAGTTTTTCATTTACATCTTAAGTCACTGTGAATCAGTTTAACCCATGTGCTGAGGCGATCACCTGGATCCTTGAAACTGGGCTGTTCCTAAATTGTGGAATTTCAGTGTATTTGGCGACTGCTTCATTTCTCCTTATAAATATTATTTCTTTAATTTGTGAACTGGTATATATATTTTGGTATCACACAAAGTTACAGAAGGCCAAATCTGGTAATTAAAGCAGATCAGATTGGGTATTGAACCTAAGGTCATTAAGAACTGCCTCTTGATAGCAGATTGTTTCAGCCAAACCATCTCAAGCGCTGTTAGGCAACTGCTGGAAACAGACTTTGGTAATTGCCTCAGCTGATAAGGTTGAAATATAAATAAATTTTTTTAATCTAATGGAAGATATCTTGATAGACTGCAAGTTTATCAGGAAATACATTTTCTTGCAATCATTTGCTTTTTTACTATAAATTCTCTGACTTTTAACACAGCTTATTTGCTGAATTTTGTGTGAGAAATTGAGCTGCGCTGGGTGTACTGACCTCTCGTAACCATGGTAACAGAAAAGTAACTTAAACAATTCTTAGAGTCTTGATTTTTTCAAAATAGATGGTCAAATACCTGAAATTTATTCTGTGAAAATTTCATTTAGCTATTTCAAATAGAAAGGTCTGCCAAAAAAATTGGTCAGAACTTTTGGGACACCCCTCGTATTTCGCCAAATCAGAAATTTGGCATGGAAAATTGATGGACATTGACTTTATAGGTAAAGAAACTTCGGGAGTTTCTGTGACAAAATAGGGTTTGCAGTGTCCCAAATGGCAAAGTTGTGTGATCAAGTCATAGCAAAAATAGTTTGGGGTGAGCGCAGGAGGCTGGCCCATCACAAATTTACTCAAACATTTCTGTAACAAAAGACATGCCAAGTCTCACACACTCTTTCAACGCTTGTCTGACTCTTGTGATATTTTCTTCATATTTAAAACAACACAGGGGTAGGAGGTCAATTAATTCTGGGGAGCTGCCCAAAAAAAATGCACAATTGTACTCAAAAAGAAATTTAAATTCACAAAATGTTCTGTCCGAAACTCAGTGGCGTCACCAGGTTTTATTTTAGGGGGGGGGCCAGGCTGTTCTACAGGGGGTTGTGGCTATGATACAATGTGACTTTTAATGATCTGTGGGACAGTTGGCTTTAAAAACTCAAAATTAGCGGGGGCAGCCAAATTAATTTCAGGGAGGGGGGCCCTGGGCGCCAAAACTCTCCGAAAAATTGCTGTGCAGCCCATAAGCGTAGGAGGTGGGGAGTCCGAGCGGGCAACCCCCTCGAAAAAATTTTTCATGCACTTTTTGGGAACATTTTGTTAATGCAATATTTTTGGGACATTTTTTTTTTACCTACGCCTGTGTGGCTGTGGTGCAGCCCCCAGCCTCGCTGGCTGGTACGGCCTAATCCTATGTTGAATTAACTTTAAAATGATAAATCTTTCATACTTGCTTTTGACTGATAAAATAGTGATAAAATCTTACTCTGAGCATCTCCAGAAATTACCATGTCTGCACTGACAAGCTCTGGCTGAGGGAGCCAAAAAAATGGTGGTGGCGCCACTTGCCGGTGTCTGCTTTAGCGCCGTCTGTCATAAAAATTGTGAAATTAATAAAAACGTCCACCTCGTGGAAATGTGGCAAACGAAAATTTTGTCTCGAGGCAAGCCGCGAAGGATCAAGGGAAGGTTGTAAAATGTCCGCCATGATCGTATTTAATGGGTTGTCTTCTTTTGAATTTTGATTCCTTTGTCGTCACCCTTTATCTCTGACCAACACTCTCATTTTAATCTTTGTGGTAAGTCGCAGGTTTTGATTTCCCAACTTTTCTGTGTTTTTCGTTCTTCTGTTTTCAAGGACAAACTCCAGATTGACAAGCATGGTCAGAAATGTCAAAGTGTTGTAGCAACATGTGAAAAATTACTCTTTTTCGGTTATTTTCTCTCAATCACACAGTTCCTTTGTCGCAAATAATGAAATTAAGGATCAGGACCTCTATTGAATAATCTAATTGCTGAGATTTTGATGCATGTCAATTGGATTGTCAAAAATCTTTTGATTTGAATGACTTGTCATGTCATTTGATCAGAAAAAGTGTCATTTTATACAAATTCAATGCACATTTGACATAGCATGATCATGTGACATTGACATCTAACCTATTTAAAAAGTTTTTCTTGAACAGTATGGTTGACCTTTCAGTGGAGCGTGTTTGGAGTTAAATTGAATTTATTTGATAAAAAAACCGTATGATCATTGATAGACGTATGTGCTTTTCTAACTATTGAAAACTTTTAACCGTTATGAATGTTCTCGTTTCAACAACTAAAATATTCTGAGACCAGAGCGTGAGGATGGAAGTGGGATAACTGAGAACTGTCAAACTTGGGAACTTTCCTTTGACTGTGTCCTGTCAGTTTGTCATGGCCTTTTCGCACAAAAATTTCATTTATGCGTGATGAGGGGCCTGGTGATTCATTAAGCATCATTGATAATTAATTATTTGGCAGCGTTAGGCTGTTAGCTATCTTAATCAACTGGCAAAGTATTTTATCTTTATATCCTAGAATCGTGAAAAAGCTGTCAGCCTGATATGATCTGGCTCAATAGCAATTTACTCTTTCTCAGTGGGGTTCAAACATCTTGACCAATCACTGACAATAAGCTGATGAAGCACCAAATAAACCCATTGCGGTGCGGTTTTGATTGGAGTCCAGAATAACCATACCACATGTTAACATGTTTCAGAGTAGGCCTCCTACAAAGGGCTCATTGGAAATTAAACATATTTTGATAGAATGTAAAAACATTCTGCATCGGCAACCATACCAATCAGATAAGCTGAAACACTTATTCTTGAAAAAAATTCGGGGTCCAGTATCATACAGTTCCTCAAAGACAACTTCTACTAGTTATGAGAAATGAGATTCAAGATTATATTCCAAACCAACATTGCCGCTAAATAGTTCACACTGGTGCTGATTGCTGATGGGGTGCAAAAGATAAACTCACTCAATCCTACAAAAGGCATCATCTAATCTGAATATAGTATTAAAAGATTATCCCTTCTACTTAAGACCCAAATATCTGCCACTTTTGAGGTTGTAACGAAAGTGTTCAACTTCATAGAAAGCAGCCAAAGACATTGAAATTTCAAAATGTGTCAAACTTGAAACGCTGCAAGTTTCTTAGTTCACTTGCCTCTTGGCAACTTAGGGGGTGACAATTTAATATACAGGGGACAGTGGATTGTTTTTTAAAAAATTGATAATTACTTCTTCCAAGGGATATTTCTAACATGGTGTTGCTTGATGTAGGAATGAATATTCAGGAACTTCACGCACTTGAAATAAATAATTGCTGCCACCGTCACTGTGAATTAAATAATTTGTCGCCGAAGAAAAAAATTAAGTGGTCGCCCCCTTACATAAATGTACTCTTTCGCATTTCCAGCTTAAGTGATGGAGGGTGGCCCGATGAGCAGCATGAGTGAGCCCATAAAATACCCCGGGATCACCTCCCCAATCAGTCTCCACGGCCCCAAACCCCTCGATGAGGATCTCTCGAGGAAACTGGAGGAAGCCATGACCCCCCATGGGGTCTTCGAGACTGACGATGAACTTGCAAAAAGGTACGATCAAAATATATATATATGCATGGCAAGAGAAGTAAGTAAATTGAGAGTTGCGTTTCTCATACAATGGCATACATTGATCCTAAAACATGTATCACAGTTTGGTGCCTTTAGACTCAAAAATCTGTTAACTTTTTTTTAACGAAAAAAAAGACATCACAGGAAATATAGCAGAGAAAAAAGTGATTTGCCTTCTGTGTCTGTTTTTAATTTAGAGTCATGAACCTTGTTCGAACTTTGTTTATTCAGTTTTTAAAGCCACATGGCTACCAATTTAAGAAGTGTATACCATGATGGAGTTAGGTTCAGATAGTCAAATCCATGATAGATTTGCAGATAGTTATAGATTGTGGCACTCTTAAGTTAGACAAGCAGCACTTGGTTAAAATGGAATGTTTTAAGCATATTCAAATGTCTCTCTGCAGACTTGAAGTTCTGAACAAGATCAATAACCTGGTGAAGATCTGGATCCGTCAAGTCAGTTTGGACAAGGTGAGATATTTTCACTCTCTTCAAAATTATATTTTTATTTTTTTTATTTTTTTATTATTGATCATTTAATTGGGGTACAATACAGCGGTACATAATGTAGTAGGCGTAAAACCTCGAGAGGCTTGTTAGCCTAATAAAACAGTTACACACGAGTAAGCACACTTTTACCAAAGAAATACAAACACATTTTGACAATTATTTTAGAAAAAAACAAGTTAGTAACAATAATAAAGGGTACAAACAGTTGTTTCAAATCAATACAGATTAAATGAAAAAACAAAAGATGATTAGATGTTCCTATTACTAAAAAAATTATTCTTAATATAAATGTTGTGCAGTGGGTTCCCACAGTCATGGATAGTAAGGAAAAGTCAAAATGTTTTGAAAAGTCAAGGTTGTGATGGAAAATTGAAATTGACCACAATTTATGCTAAAATTTAAGAAATTTCTGTAGTTGAGGTAGTCTGTTGGTAAATAAGGTGGCCGGACAGTGGACAAACTTTGTCGAAGGTCATCGCATGATCGCGTATTGGCCCACTATTGGGGTGAATCTTAACTGCAATGGGTTAAGGGCACAGGCTGGTCGAAAAATGTGTGTATGCTGTCCAGAAGAAACTGTTGCTGCTAGAGCTATGAAATTTTACACAGGTCTTCAGGGCACCAAATTATGACACTCCGTGAAATTTTAAGTTGCCATGGTTACGTTTGCCATGGCAACAAAGAATTTTACATATTTTAAAGTATTCTGCCTTACAAAAAATTCATCTCAAGACTGAGCTATCAGAATAATCAGAACTCATTTATTTTCATAATTTGAGGTATTCGGATCCGCAATAAGACTATTTTCAGACTAAAAATATGTTTTTATAGGGTTTTTCTGGGTTCGCGAACATGGGACTATGGAGCTATTTCACAATCTTTCAGGTTTGAATCGCTGTCCCTCGGCCTTTAATCGAAATACAGTTCTGAAAATAGCCTTATTGCGGAAGCGAACTTGTCAGTAAGCAGTATGCCAAAATTCATTATGATGCCTTCAGCGGTTTTTGATATGAATTTTTTGTAAGCACTCAAAGTCAGTAAAATTCGCAGTTTTCGGAAAATGGCAAAAAAAGGAAATAAACTCTTAATAATTTTAACTGTAAAGGTAAGATTGGCAAGGTTGTTTACAGGGTTATAATTGGAATTTTTGCGTAATTTCAGTTGCATTTGTTGTCTGGACATCTGTATTTATTGAAACTGTCAAAATCAGAATTTCCATTTTCTAAAATATTTTCACCATTTTTCGACCAGCATGTGCCCTTAAGCTAACTTTAGCATTGGTCATGGAAATCCAGTATTTAGATCTTGAAAAAGTCAATAACATGGTATTCCCGTTGTCAAATTTTGTGGGAGCCCTGTCGGCTTTATGCAGCATGTTGAGTCAGTGGATTTTGTGAATGAGGAGGTGTATAATATATCTCTTTCATTATCTCTTTTGCAGAAAATCCCTGAAGCCATCGTAGACCAGGTCGGAGGGAAAGTTTACACTTTTGGATCTTATCGTTTAGGCGTTCACACCAAAGGTAATTGAGCGAACTATCTTGTTGTAAATAACAAATTTTTCTAGAATTAGCAAAAGTAATCTAGACATTTTACCATGCCCAGTTATTTTCCATGATGAATTCCCAAATTGAAGGAATTTTACATTGGTAATTTTGGTCCAAGTCCAATATGGGCAATATTGCACAAGTAATTCCAATGAGACCTTACAACTGTTTACTGATTGTTATACCACTGGCTATTAACATTATGCTTAATTTAACTACTCTTGATCCATCAGGTTTAAATATTGATTTAAGTCAAAAATAAATATTTCAAGATTTTTTTTTCTCGAGGTTCTCATCACTGAACCATCCTTGATTTGATTTGATATGTATTTGTGAACTAATTCTGAGTTTTGCATTTCTCGCAGGGGCTGATATTGACACACTGTGTGTGGCTCCCCGCCATGTTGATCGTTCAGATTTCTTCAGTTCTTTTTATGAGCTCATGAAACAACAGGCTGAAGTCAAAGATCTGAGGGTAAGAAAACAATTGTTTAGGAAATCTATCCTCTGCTCCAAGAATTTTGCACAGATTTTGTCTTTTGGAAGTATGTCATTAATAGCATCAGTGAAAACACCTTAGTATTGGCTTGAGTTGCCTCTAAATAGCCCACACTGGTGCTGATGGGGCGTAAAACACAAACTCACTCACTCACTAGTATTGGCTTGCCATTTTGCCTTATTGTGGTGCATTTTTTGATCGCAGACATATTAAGGCCACACATAATTGATTCTTAGCTTCGCGGACCCGCCGACACAATAGATTTTCTGCAGAAGAAAAGAAAAAATGGGAAATTTTTTTTTTTTTGGACATTATAAAAAATTTAGATTTCGCCTTTTTTTGTCCTACCGACCGACCCTAGAAAAAGCGACTTGAGAAGATCGGAGAAGCTAAAGATCAATTATGTGTGGCCTAAGGCACATTTAAACTTACCATCGGATAAATTGTTATAATCGCGCTGTGTAAGGTTGATATTCATACCTTGGTTTCTCTTTTGTTTGCAGGCTGTAGAAGGTGCTTTTGTGCCAGTTATAAAGATGGAGTTCGATGGCATTGAGGTTAGTTATACGTTCATTAATATTGGCCAGATCTGTGTTATTGTATTCACATGCAATTCACTAAGTTATAGGTTATTTGTTATATGCCCTTATCGTGTATGTCACTGAGAAATGATTCCCCGACTCAAAGAGTTGTTTTAATGATAGTTATTAATATTAAGCTGTGAAAGTGACTCAAGTATTGTACAGTTCTCATGTGTAGATGTATCTATAGCGTTTACTATTTTGATATTTTCTGTTTTAAACTTAACCCGTTGTCATTTTTTCTGTAGCTTGACATGCTGTTTGCCCGCCTGGCCCTGCAAGTGATCCCCGAAGACCAAAACCTCCGAGACGAATCTCTCTTGAAGAACCTGGACCAGAAGTGCGTGCGCAGTCTCAACGGTTGTCGAGTGACGGACGAGATTCTTCACCTCGTTCCAAACAAGAATGCGTTCAGGATGACCTTGAGGGCTATCAAGCTGTGGGCTAAGAGTAAGTCGTAATTTTTTGCAGACTTTGGAAACATAAGCATAAGACCCGTAAAAGCATGCATGTGCGTCAAGGGGGAAAATAAAGGGTGTTTTCTAATGGCCTATGGTTACTTTGGTTAGATTATGGGAAAACGTCACCTTAATTTCTGTGACTGTAATTTGAACATCAAACCCGGCTAAGGACTTGGTAGAGAATACAGAAAAGCTGGTTGCAAGTTTTGGTAACTGGGCAATGTGTAGTGTGGTTGGAGTAGCGTTATTAAAATATGAAAAAAGTTTTGCAGCATGCGTGGATGATTTTGTGCCGGATATCCATGCTTCCCTACCTTTGGTATAGACTCTCCTTGTGCCCTTCTTAGTTGTTGTCCTAATGCAGCTTTATTGCATTCCACTGGTACAGTATGTATTTGAGCCACTGCACTGACCCTGCCCATCTGAGAGTTAAGTCAATTTAATATAAGTGTGAAACAATTCACTGCCTTGTTAAGATTATGCTCATTAGGCAAGGAAATTTAGCTATGTATGTTGGATCCTGACCCTCAAGGACGAAAGCTCACTTGTGAGTGAAAATTAGACCTTTATTGGATGGAAATATATACCTTATGAGGAAATTTTGGTTTACATTATAAATGTATTCTGTGCTTTATCAAAATGTTGCATAAAACTATTTCATATTGTTTGTTTTTCAGGGAAAGGCATTTATTCTAATGCCCTGGGATTCCTTGGTGGTGTGTCCTGGGCCATGTTGGTCGCCCGTGTCTGCCAGTTGTACCCTCACGCTGCTCCTGCTACATTAGTTCAGAAATTTTTCCTCGTCTACTGCAAGTGGTGAGAATAACTTTAATTTACTGTTCTAAAATCTGAAAATGTAGTAACATCAAATAACGTTTACAGTTAGTCTCCTCCAACATGCGAACTGGTGGTTGGCCCGATTGCTCAGTATCTAAAAATCGCGCAGTAATTCTACACATACTCACCGGAAGATGAGCTGATTTGTAATCTGTTTGTCACATTTTGTGATGTTTTGGTGGCGTTTTTGTCCGATTTTCGACAATTTTTGACGTTGGCTGTCCATTTCCACAACTTGGCACAAGTTTGTTGACATTTGTGATGCAATCAGTGACACAATGGGCAGTGAGGTCGCAAAAACTCTGCAGTGCCACTCCTGGATTAGTTTCTGACAACTTGGTGCCCATGCCACCCCTCAAAGCCAATTGATTGGTTTTATGCAGGCTGTCAGATCAGTTTATATTTCAGTTTGCATGCTACATGAGACGCACTGTAATGCTATAGTCGTTTGGCAAATATTGTCAATATAAATTTGTATTTCATATGTCGTGGAGGCATGCAAAGAAGATGTAAACTTTTTTGGCAGTGTATGAAATGATCTCCTTCAGCTTTATTTCTTTTAAAATATATTTCTTTTGTATTTTTCAGGGAATGGCCGCAACCTGTGTTACTCAAGCAGCCAGAGGAGAGTAAACTGGGTTTTCCTGTCTGGGATCCCAGGGTAAGTTCTCAAAAAAAGGTTTTGACCTAAGAATAATGGATGAATGTTTGTGCCTCCAATCCTATCTTGAGTTTTACAAGTAAATCCCTAAATATGACCGTAGTGAAGGTTATACATATGAACTAGTCTAGTTTTAAAATGAGTACAGGAAGAATTCTGAGTCTTCGACACCTGTGTCAGGCTGGTGGGTTGCTCTAGTGGTAGTGTGCTAGGCTGACAAGTGACAATTGCTGGATCCAGGGATCTAATCCAGCTCTTGCAGAGTCACCTGGACCTCTGTTGGACGGCTGATTCAATCATACTTCGCCTCGTTGCTGTGTCCTCCTCCTGTCCTAATTAGTCTAATAAGTGCATAAATACAGGACGTAAACCCCCAGTCATCCATCAATTGACACTTGTGTCGTAATAAGACTATTTCGCAGAAGGTTTTAGCTAACTTTTTTTCACAAGACTCCTATCTATTCTGTGTACAGGTGAACCCAGCGGATAGGTACCACCTGATGCCCATCATCACCCCTGCCTACCCCCAGCAGAACTCCACGTACAACGTGACCAACTCTACGCGCACTGTCATGATCGAGGAGTTCAAAGAAGGTCTGGCCGTGACTGAGAGGATTTATCTGCAGAAGGACGATTGGGAGACATTGTTCCTGCCCTCTGACTTCTTCATGAAATACAAGTGAGTGATGCTTGGATATTCTGAATAAACTTATAAATATTATGTTTAATTTTGAGATAATAAATATCTTTGTAAAATATATTCATACTCACAACAGCTACTTAGTAGTCAATGACTGTTTCAATCATCCCTCACCTCATTACCTAGTCGTCCTAATTGTCCAACCCAGTGGCGGATCCAGACATGATAGTCTAGGGGGGGCCCGGACATGTTTCGGCATTCGAAGGCCCGCGTTATCGCAATTTTTCTTCAAAATGCTACTATTAATCTTGGTAGTGTAGGTGGGGCCCGGGCCCCCAGGCCCCCCCCTGTATCCGCCACTGCAACCAATTGCATAAATACAGGATGTAAAGCCCCAATCATCCATCAATCCGACTCCATGCTAACTCTTTAATCAGATTATCAAATGATGTTCACTCTTTTCTTCCACAGGCATTACATAGTATTGTTAGCCAAAGCAGACTGTGAGGACCATCACCTCGAGTGGGTGGGTCTCGTTGAGTCCAAGGTGCGAATATTGATATCAAACCTGGAGAAGAACATCTTCATCAAACTTGCTCATGTAAATACCTCCTCCTTCGGACCTGATCCAGATCCGTGAGTACTTTTAACTTGTTTCAAGCAATGTTTTAAATGCTCTGAAATATCGTCGTTGCAGGTGTGAAGTCAGGTCGCATGTAGAGATGTTTCAGCCATTTTCCATCAGAAAATTGATTTTGCTGATTTTTCCGTATTTTTAGGGAAGGAGGCTTCGTCACCAAATGGTTCATAGGGTTAGTGTTCGTCAAGGCTGAGAATGTGAATGTGGACTTGACCTTTGACATTCAGAATTTCACAGATACCGGTGAGTGTTGCTTTCCTATTTTGTCTAATGTTAGTGTAGAATGGGAGAAAAAGACTAAACGAGGAACAAAGAGTTATAACTCTGCACGAGTTATTCCTATTTGAGTTGTTGTTGCCAGATGGCACCTCTGCCCTAGCTTATGCTCCCCCTTGTGGTCAGATTAGGAGTCCTATGTCATATAAGTAGTTAACTCTAGGTACAAAACCATGTGGTCAAATTAAGAATTTAATGGTAATACCTTGTCTCAAAGCTTTAGCTGTCCCAAGCGCTCTTCCCGTATTTCCCTTCTTGATTGCGAGTTGAGGAAGGTCGCTCAGTTAGATGTTGTTTGGGCACTGTACTTAATTGTTTGGATTCTTTGGCTATGTCTTCTGAATAGCCCAAACCAGTGCTGACGGGGCGGAAAACACAAACTCACTCGCTCACTATGGCTTTGTCTTTGTCATTGTCTGTGCTGGACAACTGAAAAGTCCCTCTCATGCAGGAGGAACATGTAATATGTCATGGACTCCTCCAACTCTTCATTTTCACGCCAACTTTAACCAGATTTGTCTTGCCTTTTTCAGTGCATAGGCAAGCCAGAGCAATAAACATGTGGAAGGAGGGTATGAAAATTGACATCAAACACGTGAAACGGAGGCAGCTGGAGCAGTACGTGCCAAAACCTGTGCTGGACGAGTCCCGGGAGGTCAAGGAGAAACTGAAGCAGAAGGCGGTAAGATTGTGATAGGAGACTTCTGAATTGTCTTGAATATTCTTTTTAGAGGGTTTTCTTCTTGATGTAATTAATCTGGCTTATTGTCTTGTTTGTAAAGTTGCTGTAACTGTAACTAATATAGAAAAAAGACCAATGATTTTCATTTTTAAGGGTGCGACCCAGTCGTGAAATTTATAAATAATCAAAATTCATTTGGACAACTGCAAAAAATTTAGATGTCTGGGCAAATAATGTAACTGAAACTGTACCAGTATTCTGCGTCTGCCCTTACCAAAGTCACTTTTACAAAAAAATTTTATTGACGACTGATGTCCTATTTGTGGCATTTTCTGAAAATTGCGATTTGACCGAATTTTTGTTTTATTTTCTTGCAACCTTCAGTAAATGTAAATGTTGCATCATCGCCAATTTATCTCTTCAGGAAAAGGTCAACAACGGCCGACGACCGAGCTTAGAGACTTCGGCTTCCGCCACAAACTTAGCGAACGTCGTTTCTGGGAAAGCGAACCCTTTCAACGAGAATGCGAAGGGGCCTGGCGAGACTAACGACGACAGTCAGGACTCTCAGCACTCCGGGACGCCAGAAACCCCTAGAGAAGTAACAACGTCCGAAGGAACTGTTGCTGCGTCTCTCAAGGGAGTGGGAGATGATGGAGATAAGATCACGAACGGAGATATTGAGCACTGCGTAAGTGTGTTTCGGACGTTGATTATTGGGTATTTTGTGCTTCTGTCGTCTTACACACTATACATAAAAAAACAAAATAAGGAGAAAAGGAACAATTAAGAAGTAGTTTTTTGTTACACAGGGTTCCCCCCTCTTTACCCTACGGATTATTATGTAAGATTATCAGTATTTATTCTTACATCTTGCTCGGGAAAGGTACCTTACAACTTTCAAAAATGTGAAGAATATCCATAGTCCTTTCATATTCCACCAGAGGCAATGATTACAGAATTATTCTAAGTTGTTGCGCCCTCTTCTGGAATATGCTGAAGTCTCAGATTTCGCAAACCTAACTTTCAGTTTTGGATATTGAAATTTTAAGCAGTAAATTGAGTGGGTACCCTGTGCATGAAAACAAAATCATCGTAATTCAACAAAAATTTAATTCATACTTTAATGAAAAAAAATACATCAAAAAAATTGTAAAAGTGTGTCAGACCACTGGCATTTGTTGAAACTTTCGATTTGCTTCGTTTGTTTTATTGTTAAGTCCTACGCTTTTATCCTTTTGTGTTCCAGTCAAATTTAGTAATAATGTTTTTTGTTTGCTCATTACTACTAATCATTCTTGAATTGCTTTCTACAGCGACACATCTTGTAAAACATCTATGCACACGCCTTTGTAAATGAAGTAGGGAAATTATTTATCAGCAGTTTGATTTATATGCCATTTAGTAACAGTTTTTTTTTGCGAAAACTCAAAAAAATTTTAATACTTACGCCACATGTATCACATCAGTTGGTGTTTAGTTTTACATGTTGTAATTTGGTGTATTTTAAGAATAATGGCACTAAAGCCATCAAAAGATTTATAAAGTTAGTGATTTGATTTAAAACCAAAATTTAAGCAAGAGCTTTTGAAAAGTACAAAAGTAAGGTGATAGCGGAAGCTCTGTGGGAGCTGATTGAAATACTTTCAAGCAATTCAAAGTTTTGAAAGAATATTGGAAATAGAAATTGCACAAAGAAATGAAAATCATGTAATGAAATGATCACCAGTGCAACAATGACAATGAAGAAATTCAAAGTAATTTAATTATCCTGCAAGTAAACAACCCATCGTCATCCTAAGTAATGAAAACAGATGATGCTTAATCGTCTTGCAGTCGACTGTAATGCATTTGAACATTAGACTATATTATGTCTATAATATTTGGAGCTCGACTAATTCATATTATAACTTTAAAGTTAAGGACCTAAATTTAGTTTGTCTATCTGTATATTTGGCAGAGTGAAGGTAGTGGCGGTGCGGAGTCGGAAAACACTCCTGCTGACATGGCGGTGGACTGTGCCGCGTACCCTAAGCGCCCCCACTCTCCCGGCCAGACAGGCACCCCACCCAAGCGTTGCAAAGACAAAGATGAGACTGAGGTACAAATTCATTTGCTACCACCGACTATCCTTCAATATCTGTATCAGTATTTGTATGATTTCTAATCATATAATCATATATGTATCGTGATCTGTAACTTAAAACGACTCTTTTCTTGTTAATATACCATGAATTGTAACATAACAATCTTATAATGACTTATACCAACCATTTAACGACCTTAGAATGGTCTTTCTCTGGACCACGTAACTTCCCTCCTTGATGTTATAACTGTGAACCCCAAATATGATTTCTACAGTTATTGTCGTCTTTCCTTGATCCGAAAATCCAAAAACCAAAATTCTTTATCCCCATTACGCTGCTTACAGACACAAAATTCACAGGCTACATTAGTTTGGCATGATTGAAACCTCGTTCTACGTTTTGAGTTTCGTTCATTTTTGGCACTAACAACAGTTCCTAATTTGTTCAAGTAATTTAATTAATCGTAAGAAATATCATAATTCATGACTTCATATTGTTTCACTTGTTAAATTTTTAACACAAGTAGCCTTAAGAAAGCGTAACTTTTGGACAAGAATTATAAGGATTTGTTTAATAGTTGAATAAGTGTTTATTTGTGAAATTGTTATAACGTTGCTATAATCATGTCTGTCTTCGCTTCTCAGGGATGTAATTCTCCGATGCAAGTTGAGGAAGCTGTTTCCACTGGAAAGGCCGTGCAGGACCCTGTAGTAAGTTGAAATCTTTATAAAGTGTATTGCATCTAGGGAATCCCCATTTATGGCCAGTTCTGTGTATGTAAAGCCCTGTGTTTCATCAATGTCTCTGTTTTCTTTCACAACACTAGACTATGGCAAGTTAGAAAGGGGGTGGGTTGGGGTTACCTTAGGTCCCAGGTTCAATTTTCAGCTCTGGCTTGGTCACCTGTGCCTAGGTTGGACAGCATTTTCAATCATCCTTCGCCTCATTACTTGGTTTTGTCCTCATGTCCTAATTATCCTTCCAGCGTGAGTATTTATAGGACGTAAAGCCCAAATCATAAATCCTCACAAATCTGTCTCCCAAATTTCATTAGTTTGATTTTTTTTTTTTCAGTATTTTTGACATCATTACTAAGTTGAAAGAAAGACATTTGAAAACTTTGAATTATTGAGTCTATTTTATGGGAGATGTAAGTCAGCATAAATTTAGTTTGATTCGAGCCGCAGGGGTCACTTTTGAATGTGTAATTACTGAAGGTCTGTGTGCAGTTTAGTGAAACAGTTTAGTGAAATATGTAAATGCATTATAGAAGGCTGTTTGCTTTACCTGACCTGGATTGTAAGCAAATATTGATGCTCAAATGCTGTGTATGCAATTTTCCTGTAAATGTCTAATCTATTCTGTAAAGTGTGTCCCTGTGTATTGTGTAGTGAGGCTGGCATTCAATATACTCCACAGTTTATCACACTCGAATACTTTCCTGTTTAAAAATATCTCCAAACTACTTTGGAGACAACTACAAGGTTTTAATAGCTGCTGATGTAGACTTACGAGGACCTATTTGGCAGGCATAATGGGCCCAAATTGTTCTGTAATTTCTTGAAGTCTAAATGAGTTTCTCAACTTTGTCCTTTATTTTTCAGAAGTCGCGACTGCCGAGTGGAGAGTTGCCGGACATGTCGAGTCCACAGCCGGTGGGGATTAACTTGTTACCGAAAAACGCAATCAAACTGAAACTGAACAGATAGTGACTGGCGAATGACTTTAGCTAATCTTGCATCTCTTGAGTGAATAAGAAGAGCAGTTCTCTGTCTGACGTTCGTCCAATGGACTTCTCTCGTGGATTTCCCTTTGTTTTATGTTGATAAATTGATCTTTTTGCGAAGTTTTTCACTTTGCTACCCATTTCTGCTCGTCAAGTTGAGACTTGTAAAGTCCTGCTCCTGGCGTTACGGATTAGTTGTGTAAAACATTGATTTACTTAATACTTAATTCACTCGGCACATTAGTACCATATTAAAGCGACGTGAACTGTGTCTGGAAAAGCTTTGAAAATAATTGTCAGATATGAAAATAATCTGAAAATGGTCTGAGAATTATTACTGGACATGAAAATGGTGTGAAAAATGGTTATCGGATGTAAAAATTGTCTGGATGAAAATAGTTGGAAAATGATGTGATCATTATGATGTATGATTGAAAGTATGATCTTTGAAGCTTCAAATTGAAGTGAAGTTTGAAAAAGTATGATATTATCTCTTGATATGTGACTCAAAATGAAAGGTTATATAAATGTTACGATATGCGAAGGACTGGTGGATTTCATTCCAAAGTTATATATATATGTGTGTTTTATTGTAAAAGAAAACGAAAAAAAAAATAGACTGTAAAAACTGCCTTCTCATAAAGCGTTCTTGCAGTGACTCTTGTGAGGCTGCTGAAGGTTCTACAGAGAACCTTAAGGGGTTCTTTGTCATAGACCTTTAAGGTTCTGTTATAGAACCTTGTTGCCTCGCGACAGATCCCCATCGATAGTTCTTATGGTTCGCCCTGCACAGAGCCGCATTGCAGGGATTATTTGTAAATTATGTACAGTTTTATGATAAACGCCTAATCTAGTTGGTACATTGATTGTATTTATTAAATGGTTGTACCAGATTTAATGTAATATTACTTGATTTGAATGGCTGAGGAGTGTATGTAGAGATATATGATTTATATTCATTCTGTTAATCATAAAGGTGGTTTTCTTCATCTACTTTGTATATGATACTATAAAGTGCGTTTTGTAGCACTATTTAATTATAACTTGGCATAAAAAAATGCAAAAACGTAAATAGTTCCTGGCCAGTATCACTAATATAAAGGAAATGAAAACAAGTTGAGGCCTCCTTGCTATAAGTAGAATCTGATGTCCTGGGTATATTATTTCTAGTTCCAAAATATATATCTTGAGTATTGAAACAAATTCAGAGTAAAAGGTGCGGGCTCTGTGTCTAACCATGCGGGAACAGGCTGCAAAGATAAAGTAGCTCTCGGTGGTCTTTGTCCGAACTGAGCTCAGCTCTTTTTGTCCTTAGCACATCTGGCTCAGTTATATTGAGTCTAGGTGGCACCATAGAGCCAAGTTGATGTATCTTGGAACCTAGCATGTAATTTTACCTACAAGATCCATCTGAGAAAAAAAAGTTTAAGAACGCTGGCCAATATCTTGTTATTTAAATTGAAAAGTACAGAAATACATAGGCCTCTAATTAAAAAAATTGCAGTTTTATGCATTATGTTTCTGTAGCCGGCAGTATATTTTTTTGGTGAAGTTTTTGTATGTTGATAGTGCATTAACAAAATATGCAGTAAAAAGCACCTTTCATAACTCCATTTATATATATCCCAGAGAATCCAATTTTTAGATTGGTACAATATCAAGTAAAACTTATTTTACTGAGCAATTGGATCAGTTAATGGTAAAATTGTGTGTGTGAAAAGTTATTTGACATTGCATACTTATCATACATATTGATCTTATGTTGTCCATACATTTTTTGAGCAGTGTACATAATTGTAAAGTTTGATAGTACTTCATGTATAGAGTGTATTGAATGTATGAATGGATGTTATGCCAGTTTAATAGTACCATAATCACCTAAACATATGGCATGCTTCATGCTAGAATTCGTTAATCATCGGTGCTTGGATGCTAGGTTAGGGTCATAGAATTAAGTAGGTTGAATAGCTTCAATGGGATTGGAATACGATTAAAATTTAATTGAGTATGACTAAGATTTGAAAAAAAGATTAGAATCGTATTGAAGTATGGGGGTCATCCCTAATCAATGTTGCGGGGTGATTGGGATTTAATTAGCAATAAAGCAAATCCTTGAGCTAAAATTTGTCGACATTTCACGTGACAAACAATATTCCTTGAGCTAAAAATTTTTCTACATTTCTCGTGACAAACAATATTCTCGGTAAAAAGAGTCTTTGCACAAAAAGGAACTGGCCCGTTGGATGTTTAATTTTACCCCTGTTTAGTGTTTCGGTTTCACGTAGAAGCTACTAAGTATGAGTATGTAGTACAAATTACCAAGTATTTGAATTAAATTGAACTGAAGATGCTATTCCGCAATTCTACTTATTACATGGCGAAAAGGAGTAGATTTCTAAATTGTCATTCCAATTAAAAAGCTTTTTAAAGCAGTTGTTCATGATTTTGAAGCAAAGAAATGAGAAATCTCTGACTTCTTGCCAAAATTGGAAAGTTAGGAATTCCTGGAAAATGTTATATAGCACCTTGAGTAGGGTCATGAAAAGTCTAAACGACCCTTGAAATTATGAAATTAATGTCTTAATGAATTTTTGTGTGATGAAGCATGACTGATGTTTAGTGACTGACGTTTAGGATTATTAGGGTATCAATACCTGTGATGGTGCATAAAAATTACAATTTATAATTCCATTATTTTCTGTGAAATTACATATTTAAGATTATATTTGTTATAAAATTGTTTGGTCTGTAATACTCTGTATATCGACTTAATTTGTTGTTCACTGGTCGCCACCTGTTTTTTGTGTTGTTATTTAACACACACTAAGAAGGATTGCCAAATACATTAAGTGTTATGTACACTGTAACGGTGGTGCAGTGTCAATGATTTTTGGTGTCATTTGTTGGTTTTATTGAAGTCTTAAACAGAATGTTCGTTGGTTGAAATGACATGGATGTTATCCAGGTCTCCGAGCTGATAAATATGACCTATTTCTTTCTCCTAATTCTATCCTATGGTGTGTTGAAGCGAATAAATGTTTGCAGCAAGGGAGAGGTGTATACAATATTATTTTGCCATTTTCTCTTCTTGTAAAGCTAATTACGCTGGTTATTTGGGATCTTTGGCTGCAGCCTGCAGGTCTGGGGAGTTATTAAGCCTACTTAATACAATAATCATTTTCTGAAATCACTTTCTGAAATCATTGCCTGACAGTCTCTGTTCACCATGATGCTACTTAGGTATTGTCTCCTGGGTAAATAAATTCTCCGAGGAGCAAATACCCCCATTTTCTCACTGCAGTACAAAAAGTAAACATAAAAAATTCCGCTTGGAGGCCTGGTAAATTGGAGAAAAACGTTGAGTGCAGAAATTAGTCTGGAGGTGGTAACATGAACCAATGAAATATGAGGTTACTTGTGTTTTAAAATCTTGTGTATACGAAAACACCCATCCTGAAGTGTAGCGAAAGGCTGGTGAAATTTGTTAGGAGAAAATTCTAGGAATATATCCAAGATGAAATCTGAGATGAAATCTTATGAGTAAATCTGGAATTAATCCTCATGTTGTAAGTTTCGAATTTTGCGTCTATGTCTCTGTGTCTAGTTGTATGTGTGGAGTCATTCCTCTGTCATTGATAAATGCTAATAATACCTACTATCGTTCCATCTTCTCATGGTCTCTATCATGTGTCTTGTAAGAAAGAGTAAATAAAGATCTATTTTATTTACCGCATCTTTATTTAAATTTGTATATACACTCAGCAATGACGGTTCTGTTACAGACAAAATTCTAGGTTATATTTTATACAAATTGAAAATGTGATGTATTATGTAAACACAATCCTTACTATATGTTACTGGGAAGGTGTAATAAAATTATGAAATTCAATGCTTTGAAGTATGTACAGTTTTATATATTATTTTAGTTGAAAAAATATTATATGTATCCATTAATACAAGCCACAGACAAATTGAGACATCCAACAATGATCGATCAACAATGAACAATGAACATATATATAGCGTTACAAGGCCGGACATATCTTAGTTTTAGCTTCTTGGGTTGACCGAGAAGCTAAAAACCAATTATGTCTGGCCTAATTTATAAATAAATAAGATTATTAAAGCCCATCTTAAAGACCCACTGTCCACAAATTTTACCAAAATATGAAACTAGCTTTTAGTTGTATCTATAACGATACGGCTTCCAGAAAATGAACTTAATTGCTATTCTTGGTGTCCTCAACAGCATTTTTTAAGGACTTGAAAATATACTCCAATCGAAATTTCGAACATAGAAATTTGATGAACAGCATTTTTAAGGAATTTTCACCAGAAGACCAAGTGCATTGCATATGTCAAGAATATGCGCACATCACAAATAATGCATGGAGAAAGTCAGTCATGCAAAAAAGTTTGAAAATGGCAACATTTTTGGTCTCAGTGACGCTCGTATTTAAAACTGACTGGGAGACTAATATTCTGAGACCGTTTGGTGTCCAAATCAGTTTGTTGAAGAAAGCACTGGTCCTTTCAAAATGTGTTCTAGATTTGCTGGGAGACCATGCAATGACTAGATTGAAAATAGACTTCCTATCGAAATTTCGAAAATTGAGATTTGATGAAAATCTGCAGACAATAATAAATGGGCCTCTTGCTAAATTTATAGAAATACGATTAAGAGACGGTACACCAGTAGCCATTCTCACCACCACCGCTGTAAAGGCTCTGCAAGCTGGAGAATCTGTAAAATCCGCTAGCAGGTACAATTTCGTTGTTATTCTCCAGGTTCTTCTCGTTATTCCGATCCTGTAGTTCCTTTGGATCGACCGGACTGCCTCCGTCCAGGACGTCATCGATGGTTGACATGGTCGACATGGTAGTGAGGCTGCTGGACATGGTTGCCATGGCGACGGGAGTAGGGGTTGGGGTTACGGTCTCTACGTGTACCTCCAGCCCCGGCAGGTAGCACATGACGGGGTCGAAGTAGAAGATGTCCTCCGGGCTGACCCAGAAGTGTTTCCGAAAGGCTTGCTCCGGGTGCAGTTCCATCCGACTGAGGACTAGCGGACCGACGTCGTCTAGCGTTAGATCTCGGCTGGTTATAAAGCAATCGCTGGATCTGATGGAACGCCTCGCATTTATGGGATCATAGTCAAAGCACCTAAATTCACTGTCCAAGTTCTTTTCCGCGGTGCTGCCAGTCATGCGGAATGTACCTCCGATGACAATTGGCATCTCTTCGATCAGGGAGAGGTTATAAGCAAGATGGGAGAGCTTCTTGAGTATATTAACGCTCCGGACATCTCCCATGCATTCGTCGGTAAACCAAGAGAGCGCAAGGAACTCCAAGCCGGGTTGGACTTTCGATTGCAACTTGCAGACGGTGAAGTTCTGGTCCTTCAAATAATGGTAGGGCAGCTTGCCGAGGACTTGGAGGTCTCTGATTTTTAGTCGGAATTGGCGCTCGTCGCAACACCGGAACGTGTTGTTGTTATAGATGACGAAAGATTTCTGAGCCCCTACATAGCTGTATTGCTCCGGTAGAGTAGGCAAGTAGCTTATCTGTTGCCCCAGCATCACATCCACCTGCTTTTCCATTAGGATTAAATCCAGGACTGTGTCACCGTAATCCTTGATCTCCTTGCCTCTGAACCTGCCACACATGTTCCAGGCTATGATGTTGGTGGCAGGGTAGTACACTTCATTTGTCATGGTGAAAGTTATAACTTTACTTCAACTTCTGCTTAACTTTAACTTAGCTTTAGCTTATCTTTAGCTTGGCTTAACTTGAGCTGGAGTTAATCCAATCTGGTTGCTTTAAAATAACCAAATTTCTTACTTTTACACAACTTATACACCAACCTTGATATTTAACTTTCAGTCACTTTCAGTCACTTTTAAGTCACTTCATCACTCTATCAGGCAATATGCAATTGGTGACGTGGCTTGAATGCAGTCCCTGCAACAATTCACTCTATTGAAATATGAGCATGCATATCAATAATCCATGGAGGCACCTTTCCCATCCATGCAATGAGTGTACATCCAATCTTAAAGTTAATCTGTTCCTCCAAAGTTAACTTACATCCAGAGAAACTTCACACAACACCTCCCAGTCCATGAGCTAAATCATTGGATAAGTTTCAGGCTCGTAGCTACAAATGACGTCATTTTGGCCATTGTACTATATTTAGAAAGCTTTGGCCTCCCTATTAAAATTTCAATCAATTGGCAAAAAGCAATGGAATGTTAGCCATATGGTAGCAACTTGTTGATGGTCAATAGTCTACATGAATTCCTGCACATCTCTATGTATATTCATACTCTATTGAAGTATGTTAATATCTATCTTATATTGTGTCTAGCTGACAATGTGATCTATCTAATTGTCCATGGCTATAGACTATATATATGGTGCAATTGGGTTATTGAACTTATGAAAGTTTGAAACTGAGAGAGATAGGGAGATTAAATAAATAGATAGATAGATAGATAGATAGATAGATAGATAGATAGATAGATAGACAGACAGACAGACAGACAGACAGATAGATAGATAGATAGATAGATAGATAGATAGATGACCAGTTTAAAAAAATGTATTGCCCTTTGAGCCTAAACATTCCTTTTTGCAAGGCTTTGATTGAAATAATGCAGTCTCAGATTTACAAAGTGCCCTTTTACTTTAAACCAAAAGTGAGACTTATATTTCCGCTGTGATTCTGTCATTGGGATACTCTGTAGAGGTCTCCTGATGGGATACTTTTTGTCCTCTTCAAGCAATCTCTTTGCATGAAAAGGGCCTGTGGCCTGGTAGCTAGGTCAGTGGTAGGTCACTGGACTGCTAACCTTTGGTACTTAGGATGTGGAAGAGAAGCTCAAAAGCTTCTGACCATCTGAAGCCTGAGGGGGGAGGGTTGGTCTAGTGGTAGCGTGCTCGACTGCCAATCGCTGGGTTCAGGGTTCGAATCCAGCTCTTGCCGGGTCACCTGGGCCTATGTTGGACAGCTGGTTCAATCATCCTTCGTCTCATTGCCGTGTCCTCCTCCTGTCCCAATTAGCCTACCACTGAATAAATACAGGACTTAAAGCCGCAATCATCCGTCCATCCTTCCGAAGCCTGCACTTCAGAGTCTTCACATCACTCTTAGCTTGACATTACTGGGACTGGGGTTGGATACCCAGTGCCATGTTAGACAGAAGTTCCATCCTTTGCCAAGAGTGCATTTCACCTCTTTGCTGTTTTCCTCTTCTATCCCTTTACAGTCTGTCACTTTGATATAGAAAAAGAGTGGACTATTGCACTGTGAACATGGCACTTCATGTATCATCATGCTGATGATTTATCATGATCATACCCAACACTTTCAATGTTAATTCGATTTAAGGGGACTAATTCCGCATGTTGGTGACAGGCAAATGAAAGGATTATCACCGATTATGCATCTGATTTTCACTCTAAATCAGTTATGACAAGTCAAATGGCCTTCTCTTGATCATGACCGATCAAACAGCCTCTATCTTTCCCATGTTGAAAGTAGAGAAGATGACACTGCATCGGCTATCATGAGTCACAAAGTTAATTTTCACAGTGAACTGGTCCTCATTTTTTGTGTCAAAGTGACTGACTGTAACGCTTAGTCAGTGCATAAATACATGACACATTTAAAGCCATATCAGTGATATCACCACCCACTCTTAGCATGAGATTTACAAAATTTGTGAATTGACTTTGGAGTTTTGGATTGACCTTGTAATTCGCCTCATTCTACTATAACATTGATACACATGTCATTTTACTCATACTCCTACTACAATGTACAATCATATATTGATGTCCAAGTAACCTGTTTCCACTCCAAGTTCAACTTGCAGCTAGCCAAATGAGCCTGCCAATGACTAAAATATACGCCCATGTTATATGGAAACAGATGGCTATGATCAATACATGCTCCAGGTTTCAAAACCTATTCGAATTATGCTGAATGCATGTATACTGCAAATATATATATATGTTTGTGCATGTGTGCATTTTTGTTGTGGCAGATAACTTAACACCCTGGTCAAGTATGACTCAATAAATCTGCACTACATCCTTTGAAAACTTCATATTAATATCATAAGTATTAATATATAACCTTTGGTGTAGTTGTTTTCAAGCTGATATATCAAGTCATCAGTCATTTTGCAATTTTGCTGGGAGCTTATGCCATTGAAATTGCTAAACCTTGTTATTTTTACAACACCTGTTTTGTATCTGGTTGTGTATGTTAGATTTTGCCTCAATGTATATTCTCACAGTTGTCTATAACTGTATTCATGATGATATCATCATAATCATATTACAATGTAGGGCAATTGTGCTGACTAAAACGATTAAAAATTGACTAAAAATTGACGGTGAAATTTGCAACAGTTTATAAGAATTGAATTCAGTATGTGTTCGATTTTGTTCTTGTCCGCAATATACAGTGTGTCTGACGAAATTATGCAAGTTACGTATTTCAAACTAGTATGAAAACTATAGGACCCAACATTGTATCCTTTTCACACAATCATCGGATTTGGCTTGGAAATCTTCTGTGTAACTTTCATAAAGTTTCATGGAGGCTAAATTTAGTTATGCCATATTTTCAAATATTTGGGTGTCTGATGAAGTTATGCAAAATCTGCATTGGGCCTTGGAGAAGTTAAAGATTCAATTTATTTTGCATCAATCATTAGCATTCTATCATTTGTCAACTATTCATGTCAAAACATTTCACTTACATGCCGCCTATGTTATTCAATATGTATTTTAAAAATTGTCTCCTTTGGAATAACATTGATTTTGCTTACATTTTTCAAATTTATGCTCTCAAAAATCTCCAAATAGGCTGATCATTTTGAAAATGCCTTTAAAAGTTGTCTTTTTCCATCTATTTAGTGTAGTGAAACTGGTCGATAAGTTGTGTGTTGGAAATTGACAAACTATTGAATAAGGAACTGCACATCCTGATCACAATGCTATTCCAATGGGAAGTTGTGGAAAGAACTTCTGATTGCTAATTATTTTAAAGTAAGGCATGTTACTTCAGTTTCCTTTGCAAAGAGCTAAATAGACAGTATAAGGTTAGTGCTAGAAGTATTTTTTAATTGATCAGAACCATTTTGAAGTTATGGGGAGCAAAAATTTGAAAAATTTATGCAAAATCAATGTCATTCCGATGGAGAGAATTAACACACATTGCATGATATAGGCAGCATGTAAGTGAAATGTTTTAACATGAATAGTTGACAAATGATAGAATGCTAATGATTGAGACAAAATAATTTTCAACGTTTTTAAGGCCACATGGGGATTTTGCTTAATTTCATCAGACACCCAAATATTTGAAAATATGGCATAACTCAATTTTTCTCCATGAAACTTAATGAAAGTTACGTTGAAAATTTCCAAGCCCAATCCAATGATTATGTGAAAAGGATGCAATGGTGGGTCCAAAAGTTTTCATACCTGTGTGAAATATGTTACTCGCATAATTTCATCAGACACACTGTATATTATAATATCGAGAAGAAAGGAAATGGACTGGGATGTACCCTTTGATATATATATGATTCTCCTACCAATTAATATAGGGTAATGCACATGCAAGTACCGCCGAAGTATTTACTAATTTGGGGAATTGATTACTTTCAGCCGGTACTGTCTTAGTGATGCTATTCTCTGCTTGTATGATGACCTTCCCTATTCTTACTGTTACTCGCTTTGGATCAGTATACTATGTACTGCCGGAACTTGATCAGAGTTCCTTTTACTACAATGTAACTGATTGCTAGTTTAAGGTTTAGGATAACTCTTATAATTCCTTTATTATTTAGTCAAGTACCAATGAGGCCTCTTCCCAATGAATTTAGCTTGTAGGCAGCTTGATATCTCTGTCCTTCCTGTACTGGAAGAGCTGTGATTGCTTAACAAATTAGTTATGCATGCAAAACTCAATGACAAGGAGACAGAAGTGTGAGATTCAGATAATATATTGTAACTTTCTTGTATACAAGTTGATATTTGTAAAGCCAGTTATATTCTGGGAATATGGCAGCAAATTCCCCTAGAAGCACACTAAAGTATTCCCTATTCTATTGCTATATATGTTCAATAAACAGGTAATAATAAATTGTACTTAACTTTTGAATGTGTTGCTGCTGCTGGCTTCTGCTTCCTGTGGATGGCCTTGGTCCTCAGGATCTGATACTCTGTAGAGCAGGACTTTGTTGTTTCTTGAAGGCCAGATGGCAAAGACAATGAGACTCGTTGGCTCAGCTCCTTATATAGGTGCTTTTTGCCAGATTCCCCTGTTACTAAAAATAGGGACTCTTTCCTCATCCCTAAAAATATCATCCTATGTAATATCCTAAAAATAGGGACTGTGTCATCACCCCCTGCAATACCCATATCCTTGACTTCTTGGGAAAAGGTCAGTGTTGCTAGGATGTGACAGTGTAAGGTCAGTGTTGTTGTTAACCTCTTGTCAGTTTCCTGTCAAGTTTCTGTCAGAGTTCCATTAAGTTTCTTAAACATTGCATCTTAGGAATGCAAACCCTTCAAAGTGATTGATCTGTGTTTCCGGGTGAACCTCCTGCACCCTGGGTGAACTTTTTGTTTATCAGAGTCTTTTAGTATTAAGAGTTTATAAGATCAATTTAGGGTTCCAATTTGTGTTTGTCTTTCATTAGTAATAAGTAGTAGTATATCAAATGATACCAAATAATATAATATCAGTTTCACTATATTATATCACCCCTCCTCCAATTGTGGAAAAGTCAAAGACTTTTTCATTGCATAGTTTTGGTGATTATTTGGTGTTTCTCCTGAGTATCAGATCGAGGTACCATCCACAGTGAAGTGTTGCCAGCTGCAAGAATAGTCTTGATTACACAATGTTATGAGTTATTTTTAGTTTCTTC
Organism: Platynereis dumerilii; assembly: GCA_026936325.1. Lineage (NCBI taxonomy): Eukaryota > Metazoa > Annelida > Polychaeta > Phyllodocida > Nereididae > Platynereis > Platynereis dumerilii. The sequence continues at coordinate 11,749,001 of JAPTHN010000016.1, read as the reverse complement.
TTTATAATTTGATTGTTACTTGAGTGTGCTTGTCTATAAATTCAAGTTAATTAGTTAATGGCTTTATCACAATTAGTTTAAGTACAACTGCCTTGTTATCTTTTTACAGATTTTACAAATGATATTATAGAAATTTATGTCTGTCAGTTGCCGCTTCGCTTCTTCAGTTGTCCAATGTGCGGGTGCATCCTTGGGGTCCATCTTTAAGAAGGTCCTCTTCTTGTGGTCTGGTCCATTGTTGGTCCTGGGAGATTTCACGCTCCATGCTGGCTGAACTTCAGTTGTGAAGCTTTGGTCTTCTTTAGCTGGATTTGAGTACTCCTCAATCGACAACACAATATTGAGCTACTACAGGATCACCCAATAGTTGTGAAGTTTCATAAGTTTCCCCATTTCCAATCGGCTTGTTGCGTTGGTAATCTTCAGTCATTCCTCCAGTTGGTCTTGAAGTCCTTCATCTTCAGGTCTTCCAAATTGTTGAAGCTTCTGTCTTCTTAGGTTGGCCTTGAGTACTTCTCATTCAGCAGCACAAGTCTGAACTACTTCAGGATCACCCAGACTGTACAGCCTCATAAGTTTCCCCAGTGCCTACCAATCCTATTGTGTTGTAAGTCTTCCTTTTAAGATTATGAGGGTCTTCTTCCCTGGTGTTTCTTCCTTCTGATGGAGAGGTCTTCCTTCCTTCTTGAGCTGGTATCAGATGTCAGCGAAGCAATGGTGTAGACACTGGTCTCCTTCTGGTTCCACTGGAAGTTCTGCAATCAGACTAACTAGAACATGGTTATTTCATACAATGCTCTATCTAAAGATAAGTCTGCCAGTGTATAAAACTAATTGATAAATTAAGACTGTATTAATTATTGGTTTTATAGTAATAACTTCTTATAAGTTTGTTGGTGTTCCCCCTATGTGCCTAATATTTCATAAATCTGTGCTATGATTAAAGATATTTAAGATAACCAAATGTACTGAACTTCTTTGTTGATCTTATTATGGTGTATGGTGTTGCAAGGTGTATCCCAAGAAGGACAATCAGCAAAGAGCATGTCAGTCAGTCAAAGTGTGCAAATAATTTACTAAATTAAGATTTTATTTAATTGTTTGTTGTCTCATGTTTACTTTTTGTATTCTTGCTTGGTTAGATCATGTACTAAGTCTCATCTGCCAGGAACTATTCATTTGTGAGTTTCCCTTTCTGTGTGTATTAATTATTAATTTCTTTTGAAACACTTGGTTTTCCTAAAAGTAATCACAATTGGTTTATCCATCCAGGGCAATGTTGGTCCTTCCAGAGTCCATCCCTATCAATCTGCCAAGTTAATATGATCCTGAGTTGAGCAGTCTCTTGCCAGTGCAGTCAGGTCTTCACCCTCCATCTTCTCAAGGTCACTTGGTGGTCAGAAGGTCCCGCCGCCCCACGCGGACTTTTACAATCAGCCTGCCCCCTCCGAGAACCGCCCTTGGCTGCGACAGTACCTTAGTTGATTCAACTTCAAGCCTTGTGAATTGCACCCCCACGCCACTAGGGGGCCAACTTCCCCGTCTGTGTTTTTATTATCTGTGTTGAAGTCTAAGGATCACTTCTGCTCCCTCTCCAGGATAGCATCCGGCGATTCCCAAGTTTTGGCTCCCACAGATTTTCGTATACTGGTCAATTTTCCAGTTTGATTTACAGACGAAGGTCGGTCCCAATCTTACCAGTGACTGTAGGCTTATCGTGGTTTTCAGTCAATCCAAATACTGCACTGCCATCGCTTCCGCGCACGCCCGGTCCGAGCCCAGCTAATCTTCATCAGCCATTCAGCGGCTGAGGCGACGGTGCCATGGTGTCCCTTCCGTAACCCATCAGTTCCAGTTGAGTTTGGCTCTGGTACTGCACTAAGTCCTGTACATGCCCTTGTGATCCTTGCATGGCCCATTGACAAAGATAGATCCACCAGGTAACCATCTCCCATATCAAGAGTCACCAATGTGCTGCACCCTTATTGTTTGATTGAATATAGAAGTTACAGAGATCACAATTTACTTGATATTTCAATGTTAAAATTTACATTGTATTTATTTATGTGTTTTTCATAAAACCACATATAATATATTTCCCCATATCTCTGCATTTGTGAAAATTGTTCTGTTTATAAAAAGACTTGTAAATTTTGTGATCTGAACAAGACAGAGAGGTACTTGTTTCGTCATTCCTGAAGGGTTCCCAGAGTTGATCTTACTATCCTAAAGCTTCTGTTTCTTTTATTTGTGACACAGTTTGAATTCTTTTGGCGAAAATGTTCAATTTGTACTTCATCTCATATTTCAGTGTCCATTATAAACTAAATCGGGTTTTTTCTGTATAGTTATACTTATAACTTTCTAGTATAATCTGTGATGAATTTTGTAGTGGCATAAAGCATGTCATAAAATTAGATTTACATAAATTATGTCAAAATTATTAACTCAGTGTATGTACTGACAAGCTCTCCTTTGCCATCCCTCTCTGGTGTGACACCCATCACACATGCAAAAACAAAATATCTATAGATTATAATGATTGATTGACATGATGTACTTTCATGCTTTAGAATATATATGTTATTGTGATGCAGGATTTTATGTGCATGCTGTACTTCCATGCTCTAGTTTGGCACATCAAGTAGCAGCTTAGTAGCTGAAGAAGCTCTGCTCTACTGACCAATATATATGATAGTGACCTCCCCCATTGTGGGTTTTTGGAAGTGGGGTATAGCCTACTTTTCAGCTTAAGTCGTTTTGGGTTTCAGTGTGGAAGGAGACATTGTTGTATCAGCTGATCATGGATGTACTCATGGTTGTGTGTCACCCTGTACTGGAGACTACTATAGCAGTGTAGCATCACAGAAGGTTTTTGTTTAAAGGGTTTTACTCTAGGATAGTTAGTATACATGTATCAATATTAACAATTTAGCTTATGGCATAACTTATGGCAGCTTGTTTTAATATTATTGTCTACTTTACTTTTATGTTAAATATAAAATTGAACATAAACAAGAATAAATATTGCATGATGGTTTACACATGATTGACAGATTAATGGTGTTACATCTCAGTATGCCTATAATAAAAATACAAAACAATACGAATACATTGCGGAATCCTCATTTAAATTGTCACTGGTTATTTTAAATAAGAAAAGAAATGATCATTGTCTCAATTAATTAATGAAATATCACACTCAACTTATGATAATTACAATTTCATAATCAACCACAGCAACCATTCACCAAGCCCGCACACCCTAACAACCCTGACAACGTCCAAGAAGAGTATGAACGAGGGCATGAAACAAGTTATAATTAATGAAAGGTCATCGACTCATCTACCCTAGTCGCATGGCCTGAAATGTGATTCCTTCACAGCAAAATATACCAATAAAATATCAAAAGGGTTCTATTTGGTCCATCATTCCCAGAACCAATCAACTCCCTCAAACCTGCCTCATAACCCTCACCCCCATAACAACTCAGACCCTGCCAAAGCCATCAAAGAGCCAAGCTCCCTAGATAGTTACTGTATAGTTCCTAAAGTCAAAACATATCTATTTTTTCTTGTATTTATCTCAATCTGCTGAAGAGTAATTACATGCTTCTTTATTTTATTATGTATCATTTCACATGTATTGTATTCCCATTAGGTGGTCTGTGATGAACTGTGGTATTCTTGGTACATCCACACATCATGTTATACACATATTGTTGTTAACATAGTCTGATTGAGTTGTACATGTATAGCAATTCAGGTGCTATTGGCTGAATAGTGAACTGACGTTAATTAAATGTAGCTTAATTGGTTATTAACATTATAATATTTGCATTAAGAGATGCTGAGTTACCATAGTTCTCCCGCAATGAACAAATGTGTATTATAAAAGCTATTAGATCTGCATTTTTGTTTTTGGTAAGACTAATTGCACGTTTAATTAACAGTGTACAGCTGTTTGTACATCAGAATTACGTCAGTTTAACTGAGTTTATGAAATTAAGTATATTTTTAGTAAACAATTATAATCTAGTAAATTAAACAGTCAGACTAAGTTTGATGTAGCTCTGTCCATTACAGAGCCATGTGATATGGTCATTGCAATGTACTTTGCAAATCTTAGAACATCAGCGTAAATTTTAAACTGACATATGTGCAACTATATAAGATTTTGCCTCAACTGTAGGGTATATGGACTCCAGCATAGGATTTCAGGGTGGGTGACACACACCTTGATACACGAATGAGACACATACCAGGTTGACACTGGAATCCTGACAAATTTGACCTTTGACCTTTACATGTCAGCAGTGGGTTGAGGAGATGGTTACATTATCCAGCTGTCAAAATGTTTGTAGGGGAACCTGCATTGTACTTATGCAGTTGTTACATTTTTCCATCAAAATAAAAAGCATGTTTTGCCAATTTCTTTAATCTTTATCTTTTGCAACTGTTTAAATACTTGTAGTTTCAGTAAGCAACTTATTAATTTAAATAAGATAAGGTAATCTATTAAATTATTTTGAATTAACTATATAGAATTGAGTAATGAATCTCATTTTAAGTTATAGGCCTACCTAACTCCAGCCTAACTAGTGTGCATTACAGTTCAGTTGTGGTTTATTAAATAACTTTTAATAATGGGATAAACATGTAACTAACCTATGATTATATTATCTATAACTAACCTTGATTATATTCTCTATAACTAAACTAGGGTTATATTCTCTATAACAAGCTTACGGTTATATTCTCTATTATGTGAACTAGAGCAGGATTATATTCTCTATCATGTTAAGGAGTGTGTATTCTGCACTCTCCATCTCCAAGTTTCTCTGGGTCAGTAGGGCTGTATGCTTGGCCTTGAGGCTGGTGGCCTCTATGTTTGTTGTGCTGGTGGCCTCTATGTTTGTAGTGATATTGCCTGTACTCACTTCCCCTGTATGATCTGCCCCAAAGATGACAGTCACGTTTTTTATGGTTAAGGCCTTTGCAACCCCAGCATATGATAGGTTTATTATAACTTTTCTCATTTTTATTTGGTGGTTTCGCGTCATTTTCCAATGTTGTTTTTGCATCAGTAGTGCTATTAAAAGGTTTGTAATTGGTATCATTCTTCAAGTTGTCACCTACACAAGTGGCACTTGATGTAGTATTAATTGGCTCCTGTGGGAATGTATTCCAAAACAGAGCGATTTTCTGTCTTATTTCGGAAATTAACTCATTTGCTTCAATTGCTGGTGATGTTTCATTTTGTTCTTTAAAGAATTTATCAGATAAAGAGCTGGGTTTTGCTGGTGTTAAGTAGTATTTATCTATAAACAGCCTTTTTGTGTCGACAAGAGAGTCACACAGTTGTATACTTCGTTTCGGTTCAGAAATTAGTGAGTTTCCAAATAATCCTAATATTATTCCTTCATCATGTATATTATTTTCTGATATAAATTTGTCAAATTTGAGCAAATGTGTGAGAGCAGAATTAGGGCCATAATTCCCATCGAATTTGTGCAGTAATGGAGACATTTCCCTGTTTTTTGCACAGCCAGTATGATAATTACTTCTTGCTTTGTATAACCTTGTTGGTTGATTGAAAATTAGAGGGTTCACTTCCTCCTCCCATTTCTGATAAGTATGGCTTGAAGCTTTTCCTTGGCAGTCTGCCTGCTTCCTTTGAGGCCTAGTCACTGTTTGATGGGACATTTCGTGATAACTAGCTCCAGATGCGACATCTGTGTCATCAGTGTCAGTTAAAAGTGACATTATTTCTTCTAAAAACGATTTCTATCAACAATTGTTTATCTTATAAATGTAGGTGCTAGTTAATTTTGGTAACTCCTGCCACTGAAAATATTGTGTTTTTATGCCTTAACCTTTTCCTCTCAAATCTATAATGGCTCTTAACTTATGGCCAAGTGAGGAAAGGACAATATTTAAAACTGCTAATTTTAAGAAGGGTCTTTCACCTTTCAACTCAAATTTTAGGTCTACACTATCCTTTGTTGTCCTCAAATGCTTTAACTGATTCAATACGAAATTTAGATAATAGGACTTAATTAATTATACCACCTATTTGAATGATCCAAAGGACTTTTTCCTTTGCACTGTTTCTCACAATTCAAGTTTTTAGTACGATTTTCAACTTTCAATTTACTTTACTTCAGTGGGTTGTAAAAATTTTATTGGTTCAATATATATTAGATGATTTGACTTTCACACACTTATTTTGATCAGCCAAAGTACTTTTCTAGAAAACACCTTTGCACTGTTTCTCAAAAATTACAATTTTGAGAAGGATTATCAACTTCTAATTGACTTTACTTTAGTTGGTTTAAAATCTTAATTGGTTCAATATGGTATTTTAGATAATAGGACTTGCAGACTGCCTATTATGGATTAGCCAAAGTACTTTTTTATTACACACCTTTGTCTCAATATTTCGTGGATTACTTTCCAAACTATAATTAACTTTTTATTGTTACTTTTTACATGTATTGGTGCTGTTCTCAAATGTTTACTCTGATATATGTGGAACAGCAACTGGAATATGCACTGCCAATGTGCCACCAAAGTTTCACTTGCTCTGTGTTTAACTATTTCTTCAGTGTTTGTGTGACCTATGCTATGTTGCCAAAGGTCAAATTCTCTTCCAACCCAGGGTTATTACAGATGTATGATTCAGATGCCTTATCTGAATGGTAACTGTCAGATCTATATTAATTGTCGGATGGTATTATATCTTGCACAGGAGAGTTCTTTCTGACTCTCTTTTATAACCTTCTTGCACCGGAGAGTTTTTCCTGACTCTCTTTTATAACCTTCTAATTGATCTTCAGATCTTTAAACTCTTAGTATACTCTCAATTTTTTCTTGACAAATTGGCTACCTCAGAGCTCCTCAATTTGTTTTAATCTCAAATTATCGTAAGTAAGTTTTAATCCTCAAATTTTCCTTCGTGTTTTCCTATGTGCTTACCAGCTAGACTATTACCTCTTTTACTGTCTAGTCTTATTTTTAGTTTAGTTATACCTTAACTTACTGTATCTCAAAAAATAGGACTTTAAAATAATTCCACCTATTTATACCTCAACTTACAGTATCTCAAATAATAGGACTTTAAAATAATTCCACCTATTTATACCTCAACTTACTGTATATCAAATAATAGGACTTTAAAATAATTCCACCTATTATGCTAAGTCAGTAGGCTCCACCTATGCACTTGTTACATACAGATTTCACAGTCCTGAAAAAAATGATTCCCAAATCCAATTTTTTCACTTTCGCTCTAGGTCCCACAACTTTTCACCAGTGATTATTTTGTAAGTATGGACTGTGATTTGTCTGATGCCTAAGCAAGTTCACTCTCTCTAGTCAATGAAGTCTAGAGGTTGGCCAGTAAACTTGGGAAGTTATGCAGGTCTTATAGTATACCCACCTTGCCTATAACTCCCGAATTGGCTATCTCCGTTCCAATTCTTTCCTAGGAATAACAATTACTCTTTACCTCAAATACTCTAGCGCTGATAATAGCTATTAATATTCTCAACCCAATATTCTCCAATAGCTAACGTTACTTAATACCGGTTTTTCGTAGGTGATAATTTACAGGTTTGTGCACTTTTAAGCTCCTATGGCTAAACTCATGTGAAGTGGTTCAAGACTAAAACAGGAAATCCGGTTCTCTCACCATATAATATCGAGTAGAAAGGAAATGGACTGGGATGTACCCTTTGATATATATATGATTCTCCTACCAATTAATATAGGGTAATGCACATGCAAGTACCGCCGAAGTATTTACTAATTTGGGGAATTGATTACTTTCAGCCGGTACTGTCTTAGTGATGCTATTCTCTGCTTGTATGATGACCTTCCCTATTCTTACTGTTACTCGCTTTGGATCAGTATACTATGTACTGCCGGAACTTGATCAGAGTTCCTTTTACTACAATGTAACTGATTGCTAGTTTAAGGTTTAGGCTAACTCTTATAATTCCTTTATTATTTAGTCAAGTACCAATGAGGCCTCTTCCCAATGAATTTAGCTTGTAGGCAGCTTGATATTTTTGTCCTTCCTGTACTGGAAGAGCTGTGATTGCTTAACAAATTAGTTATGCATGCAAAACTCAATGACAAGGAGACAGAAGTGTGAGATTCAGATAATATATTGTAACTTTCTTGTATACAAGTTGATATTTGTAAAGCCAGTTATATTCTGGGAATATGGCAGCAAATTCCCCTAGAAGCACACTAAAGTATTCCCTATTCTATTGCTATATATGTTCAATAAACAGGTAATAATAAATTGTACTTAACTTTTGAATGTGTTGCTGCTGCTGGCTTCTGCTTCCTGTGGATGGCCTTGGTCCTCAGGATCTGATACTCTGTAGAGCAGGACTTTGTTGTTTCTTGAAGGCCAGATGGCAAAGACAATGAGACTCGTTGGCTCAGCTCCTTATATAGGTGCTTTTTGCCAGATTCCCCTGTTACTAAAAATAGGGACTCTTTCCTCATCCCTAAAAATATCATCCTATGTAATATCCTAAAAATAGGGACTGTGTCATCACCCCCTGCAATACCCATATCCTTGACTTCTTGGGAAAAGGTCAGTGTTGCTAGGATGTGACAGTGTAAGGTCAGTGTTGTTGTTAACCTCTTGTCAGTTTCCTGTCAAGTTTCTGTCAGAGTTCCATTAAGTCTCTTAAACATTGCATCTTAGGAATGCAAACCCTTCAAAGTGATTGATCTGTGTTTCCGGGTGAACCTCCTGCACCCTGGGTGAACTTTTTGTTTATCAGAGTCTTTTAGTATTAAGAGTTTATAAGATCAATTTAGGGTTCCAATTTGTGTTTGTCTTTCATTAGTAATAAGTAGTAGTATATCAAATGATACCAAATAATATAATATCAGTTTCACTATATTCACAGGCAGTGCCGCCTGTAAGTTTGTGAAACGGGCGATATTTTGGCATTGCAGCCTGCTAAACATCTTCGACCAAACTGCTTATGGAAGCATGAATTCTTATCTGATGCGAGGAAAACGTATTAGGTCATAATATAAAGGCCAATATTTGAGGCATGTGGGATAACAATGACTTTTCTTAGCTGTAGTCGGAGTAAGGTATTAGCCAAAGTCTTTGATATGTAAGTGAACTACCCTTTCCATTGAAACGACATTGGGCTTTTGTTCCACTTACTGGCTATTACTGTTCATGATGCTCTGTTCTATTTTTGGTGGCTGACACTGTGTTTTTGTGCCGGTGTAGTTTTGGCGTGGCTCTGATTTAGTTTTGAATGGAAATGTTTTTTTTTGCTGCCATTGATGGTTTTTGCTGCTGAGTTTTTGTGAAGGCCTGTTTTTTGCCAGTGCCGTTTTTTTTTCTTTTCGCTACTTAACTTTTATTACAGAATTGCAGTATTTCTGCAGAACTATAGAGTAGGCCTAATTGCAGAATTACAAATGCCTGCAAGAACTAAATTCCAGCAGAATTGCAAATTTCCTGCAGACGTGCAGATTTCTTGTAGAAGGACACGATTTCTGCAGGAACTTGTAAAAATATCTTTGCAAAATTCCAGCAGATCTGCATGATCCCTGCAGAACTTCATACTTTCTGCTGAAGTATAGAATTTCACACAAGCTTTGCTGAAATGAATAATTCTTCGTAGATACTGCATCATCCCAACCTACCACCTGCAGAAAGTTGGAGGATTCCGGAGGGAAAATTCTGCACTTCTGCATTGCAAAATTTCAGAAGAACTGAAGAGTTCCCGTAGAAAAACAAAATTCAGCAGAAAAATGCCAAACAGTTACTGTAGAGCACCTGCATAACTTAATGATTCTTTTAGATTGCAGAATTCCAAAAAATGGCACCAAAAGCAACACTGGCTCCATTATGCCACTGTTTTTGGTGCTTTTGTCGCTTTAACAATTGTTGTCTGTGCGCTTTGGTTCCAGGGCAGTTTTTGGTGTTGCTGAAGTTTTTTTACAACAAATCTTCAGGAAATCATAGAACTACAGAATTTCTGCATAATTTCGAAAGTCTCCCACCATTCCTACATTAATTACCTCATAATTTCCTACAGGAAATTTGAGAATTTAGAATTTTATGTTGTGTTGCAAAGCAATTCTGTCCATCTGACAATTTCAAGAGTCTAAAAGTGGCTTTTGGAGCAGCATCTCCTGTTTCTTCTAGTCATCTCTGCTCTTGTTCTGTCGTCTCTTGTCTTGTCATCTCTTGTCTTGTCATCTATTGTCTTGTCATATCTGGTCTTGTCATCTCTTGTCTTGTCATGTCGTCTCTTGTCTTGTCATCTTTTGTCTTGTTATCTTGTCTCGTCATCTTTTGTCTTGTCATCTCTTGCCTTGTCATCTCTTGTCTTGTCCTCTTTTCTTGACATCTCTTGTCTTGTCATCTCTTGTCTTGTCATCTCTTGTCTTATCATCTCTTGTCTTATAATCTCTTGTCTTGTCAGCTCTTTTCTTGTCATATCTTGTCTTGTCATTTCTTGTTTTGCCATCTCTTCTCTTGCCATCTCTTTTCTTGCCATCTCCTGTCTTTCCATCTTGCCTTGTCACCTCTTGCTGACCATCTCTTGTATTTTCATCTCTTGTCTTGTCATCTCTTGTCTTGTCATTTATTGCCTTGCCATTTGTTGTCTTGCCATTTGTTGTCTTGTCATCTTGTCTTGCCATATCTTGTCTTGTCATCTCTTGTCTTGTCATCTCTTGTCATCTATTGTCTTGTCATCCCTTGTCTTGTCATCTTTTGTCTTGTCATCTCTTGTCTTGCCATCTCTTGTCCTTTTCATCTATTGTCTTGTCATCTCTTGTCTTGTCATCTCTTGTCCTGTCACCTTTTGTCTTTTCATCTTGTCTTGTCATCTCTTGTCTTGTCATCTCTTGTCTTGTCATCTCTTGTATTGCCATCTCTTGTCTTGTCATCTTGTCTTGCCATCTCTTGTCTTTTCATCTTGTCTTTTCATCTCTTGTCTTTTCATCTCCTGTCTTGCCATCTCTTGTCTTGCCATTTACTGTCTTGTCATCTATTGTCTTGTCATCCCTTGTCTTGTCATCTTTTGTCTTGTCATCTCTTGTCTTGCCATCTCTTGTCCTTTTCATCTATTGTCTTGTCATCTCTTGTCTTGTCATCTCTTGTATTGCCATCTCTTGTCTTGTCATCTTGTCTTGCCATCTCTTGTCTTTTCATCTTGTCTTTTCATCTCTAGTCTTTTCATCTCCTGTCTTGCCATCTCTTGTCTTGCCATTTACTGTCTTGTCATCTCTTGTCTTGCCATCTCTTGTCTTGCCATGTGTTGTCTTTTCATCTTGCCTTGCCATCTATTGTATTGTCATCTTGTCCTGACATCTCTTCTCTTGTCATCTTGTCTTGCCATCTATTGTCTTTTCATCTTGTCCTGCCATCTCTTGTCTTGCCATCTCTTGTCTTGCCATCTCTTGTCTTGTCATCTTTTGTCTTGTCATCTTGTCTTGTTATCTTTTGTCTTGTCATATCTTGTCTTGCCATCTTGTCTTGTGGGCCCATGGTTAAAAATTAATGATTGTTAATATCAATTTATCTGCAGGTCCGGCGGACGACTGTCGCCGCGTTACCACATACCCCCCCCCCACAATTTCCATAAAAATTGCGCCCCTGATTGTCTTTGTAATGTCTCTCGAAAACAGTCACTTCGCAATTGGTTGCAATTTCTGCTTTTATAGCATTGGAAGTATAGATATCACCTCAAAAATTTTGTTGAGTCATAGAGAATTACATGGCTTCATGGATGGGCATAATACCATTCAAGGAAAATTTAAGTTCAATTCTGAAAGTACTTGACATTCGTCAACTTTAAAGCTAAAACACAGACATGTATCATACTAAGCATATGATAAACTTTATGTACACATGTTGTTTTTCATATTAATCACACAAACATCATACAGCAATGTCATTGATTGACTTTTAACAGCTTTCGCAACTTATAGTGCACATTTTCCTCTAGGCAACAAGTATATGGCAAATAGCTCCAATCAACTGCAACTTTATTGCCAAGCATGTCATGGATATAATATGCTTATTGATTAGAAAGTGTTTCTACTATACCACAGTATCACCTGTGTGGTATGCGAGCAATAGTCAAAAAATTTCAAAAGTTTAATATGTTTTTTTGATACAAGTGTGTATAATATCATCAAATGCATTTCCTTGTACAGATGTACAATATGTTTTTGTTGGTCTGAATGGCTTCATGACATATTATATTTACATTTACATTATGTATTTTATGATAGTAATGTTATAAATCAGTTGCAATATTAAAGTAGTATATTGTGGCATGTCATATTGTCATGTTTTATATTCATCATTTGATTTTCCCTCTTTAAACGGCACATCTGTCATTTCAGCACTCTACAAAAATCAGGACAAAATAGGATTTTTCAAATACTATATTGCAAGCATGGTGTTTTTTGCATAGAAGTGCATTTTTCCCCCTAAAACCTACAGCATTTACTCCCAAGTTGAAATGCTCTGGGACATTTTGCCTGAAAAAGTGAAAAGTAAGAAAGCTTCAGGAAGAATCTAAAAACCAATTGTTTCAGAATTCCTAACAGCGGTTTATCTTAAAAAGCGCAGATGAGCAGTTTGTTGAAATCAGAACTATATAAATCCATTTTATTATTTTTATTATACTACTAACAGGCATAAGGCTCTGATCCATTGAACCCTTTTCTGAGTTGATGTCTTTAATGGCATTCTAACCCAGACTATATATCAACTGATGAAAACTGCTAATTATACACTGCATCAGGCCACGATTCAGTAATGGCTGAAGGCTCATAAATCATGCCTGTTTTCGAAAAGTTATTTCCCAAATAAATGATTCAGTATAAGCCAATTGCCTGTGCAACTCAGTGCATTCTTGTCCTTTGCCTTTTCACTTGCAAGTGTAATCTGATTAGTCGATCTTTCATGGTCAACCAGGTTGAACATTTGGCAAATTGGATGGGAAGTTTGAAAGGAGTCTTCTCTTAATTCCGTGCACTCGAATAATATTTATCTTGGGCGATGAACGGAGTTTATCTCTAAATATTAAAATATGTGTCTGGCTTATCTGTGGTGGGCATTGGACAAAGAATGGCCTTAGAATATTGAGAGTGTATCGTCATGAACTAAACATAGTTTGAGTCCCATACTTGTGCGACATTATTGCCCTGCTAATTTAATGGTTAGTCCTTGTGTTGCGCCATACATTTATATCATATTTTCTGGATTAAAAGCACACCCCTTAATAAAAGCCCAACCCTCTCCAAAACAAACCAATTTGATCAAAATTCCATCAAAATATGACTTTTCCAGAGTTTTTAATGCAAAAACTATAATGCCTGTCTCATCATGTATCTGCCCATGGGGTGCCCAATGCAAACAATAGGGTGATGGTTTTGACAAAGGACGCTGTAAAAATTTGAGCAACCAATTTTGATTTTGCGGTTTGCAGCCGTCCTAATTTGATACAAGTAAACAAAAGTAAAGGAAATTTCCCAAAGGTAATTTCTTGGTCTAATTCACTTGCATTAGATAGGCCAAGATATCGTGGATATAGCGGTGACCCGGTTTCTATCCAGGTTTATGTTTGCAAAGGCCACAGTGACAAACAAGTTTGGTATAAATTGTTTGTTCAGTTGCATGGTATTTGAAATGTTTAGATAGTCTAAAAATGTGTGCACACAGAATATGTAATTAATAAACTTTCCTAATAATTTGCAATGCCTCCAGTTTTAATTATGTAAGAAAATAAAACAGAAATAAAGCTATCTACCACTGGTCACTATTAATTAGATCAAGCGTACTATCACAGATATTTTGTTATGATCCATCTTCCTAGCTTGTCTGTGGCCTGGCTTGTTTATCAAATTAGAAGTTAAAAAAAAAAAAAAAGTGAGATGCAACATGGCATGCATATGAAAGTAAAAAATTCATGAATACAATTTGTAAATATTCATTTATCCACAGATACAGTAGAAGACGGTCTCCATTATAACACACTCCATCCTCCCCACAACTTGATGAAAATGGCACCCATAAATCTTTTTGTAATGTCTGTGGAAAAACAGTCACTCTATTAGTTGCCATTTCCCAATAAGTTGCAGTTCCCAATTAGTTGCAATTTCTGTCAAGTTTTACAATGCATTATGCAGTCTTAAAGCTAAAACACAGACATGTATCATATTAGGCATATGATAAACTTTTCATACATATGTTGTTTTTCATATTAATCACACAAACATCACCCAGCAATGTCATTGATTGACTTTTAACAGCTTTTGCAACTTATAGTGCACAGTTCTCCTCTAGACAACAAGTACATTCACCAGCAAAAGAAACGCAACACTTGATTTTTAACTATATTTTTGCAAATAATTTTTTTTGGACAAAACAAATTACATAGCAGTAATTCTTAGATCAATGAGTGTCTTATTGCCAAAAATCACTCAGCTGTGACTATTTCCTGTCTACTTTTTGACTTGTTTATCACATTTCAATTTTTTTCAATAAAGGTGACCTTAGCAACAAATAATGCCAAAAATAAAGGCGCCATTGTAAAGAATGTCCAAAGAGACACTAAAAGCCGAAAAATTAGCGTGGTAACTCTATTTTTGAATTTTACAGGACAATTTGAAAATTAGAGTTTTGCAGAATTCGAAATGTAGCAGAAAAAATCATTGTGGTTTGGACCCTTAGAATTGAGCTTTTCTAATGAAATTTTCAGGCAGTTCCACTATGATGTTAACGAACTGCAATAAATTTTTTCAAAGTAAAATTCAAGTTTAAAAACGTTTTTTTTGCGGCGATTAAGGCCATATTCTTAAAGTCAAATTGACGTGGCTTGCATGCAATTTTAAGATAAAAAAACAAAATGCATCAAAGCGCGAGATGTTTCTGACTATTGAGTCCAGACATGGACTAAACAGATATGCCAGTAAAAAAGTTCCAGGTAGATAGTTCCAAGTAAATTATTTCATTTCACACTTATAGTGTTATTCTGCAAATTGCCTACAGAGGGGGCTGTAGTCTAGCACTCCAATTTTCCCACTGTTATTTCTTTTTGAACAAAATGTTGCTTGCCAACAAAATAGGCAGAAAACAAGTGTCACTTTCTGGAAGTATCAATGTTATAATGAGTAATGCTGTTTTAACCCTCAACATTTTATAAACCCAATTGACCAAAGACAACGAAGATCTCAAATGAGCAATAAATTTACTTAAAAACAGATACTAGTAAATGACCTAATGATTCATAACGGTCTCATAAGAATTAGTTTTTGAAAATGTTACCTTTTAAAATTTTATCTTCATTAAATGAAATGTGCATTTGCAGTTATCAACATTACTGTGGTTACTTCAGTAAAATAATCATGGCCCTAGACTACAGCCCCCTCTGTAGGAAATTTGCAGAAAGACACTATAAGTCTGAAGTGAAAAAATTTACTTGGAACTATTGACCTGGAAATTTTTTACTGGCATATCTGTTCAGTCCATGTCTGGACTCAATAGTCAAAATACATCTCGAGCTTTGATGCATTTTGTTTTTTTATTTTAAAATTGCATGCAAGCCATGTCAATGTGATTTTAATAATATGGCCTTAATCGCCGCAAAAAAAGTTTTTAAACTTGAATTTTACTTTGAAAAAATGTATGGCAGTTCGTTAACATCATAGTGAAATTGCCTTTAAATTTCATTTAAAAAGCTCAATTCTAAGGGCCCAAACCACAATGATTTTGTCTGCTACATTTCGAATTCTGCAAAACTCTAATTTTCAAATTGTCCTGTAAAATTCAAAACTAAAGTTACCACGCTAATTTTTCGGCTTTTAGTGTCTCTTTGGACATTCTTCACAATGGCGCCTTTATTTTTGGCATTATTTGTTGCTGAGGTCACCTTTTATTGAAAAAATTGAAATGTGATAAACAAGTCAAAAAGTAGACAGGAAATAGTCACAGCTGAGTGATTTTTGGCAAGAAGACACTCATTGATCTAAGAATCACTGCTATGTAATTTGTTTTGTCCAAAAAAAATTATTTGCAAAAATATAGGCAAAAATCAAGTGTTGCGTTTCTTTTGCTGGTGAGTGTATATGGCAAATAGCTCCAATCAACTGCAACTTTATTGCTAAATATGTCATGGATATGATATGCTTATTGATTAGAAATTGTTTCTACTATACCTCTGTATCACCTGTGTGGTATGCGAGCTATAGTCAGAACATTTAAAAAGTGAAATATATTCTATATTGATATAATTATGTATAATATCATCAAATGCATTTCATTGTACACTAATGTACAGATGTAGGCCTATGTACAATATGTTGTAGTAGGTCTGAATGGCTTCATGAGTCATGACAGATTGTATTTACATTTTCATCATGAATTTATGATAGGAATTCATAAGTCAGATGTATACATATGCCCATGTAATAAATTTCAGTAGTAAAGTGGTGAATTGTGGCATGTCATATTGTCATGTTTTATTTTCAACATTTAATTTTCCCTCTTTAAAAGGCACAACTATCATTTCAGCACACTCTACAAAAATCGGGACAAGATAGGTTTTTTTCAAATACCAAATTGCAAGCTTGACGTTTAGCTGTTTATTGCATCAAGTGTGGTTATCACCCCAAAAACCTACAGCATTGCCCCCCTCCCCCAAAATCTGAATGACTTGACTTGACTTGACTTAGGTTGTGCTGGTGTACCCCAGATCAGCTGGGGCAGCTCAACCTCCATCTTTTTTTATGGAGGGAGCTGCACTTTGTTTTTTGATGACCGCTGTATGATGATGAGATGAGAAGAGTCTGGCATATACCCTATTAATTCAGCTGCCACAGCATGATAGAATACTGGATACAACCCGCCTCCATTTAATGTCCCATGGGCAAGGACTAGAGTGAGTTCCTGGGATGAGATTTGAACCCAAGCCCTCAAAGCCAGCTGACAAGCACACTTACCAATTAGGCCGAGGGGGAATGCTGTGGAGCAAATCCCAAAAAACAATCAGGGTTTTTGGATGAGCTTTATTTTTGAGAGTCCAGTCATTTAGTGTGGAACACCCCGCTGTTGTAAATATTGAAAATTTCCATCCTTCATCCTGCTGTAGCAAAACTTGATGCTAAAGGTGTTATGTGAAGTTTTCACAGATACATTCCTCCAGATGGTCATCATGTCGTGCTACTTGGATTAAATGCATCAAGATCCTTCAAAAATGATGTTGCCAGTTCGTTTTTCCATTCAGTTCATTCTCCTGTTTCAGAAACTTTTATCAATGGTGCGAGTCAAATCGGGCATTTTCCTGTTCAGCAGCAGCCAAAACTCTGGAACAGTTGCCTGAAAAAGTGGGAACTGCATGCACAAACTTTAGAAAGCTTCAAGAAGAATCTAAAACCTATTTGTCTCAGAATTCCTTTCAGCGATTTATCTGAATAAACGCTCATGAGCAGTTTACTGAAATTAGTGCTGTACAAATCAGTATTATCATCTTCATTATATTACTGACAGGCATAAGGCTCTGAGCCGTTGACCCGTTTTCTGATTTGATGTCTTTGATGGCATTCTAACCCCGACTAAATATCAATTGATGACAACCACTACTTATACACTGTATTATACAGTGTAGGCCACCATTTAACAATGGCTGAAGGCTCATAAATCATACCCATTTTTGAAAAGTTAATTTGCCAAATAAATGAGTGAGCCTGGGCAACTCAGTGCATGCTTTTCCTTTGCCTTTTCACTTAAAAGTGTAATCTGATTAGTGATTAGTCTTTCATGGTCAACCAGGTTGAACTTTTGACAAATTGGATGGGAAGTTTGAAAGGAGTCTTCTCTTAATCCTGTGCACTTGAATAATATTTATATTGGGCGATGAACTGAGTTTATCTCTAAATATGTGTCTGGCTTATGTATGGTGGATAGAGTGTGGCTTTAGAATATCATGAACTAAACATATTTTTAGTTTCAAACTTGTGGGATATCATTGCAGTTACTAATTTTCAAAAAGGTTAGTCCTTGTGTGATACAACACGGTCAAAATGGTTTTTCACAAGGGGCATGTGGAGAGATATTCGAGCAAATCACTTTGATTTTACAGTTTACCGCAATCTTAGTTTGGTACCATGCAGTAAACAAAACTAACAGCAAGAAAATCACTCAAAGGTAATGCTGATTTTCAAATTTCTTGGTCTATTTCCCTTGCACTAGTTAGGCCGAGACATTATGGATATATCGGTGACCTGATTACCATCCAGATCTATGTTTGCAATGGCCACAGTGATAAACAAGTTTGGTATAAATTGTTTGTTCAGTTGCATCATGCATGGTGTTAGAAATATTTAGAGAGTCTAAAATGTGTGCACACGGAAAAGTTAATTTGCTTTCAAAATAAATATGCAGTGCCTCCAGAGGCACTTGAATAAGAAAATCAAACAGAAGTGTTGAAAGCTGCGTAGAGTAACTTTTGAAGATCAAGCATACTATCACAGCAGTTTTGATATGATCCACTCTTGCAAGCCACTTACTGTTTATATATAGTATTGATGAACAACCATCATTACATCAGAAATCATTCAACTGCAATCATTTCTAGTTTTTTGCAGCCTTGTTATCAAATTTGCAAAATATAATATTATCTTCCCCAATACCTACATCTCACACAAAACAGGTTGTCCTTTTAAAGTATCTGACAAAAAGCCCTAAATTCCAAAAAAGGGCACTTCAGGGTATTTCTTAAACTTGCATAATAGTTTCCAGATGTTGCAAATGGCTAACTTTGAGACACATCAATGGAAATACAACTGTTGGCTAATTATCTTCAACAAGTGAATTGATTGTCACCAGATGTCTCAAAAACTGCTTTTATAGAAAAAACTTCTCACCTGGTGTAAAAGTCAGAAAATATTAAATGACCATTTATATAGCAGTTAGATGGATGTTAAAAGGCAATACATATTCAGTAATTTAGCTATATATATATATATATAACGGGCCTAATTATAATAATTATTATGTTTTTGAACCAGAGAATGTTTTTAGCTGAAAATGAGACACACTGATGAGTAGACTCACTTGCTGCCTGCTCTAACGTTAAAAAACTTTTTCTGGTTCATTTTGCTTCCGAAACTGACCCAGTCCGTTCTTCCCGAACAGCTTTATCTGAAGAGACTAATGGAATTCACTGACATTATTCTACTTGTGAGTAAATCTTGTTCTTTGCCATATAAAATCAGTGTTAGTTTTTGACACTAATGTCACTAATATAACAACTTAAATTCGAACTCACAGTTGATGTTTATAAAGAAAGTGTAAGATGTTAGCAACATTACGAGGGGCATTCAAAGTTCAAGGATTTTTTTCATATTGACTCTTGCTTTCAATCTAGCAATTTTTCACGGGATAAAATTCAGAAGATTTGGAATAGATTTCCAAAATGTTGGACAATTTGAACATTTTGAAGTCATTCTGTGGTTGCCATGGAAACAGAAAGTTCAGCTGGGTGGGGAAGGTAATACCAAGACCAAGAAAGTCAATAAATGTGGCTGTGAGAGACTTTTCTCAATCAATTCTTTGAGTTAGACAGACAATATTTGACGCAAGAAATATGATATCAGCTTCTAAAAATACAAGTTTTCTAAAATGTGTGTAATCTTACACTGAACCGATTGCCAGGTGTTGGCAAGGTAGATTCAGGTGGCAAGGGTGTGCTTCCTTGACTTCATGAGGACTTGTGACGAAACCTCCAGGGATTCATAGGTAAGAGACCTAAATGATCAGCATTATCCAACCCAGCTATTGCTTTGACATGTCATTTTACATAAGTCCTGGTTTTTCCTTACTTAATTTAGTCAATGGGGGCTATTGTGACAGTATAGTTTTGGGCACTGGAGGAGAAAAGGCTTAGAATGACCGAAATGCTTTCACAGAACTTTTCCTGGACGACTTCAAGAAACATTTGTATGAATTACAGTCTGTAAATTTGATACGCGAAAAGAGTGGACAGTTGGACTGTGAAAATGGCACTTCGTGAGTCATCATACTGATGATTTGTCATGATCATACCCAATACTTTCAATGGTAATTGATTCAAGGAAACTAATACTGCTTGTCGGCGACAACCAAACGAAAGGATTATGCATCTGATTTTATTTCTAAATCAATGACAAATAAATTGGCCATCACTTGATCATGATTAATCAAACAGCCTCTATTACTATGGCTCCTTTGCCAAATGTACTATGCTGATGACACAATGTCATCATTGGCTATCATGAATCACAAAGTTAATTTTTCACTGTGAAATAGTCCCCTCTTTTCTTAAAACAAATGTAAAGACTGTAATGTTTTTGATGTACTTGGGAGTATTTCTAAAAAGTAACAATATCATTATTATATTTCTTGTGTCAAATATTGTCAATCTCACTAATAAAAGTGATAGAGACTCTACTAGGGAGAAGCCCCTCACAGCCACAATTCACTGGCTTTCTTGGTCTCAGTAATTACCGGCCCCACCTAGCTGAACTTTCTGTTTCTATGGCAACCACAGAATGACTTCAAAATGTCCAAATTGTCTAACATTTTTGAAATCCATTCCAAAACGGCTGAATGTTAAACTTGGAAAATTCATAATTCTAGATTGAAAATAAATGTCCATCAGAAACACGGCTTTTGTGCAAAATACAGCCTTGAAAAATACAATTTTGTCTATGTGGAGGAACTGTCTGCTTTTATTTGTCGAAGACTCACAAAATTAACATTATCAGTGTTTAAGTATATTTTATTACAGTTTTTATGTACACAGATACATCTTATTGCAAGGTTATCTCAAGATTCAAGCACAGTGGCATTAGTCTGATGTTACATCTCAGTAACATGTCTGTCAGCTGCAGCACCAATAAATGTGTTAATTTATTTAGCTATAAAGCAGTGTCTTTCATTTGGTAAAGGCATTATTCTATATACAACATCATTAATGAGCAAATACAATACCAAATTTTATTATTCAAAGTCTCTTTTGCGTTAATGTCATTTTTTGTCATCCTTTTCACCAATCGCTTCGCCATTTTTGCTCGGTTTTTCTTTATCACTATTTTTGCTTTCTTCAGACGATGAACTACTGTCGCTGTCTTTCTTTTCGGATTTACATTCATCTTTTTCTTCTTCCTTATCACTGTCTTTATTCTTTTCTTCTTCTTCCTTTTTGTCTTCCTCCTCTTCCTTCTTTTCTTCCTTCTTTTCTTCCTTCTTTTCTTCCTTCTTTTCTTCATTGTTATTCAACAGTCCCCTTTCCTTCAGAGTTTTCTCCACCCCGGCCGTCAAGTAGTGGCGCATGAAGTCATAAAGGAGTCGCATGTTCGTCTCTTGGTTTTCTGTGAACCTGTCACCCAGTGTCTCTTGAATGGAGGATATAAATGGTTCCTCCATATTCTGAAGTATAGAAAAGTAAAGAAAATATATTTTGATAATTTATTTAATGCTCCAGGCATGCAGTCACAATCAAGTGTAAATTTACTTCTCCAATATTGTTGTTTCAATTCTTCTATTCACCCAGAGAAGTGCTTCTATTAGACAAAACTGCTTTGTTAAGAGGAAAGATAGTTGTGACAATTGGATTCAGCTTGGTCAAGTGTTTTTAATACTAATATTGCCACCAATCATTTTTGTGTCAGCTATTTTACACACTGTTTGCAGCATTGCATAAATTTAGCGCTTTACAGTTAGGAAATTTGATACGCAAACAAAGAATTGACTGTTGCACTGTGAAAATGGCACTTTGTATGTCATCATGCTGATGGTTTGTCATGATCATATCCTATACTTTCAATGTTAATTTTACTAAAGGGGACTTATCCTGTTTGTTGATGACAAGCAAACAAAAGGCTTATGCATCTGATTTTTACTGTAAAATCAGTTATGACGAATCAAATGGCCTTCTCTATTGATCATGACTAATCAAGCAGCATCTATGTTTCTCATTTTGAATGCAGAGAAGATGACACTTCATCAGCTAGGCTATCATGAGTCACAAGGTGCCATTTTTGCAGTGCAGCAATCCACACAATTTTTGCATATCAAATTTCCTGGCTGTAACATGTGAAGCGTCGTTACATGTCTGCTTGCTCCCAGGTTTTCACAGCTTGAAATTATCATGTTGGGGTCTAAAACTTGGAGCTTACAGAAAGTTTTTTCATGTAAGCTCCCAGCTGCCAACTCAGCATTAAACTGACAGTTCTAAGTAAAAAAGAAAAAAAAACAATTCTGTTGTAAAATTTATATTTTCAATAACTTGACTTTTCTTGAAAATAATGAGAAATAACCAAAAATGCCTGACTGAATATATTTCTGCCTGTCCAAATAAATGCAGTGCAAGATTTACTGACCTGGATTGCCATCAATTGCTACAAGGTTATTAATAGCACACATTTTTCTCCTCCAAAACAATTATATGCATATTACATGTTTAAGTGATCTGTGTGCTAGTTTAAATTCTTAAAATTTTACCCTTTTTAGTAATTTTAGCAAAATGAAAAGGAAAGTGACTAATTTTTCTTTTTAAACACTGAAGATGTCTGGTCATGGTGACTCTTAGCGTGAAGAGACATTAGTTCTGTAAGACTTGATCAAATGAACTCAAATGCTTGTGAGCTACCATCCTGATATGTGCTATTCAATAAATAATATTTTGATATTTATATAAATAAAGATTCGAAAGGAACTTTGGCGAAAATGAAAATGAAAAACTAATACAATGTATTTGCAGGACTTCCAGTCATGGAAAGTCATGGATAAAATGTGGTCATGAGATGTCATAGAAAAGTCATGTCAATAGTCATTTTATTTCAAAAAGGTAATATCAAGCTTCTTTAGACTTTTGTAAGCATGACTGTCAAAATTTTTTTTCGCAATCTTGATTGCGTCCTACTCATTTCTAAATTCATGCCAAATCAGTCGTAATATCAAGGATATAAAAAGCTATTGTGATACTTGGAATAATTAAATTTGGCCCTTTTTAGCCACTCTACTATCAGTATTACAGTAATTGTTCTTTTCTACGCTATTGGACTGTGATGTCAGAGATGACACTATTCTAGCATTGCAATATATTTAAATTACCTTCAAGCTGTGATGTCATTTTAAACTGGGTCAGATTCCCCAGCTTCTAGCCAATGCGAATCCACCAAACTGAGCATCACAGTTTCAACTCAGTGTCAGAGTGAAAATTGGGTCTGGGAAAACCCATGCTAGTTCGACATCACAGCCTCTCAGCCAATGGGCTGCCAGAACAAATATTCATAACACAAGCCATGTGTTTACAAACAAATTGTTTATACCAACTTCCATCAAAGTTTAAAGTTGTAAGTAAGCAAGTTTGTAGATTAATCAAACAACTCTATGGGGATTATAACAGTTGTCTACTGTGAATGATCACAAAGCTGCCATTTGGTAGGATTAGACTGGTGCTTGCCTGTGATAAATCATTGGGATCACAAATGTAATGCTTCCTTCAATTAATCAATGTCTGAACTGTGATGCGTAGCTTACTGTCAGCCCATTGGCTATCAAGCTGTGATGACGTGGTTGTAGGGGCTATCCCTGATAAAATTCTTACTCTGACACTGTGTTGAAACTGTGACGCTTAGTTCAAGAGGATCAACGATGACTAGAAGCTGGGGAATCTGACCCAGTTTGAAATGACATCACAGCTTGTAGTTAATTTGCATATCTTGCAATGCTAGAATAGAGCCATCTCTGACATCACAGTTCAATAGCATAGAAAAGAACTTGATATTCCACATAAATATGACAAGGACTGTAATACTATCAGTACAAATATAAAATGACTCTTTTCTCACCTTATAATAATCCTTATCGACTCCCTCTGTGCCCCCTAACCTGATGCCCTCCTGGTAGGCCAGTGTCATAGCTTCATCCACAGCTGGGCCATTCACAGTCTCCAAAGTGGCTAAGATCTCGTCTATCAGGTTGAAGAAATCCAAAGAGGCATTCCTCAGGGCGAGGCTATCTTCCAACTTCTGTTCTGACCAAGAGTTGACGTCGTCCAGTTCAGGGTACATCGGTTTGTACTGTTCATTCTTGTTGAGGAATCTGTTGAGAAGAAGAAGACGAAACAGATTATCATAATGTTAAGCTGTTCTTATTCTAGACATGCACTCAATTTTTTCCATATCTAACATTTCTGATTCTTCTCCTGTACTAAAGTGTCTTATTATCAACATGTTCTCATTATCTGCTTAATAGTGCTTATACCAAAAGTATTAATGTCAATTATGACCTTATTCTCAACCTATATCAAAATTATTATTTAATGTTCTAATTCTCGATGCAATCTGTACCAAATCTATTGTTGTCAATATATTATTATATTCTTGGCCTGTGTAGTACTCATTCATTAATGTCAACATGACCTTATTCTTAACTTGGTACACAATTCATTAATGTCAATATGACCTTATTCTCAACTTATACCAAATGTATGACCTTATTTTCAGCCTGTACGTATCAAATCTTTTTAATCTCAACATGACCTCATTCCAAACCTGAACAAAATATAATAATGTCAGCATGGTCTTATTCTCAACTGGTATCAAATCTTTTAATGTCAAAATACCCTTATTTCCCACTTGTACCAAATCATTTAATGTCAACATGACCTTTTTCCCAACTTGTACCAAATATTTTAATGTCAACATGACCTAATTCCCAACCTAGGGTGGTCCAACATCCAATGGAAAATAATAAAAGTGTAAAATTTGGTGATGGTATCCCCTAACTTTTTTCCTTTGACCATGTGGAAGAAGTGTGCAAAATTTCAGCCAAATTGGTTTATACACGTATTTAGAGGTGGCTCATCAAGGGTGAAGTTTTGTCTTATTTTGCATTAAAATGCCTATCTTTGAATAACGAAAATTGTGTAAAATCATATTTTCCTTTCATTTGGGGCCTATTAAGGCATAACCAACTGAGGAAAAAGCAACATAACACGTGTTTGTATGCATTCCTCTCCATGTTGAAAAAAAAAGTGATTTTTTTGTTATATCAATCCGTCTTATCCCCAACCTGTATCAAATATTTTAATGTCAACATGACCTTATTCCCAATCTGTACCAAATCTTTTGATGTCAACATGACCTTATGCATAACCTGTACCAAATCTTTTTTTATGTCAATCTGTTCTTGTTCCCAACTTGTACTAAATATTTTAATGTCAACATGACCTTATTCCCAACCTGTAGCAAATATTCTGATGTCAACATGCCCTTTTTTTCCAATCTGTACCAAATACTTTAATGCCAGCATGACCTATATATTATAATTCCAAGCCTGTACCAAGTCTTTTATTTTCAACATGACCTTATTCTCAACCAAACAGCGGTTTAACAGCCCGATCAAAAAGTTTTTCTTACAATGGATTAGAATATTTTTATGTATCTTTGAAATATAAAACTTACTTGAAAACCTTATTACGAGTTGCTTTAATGTGGGAAACACAATTTTGGTGAGTAGGCCAAACCCGGATTGCATAAATTTAAACGAGACACTCTTTCGAAATACAGTGATTATACGTTCTTCACTCGTCTGGCTACTGTGCAATTCTGGTCATAGTTCACAAATTGAGGTATCAGATTATTGGAGCTGTCATCCGTTTTTTCAATGCATTGATAGTGGATGTATCTGGGTAAGTGTGTCATGTGAGGGAAGTGGATGCACTTGACATGCCCAAACTGATGGCCCTGATCCATTCTGTTTATTTGATGCCAGGTTGAATTGTGGGATTCATTGTTGTGCAGTAACAAGCACTTGAACACATATAGGCCAGGATAGAAGTATCAGACTGTAAGTAAGTGAATTCTATCTGAAATTGTATTCTGTGTTCTTGTTATTTTGGAAGTTTGTTTCCTCCAAATTGCACCTTCTTAATTTTTTTAGTCACCTAAGTTAGTGCTGATCTAGAGAAAAAATTCAGTTAGATATTAATTTTAGGCCTATGCTCATGTTTTGTAGTTTTCTAAATAATTTAACAAAAAAGTTATTTGAGCACTGTGTTATAGTAACCAAATTTCAATTAACAATGCTAAATGACACATGGTTTCTTCAAATGTTTTATTGATATGGATGGATAAAATTCTTTCAAAATAATTATTAAAATTGTAGAAAATCATTACTATGTAAATAAAAAAATAGAAAAAAATACACTTCAGTGGCATATCAGAACACAAAAGTCAGCAGGGAAATTAATGTTGTTGTTTTTTTTGTAAGGGGCTAACTAGATGATCTTTGGGGGGGGGGGGGGTAGGGTGTCCACATTTCAATGGGAAAAATCAAATCTCCTAAAACCCCCAATTTGAAAGTGGAAATTGATGACCACATAAGAAAAACAAAAATATGCAAAATTTTAGCCAAATCGGTTAATATTTAGAGGTGGCACAAAGCCCTTGAAGTTAAGAATGTAATTCCTCATTCGCGCAACTGAAAAATTGGTCAATTTGTCAGATTTTTCTCAGAAGTGAATATTTTTTCCTGATTTTTCAGTGTATGAAAAAATTTGCATGGCAAAGTAATATCTGGGGGTTATCTTTTATTTAATGTACATAGTAAATGAAATATTTGCCTGTTTTTATGAAAAAAGGTCTGATAATTGACCCATTTAATATCTATGCTGACCTGTTACGAAACTATGTAAGTCAGAAAGAATATCAGTAATGGATTGGGCATCCTGGACATACAAAGAAAAAGGTTACTTGATCAAAACAATATGTCGGTATAGCAAGATTCGCAAAGACCGATAATTTTGAGGTCTGCCGATGGGCAATTGCATGTTAAACTTCAACAGCTTTGTGCCACCTCTAAAAATTAATTGATTTTGCTGAAATTTTTACACAAAACATTCTATCCATATAAGATCCGAATGCAATATTCAAATCAGAGAAATTAAGAAGAAAGTGTTTTTGGACGGGGGGGCTATTTTGGTGAAAAAAAGTTTGTTTCCCACTTGGCACTTTAAAAAAAGTTTGTTCAGCGCATGAAAAAAAAGAATGTTTGTTTCCACCCGTAGCTAGGGAACAGTAATATTAAAATTGAAAGAAAAAGTTTGTCGTTCATCCTTGTGCGAAGAAAATTGTTCGTCAACACTTCGCCAACGAAAAAAAAAGTTTGTCTCAGGGGTAAAATCCATAACCCCCCAGCTATCGTCCGGTCGGCCCCTAAACAATTGCCAAATGCAGGTACAAATTATTCCTTAATTTTCAAACCAAAAATAATGACTTATTATTGGTTGATGAACGCAGTTCAGTGTACTGCCTGGAGGCGATTTTGAGCAACTCAAACTTCTAATTGAAAATCATCAGTGCTTTATCCATTTATTGTGCTATTTGACAATTGGCATTTCTTTAAAAATCCCAGATAAGTATGCAATTATATAGACTTATATGTTTTTTGTTTGTTTACTGCAGCATAATCCTGTGGCATTTAGTGGCAAAGGACAGAGGAGTCAAACTCAAAATCCTCCTTAAATTGACTGTGCCATTGAATGACAAAAGACATTTTAATGGAAGTTCCATTTGACTGAAGTTATAAAACCAAACAAATAGCACATGATGCCTCTTGTATAAATTTCATATGTCAAATTTGGAATGTCACATGTCCTTGTTGACTCTTCAAATATAGGCCTATGTGTCTGCTGACATGCATCAACAGTTTGGAACTGGAAGTCAACAAGGATACTAAGGTATTGATTTGTTTCATAATCTAGGTCACAGAATGAAACAGGTGAATCAATAACAACTCAGGCATTCAGTGGAATAGAGTAGAAGAGTGGAATTCATTATTGCTGGTGTTGGTGAGTAGCCTTTGTGATTTTAGAAGGACATGGCATGGTGGTCTTGTATAATGTACCTTAAAATATTGTTTGAAAAAGGAGTATACTATCATCATTTGAAGGTTGTGCTCTTTATTTTAAGGCAATTAATTAAATTTGAAAGGTTCCAAATAATTATTTTTGTGAGCTATGCATAGTATGCAGCAGAGCTCTGTGCTATTTTGGCCCATGCCATCAGTATTCACTGATGCTTTGAGTTTGGCATGGAATTTCTCAAAGTTTTCATGATTCAAATTCAGACACATAAATTGTTTTATTGCATGACCACTGTGCAAGAGCCATGCTGATTGGCTAGAATCAGTCACATGATAAGCCATAAAAAGTCTTATTGCATGATTGGTTGGTGTATGAGTTTTCACTGTGCAACATTGCAGGTAGCTCCAGCAAAGTAAGTTATACAAAGTATTGTATTCTTATGTTTTGGACAAACTTGTAATCAATTTCATTCATTATGACTATTGATTAACAGACTATATAATTGTATGAGAGACTGATATCAAATATAGACTAAATTGATCCCTAATTACCATGGTAGGCCTAGTATAGGCCAGGTTCACTGTAGGAATTACTGTGTTGCCTTTGAAGACTAGTTTGCGTTATTGACCACAGGAGAGAGAATATATCTGATTTATCACCCGAGGGCTTCAGCGCGAGATGTGATAAACACATACTCTCGATCCCATGGTGAATAACCGGCTTATGGGCCTATCGTGAGACAAATATGAAACAGTCAAACATGAGACGATAAGTGGACAACAAAGAATATAGCATTTATTGCTGTGAAATACAGGCTTGTGATTGACTTACAGAGGTGTAGAAACTGTGATTATATATAGATCCTACCCATTGCAATCTGAGCTACTCTACAGGCTTACTTTGAAATGTTGATTCACATGGTAATGATACTTGCAGTACAACCCGAAATAAAGTATGACTACCCCGGCAGGAAGGCGGAATCAGCCACTACTTTACCCATTCACACCTTTTGACTCCCCCCCCCCCAAAGTTCCTTCCTTCATTTTCCTACTTTAAACTACCTTTTACAATTACATTTAATTTACATTCAGCCAACACCAATTCTAACTCCACCACTCCCATTGTGTTTGATTTCTTTGATATTGTGCCCTTTCTCTAATTGCGAAAATTTTTCATTGACAGCTGTCTTGATAGAGTTCTTGATATGGGATAAGGTTGTGGTGAGGAGTCAAAGGTAATTGTAAGGAAATTTGGGTGGAGAGGAGAAAGGAGGGTAAAATGAGTAAACAGAGGACTTCTGACAGGATGCACTAATAATAGTAAACTTTTCTGTGATTCAGTCTGTTATCAATGGAGCATCTGGTGCAATATATTATATATATATATATGTGAGAAGAATATATATCAAAATCACAATTTTGTCCTTGTTGATAGGATATGGTCCAATTGCTGTAAAAGTCCTATATCAAGATGCAGATAAATCATAAAAGGCTGTAAACCCTTCTATTCAAAAGATGATTTAATGCATGTCAACAAGAGAAGACAGTTTGATAAAGTGGCCTTCAATCCAAGGTTTAGTATTAAAAGGAAGATCTTTACAAGGAGGCAATTTTACAGATTTTATCCTATATTTGAAATATCCCACCATCTGATATTGAAAATGGGTTTATTTTACCCAGGAATTTAAAGTTAGATAGTAACCCATTTGTGCCAATGGTATCTATGGTGGCAATATGGCGATTTCATAAAAAATGGCAAATGAAGATGACGTTCTTCAAGTGTATGTAACAACCCTTGCAGAGGCAATATCAGGACAATTCAGACGCGATGATTTGTAAAAAGTTTAATGTAAATGTTTTTTTTTATAGTCCATTACACAGACGAAGTCAGTCTCAACAAACTTAGAGTGGGTCGGGGCAAGAAGCCCGGGTTAGGTGAGAAGCCCCCCCAGGGTTATTTCTAAACTTAAATTTTTGGTGCTTTTTCTTATTGATAGGATTGAAGCTAGAGGCTTTTTAGGTGACGTCACAAATTTTCAGGGCAAACAGCACCAAACCATAGAAGTAATTAAAGAAATAAAAAAAGGTGCATGGTTTTTGTAACTTTGATTAATTCTTTGAAAGTGGTTGTCAGAAATAACTTTGGAAATTTTTAAAAGTATAATGGATATCTGCATTGCTTAACTTTATGACCATCACATAAATATGATTTGGATCATGTTTTTGGCATTTTAGCTCAAAATATAGAGGTCAAATTAAAATATGTGGGTTTGGGGCGAGAGGCCCCTAATGGTATGGGGCATGGGGCCCCCTTCACTGAGGCCTCGAAGCTGCTTCAGGAACCATTTAATAATGTGTACTTTACCTTAAATCTTGATAGAATAGCTAATTGAAATAGAAAAAATTTTGGCCGAAATTAAAAATGGGCAAAAAATATTAAAAAATAAATGTATGAACAGAAAAATTTTGAAATTCAGAAAAAGTGAATAGAATGGCTTGAGGACCTTGCTGTGAACTAGACTTGTATTTAAAATGACTCTTTAATTTATTCTTATTTTAAAATTGTAATCAACCGCTCAATTTTCTTTTTCCACAAATGTTCGCAACATAATATACCTTTGTACGAAAAGTGTATAATAAACAATGTAATAATAATAATAATAATTAAAAAAGATAGAAGAACCCCAAGAAATAACTTTCAAGCTGAATGCGCTCGCAAAAAAAATTTCCATAGGATTATAGTAGGGGGGCTTCTTGCCCGGTGGGTGGGGTAAGAAGGCCATTTTAATTTTTTTACAAAAAGGGCCGTAACTCCTTTATTAAAATTGGTAGACATTCGTTTCACTAGTTATAAGTAGAGTTAAGTGATCTCTTCCTGACAGCATAAGCATTCAAATAATCGACCACAAAAAGTAGGTCAAATCGCTCCTCTAAGTTAAGGGGGGCTGCATGCCCCGCGCTACTCTAACAATTACACTGTGACCCTTGGCATTCCTGTTGAAGCATGAGCCTTTCTCAGCTCCCTGGGGAGTATACAGTCAGGCAGCCATTTCCAGCACACACAATTCAAAGTCACTGTACAATCGCCATCACTGCTTATAGCCAAGTTCCCATTTACACCTGGGTGAAGTGAAGCAAAGAGTTATGGAGGATCTGCTCAGTTCCTCCATGCCATGGTGGGAGTCGAACCTGCAATGTCTCAGTTACCAGGCACGCTCCTTATCCACTAGGCCACAGCACTTCTTACACTTTGAGGCCCGTTTTCACCAACATGGTATTAAGAGTTAAGCCTGGTGTTAACTCCTTTAAACCTGGTATAACTAAGTCCATTTCACCAAGAGTGTGCTAAGCATGTAAACCTGTCAAGGTTCAGTGAATCATACACATTGTCACCAAACTCAAGGATCAGCCATCTCAAACTGATTTGGTGTCAAAAAGTGATTAGGCCAATGAAAACAGAACATATGTTTCTTATCAGATGGCATGACAAATCAGTATTATAGGCCTTTGTCTATTATATTCGCATGTTTCTCTAATTTAACAGTCACCAAAGATTTTTCAAGAAAGATATGTCACATCATGAGATATAAAGTTTGCAAACCAAGAACACACACTTACCTAGAAAATATATTTGTTGAAGTAACTGTTGCAAATATACTAGCCATACAGCATTAAGCACACGATTTAAAAGTATTTCATGTATGAAACAATGTTTTTATAGCATTTGCCTATGATAGTCATGACATCAAATAGAGGCAATTCTTCTGTGCTGAGTTGTACAAAACCTCTGCACTTGTTGTTGGTCTTAGCACAGGGGTACTTTCGAAGGGCAGGAAATTCGGACGTGGGTGCAATCTATGCATCCTATAACCCCCCCCGGAAATCGGGCGATTTCAGAAAATTCCAATTTAGCCTCCCGTGTGACTGGTCCACTGGGCATACGTACATATACGGGTTTTAATGAAGCGATTGCATGACTAACACGCTTCACAAGCCTTGAAACTGAGGCAACACTAATACCACTCAAGTCACCAACGACTTGTTGGTAACTGCCGGTAGCAAAATTCGCAGGCACGTCAGCCTTTCTGGGTACATCAGATTTTGAGGACCCTTATGATTAGATATTCAAAGGGATTCAACCATTAGTGTAGTTTCATTGTGCAAAAATGCATGACCAGCTGATTTGTATTAATTTATTGTTTGAGGGGAGGGGGCTAAAGAAAAATGCATTTCTGTCACCAACACTGGACAGACAACTAATTAATTTTCTTGTTTTATACAGTGTAAATTTCCAAGCCCACCCCTCTTTTTCTCTTACCTTGTCATGTGGCCATGTTTGGGAACTTCAGAGATTAATTGTGTTTGTAGCAGTTGAGTTGTTTAAATACTATGTGCAGACTTTCACTCAGTAAATGTTCCTTGATCCTGCTCCGCTTGAGTAATTGGCTTAGCCAGACCAGGTCTTAGCTGAGACCTGGCATAACTCTTAATACCATGTTGGTGAAAACGGGCCTAGATGATTAAATTCTGGCAATTTTATGACCATATGATCATCATTGCCAGAGTTATGCCCCAACAGGAAAACGATAACTTTTTTTGTGACAAAATATTATCCATACAATTTAAATTTATTGTTGGTGTTTTCAAAAAATTGTGCAGGAATTTCAGGTTTATTGCTCCATGGATTCTTGTGAAATATGGTTTAGTTTATAGAAACTGCATTGTTTTTAACGAATTTGCAATATATTTCACACCAAGCTAAAGTCCAAAGCAAGATTGGTTGTGATTTTCTGTCCGGAGTGTAACAATTTTTGAAAACAGGAAGTCACTTTTCTCAAGTTTTCTGTTAGAATTGAGTAGAATACAACAATCTATTGTTTAGGACAGGCTGAGGGAAGACCTAATTGGAGGGCATAATTTGGTATTATTACATGACCACTATGCTAGACTGCTAGAGCGATGCTCATTGGCCAAAATCAGTCACATGACTACATCATAACAACTCATATTGCATGATTCGAGTGCAATATGACATTTTTTCCAAAATAATTTTTTTTTGCTAGATTTTTTCATATTGCATGGAGCGCAATATGAGTTATATAATATTTTTTTCCCAAATTTTCTTTTATTTGACTAAAAGAAAAACTGTTTCACTTTATTTTTTCGAAAATTTTTTTTAGAATGGAACATTACATGTATGTTGGAAGCATAGTCATGTAATAAATGGAATACGGCACTTATTATCGTGCAATATGAAAATTTATTGCACTCGTAGATTCATATTGCACTCATATCATGCCGTATTTGTAAAATAATTGCAGATTTGCAGGAACCATTAAGAGCGCAAAGCCTTTTTCAAAATATTTCTGTGAAATGAGAGCCTGAAAAGCCTGATACTAACAAAGGTTAATTTGTCATATCAGGTATTTTATGCTCAGAAGAAGTTATCTTAAACATAATGCAAATTCTCATTTGTTGCTCCAAAAGTTTTTATCCCTTAAAAAAAAGTTGCCCAATACTGATTTAATTCAAGTTAGTGCATCAAAGGTAACTATTTTAAATGACAAAATTGAATAATTGTAGGGCTGTGAGAAACTCCAATATTAGTAAAGCATGCATTATTTTAAAAAAAACGAATTATGTTTCTGTAATGCATAATTTATCTCAAGTTATCTAATTTACTTGGACAGAAGTGGCTGTTGCATATATGTAAATGACCTTGTGAACTTTATATGCATCCTGTTAACTGTTACAAACAAATTTTGCACTGAAAAATGATGTTAAACATAATTTTACATTTTGTATTGCATTCATGTCTCATGTCCAACAAGTACACTGAAATGATTGTATGCATAATTCTGCATACATAATTCAGTAAATTGTGTAATTGCACACATAATACACAGCATGCATATTACTATTATTAGACCAGAAATATTTAATTTTTAGCTTGTCGGATTGACCGACCAAACAGATTCTCTGCCTCCAGAAAAAACATTGAGCGTACCCACAATTTTTATTAAATTGACATTATAAAACATAGATATAACAGCTTTTTTGTCTTCCTGACTGACTCTAGAAATAATGTCTCGAGAAGATTTGGGAAGCTAAAGATCAATTATGTCCGGCATACGCACAGGGAGCTGGGAGGACACAGCAATGAGGTGAAGGATGATTGAAACTGTTGTCCGACATAAGTCCAAGTGACCCCCTGCCAGATCGGGTATTGAACCCTGGACCCAGCGATTGCCCAGTGTCATTGTGCTGACTGAGCTCCCCCCCCCCCACGGTTTTTGGAAAAGTATTTTTGCTTATTTTATTTTCCCATCAAGTAGTGTGATGCAGTATGTAATACTGTATTTCACTACAATCTGCATTATGTCAGTGAAATTGTCACATACACTATGATACACACATATTTCAAACTTACCCAATGAGACTGATCCTTGCAGTTTCTTCTAATTTCCTTTGAACAGCTTTCCAAGTGTTCTTTACTGTGAATACTTGTCTGTATGTGGTGAATGGCAGTCTAGGGTCCACTTTTGGTGGCAAAGAATTAGCATATGGATCAACTGAAGAACTTGATGTGCACCCCATATTTCTTCTTTTATATACAATTCTAAAGAGAGGCAATAAATATCACATTTGGCTGTGTGTGCTACTCAGCCACTTTCACACTCAATAGTTTATTTGTTAACACTATCAAACACTTCGACTCAGTAGATGCAAATAATATGTCACAGATATATAGGTTCCCACAAGGCATTCGATGGTGTTTGCAACTTGTAAATAGCACAACTTAACGCACTATTGAAGTATGAACATACTCCATTCAGTCTGTATCTTTTGATAAATATATTGAATGGTATGGCAGTTAATTTGAGTGTGTGTATGTCCCCATAAAGCTTTAAAAAGTTATATTTACTGATGCTTTCAAGTTGGGTGCAGGAAAGATCATCTGCGGGACTTTACAACACCATGTAACATTTAATTGGCACAAACTGGAGTATCTTGATGCACTCAGTGAGTCAGTTTATCCAAATATATCCACAATGACAATATCCCGAATGCTTTCAGTGCATTCCCTAGTATTGGATCCGTTGATGGTTTTCAGATATGCTGACGATGCTCCCGTGTAACAATAACACTCAATATTATCTGGGTATGCACTAAGGATGTACTAAAATGTTACAATATCCAAATGATTATGGATGCTAATTGCAAATGGATTCCAATCTATTCCAATGTACTGCCATAGATCCAGAAAAATCCTCTGGTATGCTGACGACGTGCTGGTGATAGTGTAGTTTTGTGTTGATAATCAGTTTACTAGATAGTGGATGTAGTAAATTCCAATAGTCTATATTAAAACATATTTTGTAGATAAAGAATTTTCCAGGTATGCCAATGATGTTTTACTCTTATCAATATGATTTACAATAAGTGTGTCAACCTCACTCGAATGCTCTATGATAACTGGTGATTCATAACATGTCCTAATGTCACAGTTGCCAATTAACAACATATAAAGTGCTATCCCCTCTGGTAGTTTTAACAGTGGGAGTTTATGGGTCACATATATTCATGTATGAATGATAAAACAAGCTGCGTGGAGTAGCACGCTATATGCTGTACAGTGGGTTAGTAAACACAACATGAATAAGTTGTATATCCAGTGAACATGTATTGTAAAAGTATTGTAAATATATTATGGTTGAATTATAAATGTGTGGTGATGTAGTTAAATGCATGCACAACATATATGGTACAATATGTAAACCAAATGGTCTAAGTGCACACTAATTGTCCACTAAGACATGCATGTCAGGTAATGGTCCATGTATACAATTATATATCCACCTAAAATAATCCACATGCAACGTCCAACAAATGATTCACATGCAATGATCCACCTGGATGGTCTACATGGAATGATCCACTTGAAGTGATCCACTTAAAATGTGTTGACACTGTAGCAACTAGGATCTTACAAGTTACAAGTCAGAGTGACCCTGTACATTCATATCTCATCAGTATGCGAGGCATTGAAATCGCCAACTTCCATACACACACATATGACATTAAGACTCCGGCCGGCCTCGAACGTCTACATTGCTCCGCGTCTCATGACACACAGCAGATAATCATCCAATTTCAACAAAATTTCTTGGCACAAATTGAATCACTCCTCTGACCTTAAAAACCTCCCTAACGTGTTGAAATGAGTCTACTCTGCTCCAGTAGGTTTCTCCTCAAAAGAGAGTCACAAAGTGAATTTCAGTGCAATGTGTTTTGAAGCAGGGAGGGAGGGGCTGGGGTAAGGGTGTAACATTAACCAGACTAGAAAAACTGATGAGTAATATAGTTATGAATATGCAGCATCTTTTCAGAAATTAATTGGGATGTTTATCACAAGAGATCCTAATCAACTAGTACAGCAGTCAATTGATTTAAATAAATGGAAAATAAGTAATTCCTTCCAAATACAATAACATCACCAAATAAGCCACTGAATATCAACTTTAGTCATAGTTCTTTCAATCCTAATTAGTTGCATAATTGAATTGAATACAAATTCAACAAATATTGTTTAGCTTTGTTCAGCATTTTATTATTTTATTAGACTTTTCACAGCCAAAAATACTTTCAAAATTCCATATGGTCAATCACCCTCAAATCAGTGAAACCCAAAGCAATCTTTTACCAGCTTACCGAGCCAGACCTACAAGTACTTCTCTTTATGACTACTATATAATTACCAGTATTTACAAATTTCCACCCCTCCCTTTTGGTGTGTGATTTTCCCCCCCCAGGGCCCAGAGCCACTGGGGCATAACTTTGATCCTGCATTACGTGTGTCACTTCAACCATAACGGTGAAGGTGGGACAGGGCACTTGCTCTTGGCATCTGAGAATAGCATGGTTCAAGGCTCTAGAGAAATATGTTATGTTATTGTACTAATACATCCAGGTAATGATGTTATAATTGAGCTAAAAATATACATTAGATTTTTCTAAATTTTTATTTAACTTAATTAATTTTTGTGGAGTTAAAGGAGTGTCCCATTAGAAAACTATGACAATATTTATTTTGATTGAAAACATTTTGCAAATTTTAAAAACTTACAACTATAATTGATGATACAAATTGCTGAGCTGGTGTTTTTATGTGGAGGGAGTATTGAAGTGTCTTAAAAATTATAATCAATGATTTTCTTTCACAAATTAGTGCAATGCAAAAATTTTGCACCGTCCCTTTGCTACAATTCCA
This sequence comes from Platynereis dumerilii, assembly GCA_026936325.1. Taxonomy (NCBI): domain Eukaryota; kingdom Metazoa; phylum Annelida; class Polychaeta; order Phyllodocida; family Nereididae; genus Platynereis; species Platynereis dumerilii. The sequence goes on along the minus strand of JAPTHN010000016.1, from coordinate 11,711,805 downwards.
TCACTGGGCTGGGCGCTCTTTGTGAGTGTCGAATCACAAAAAGTAATTGGTGATTCCTTGTACGCAGTGGCTATTCAAGCATACTGCCTACATCTGCATTAAACAAGACTCAGGGCTTGTAGTAAGATAAAAATTGTGAGTTAAGTCAATTTTTTTCCCCACTAGAAAAAATTTTGTCTGACCAAAGTAGTATTTTTGTGAATTTTGCACCCTCAGGAGAGACCACCCCCTTCACATGAGAGACTTCTGTGTGACTGCTATTGTTAAATGCATGCCTACAAAGCTAGGGATATATAAATATTTATACCATTCGACATCTCTGTCAGCCAATCATGAGCCAGTATTTCACTGAAATAAAACCTGTATTCTTTGTTGTCCAATTATCCTCCCATGGGAGAATAATAAGTGAAGCTGTGAAAAAACCCCAGCAACAAATGACAAGTTTCAGTTTTGTCTTATGGTATAAGCCGGTTATTCACCATGGGATCAGGAATATGTGTTTATCACACCTCGGCCTAAAGGCCTCGGGTGATAAATCACATATTCCCTCTCCCGTGGTGAATAACCTTTACTCATAGGCTTTCACATGAACTCCTGGGAGTTTCTATAGGGATTTGTCACTTGAAGTGCTTCTCTTGTTCAGTGAAGAAAAGCGAAACAATCAACTATGTAACAAAAAACAACTATTAACCAAGTTAACATTGATTAGCAAACCACTTAGGATTATAAGTGCATAAACCCATCATCATTAACAACAAATGCTTTGTGTATTTAAGTCATGTTTATTTCAGCTTGAAGTTGTGTTCAAAGTGTTGTTGTGCTATTTTCCTCAATGTCAAGATACACAAGTATTACAGGCACCGATAACCAGCAATTAAGAGGATCAGTGAATATAACAGTTATCACACCTACAATCATTTGCAACCCATGCAGACTGGGCCCCAATGTTCTGCTAATCTCGCAAACATACTATCACAGGAATTGACTACAATAATGTTATAGAATTATTCCTCATGCTTTGTGCTGAAATTTCTGCTACGAAGAAGTGAATTGAATACATAGTGAATTGTATTGTGGCATTTGAACGGTTTCAATCACGTTTTGAAGCCCATTTAAATTTGCCCCAGGGGGAGGCAGATCATGTGTTGGAACAGCCAGCTGCAGTAAACTGAAGGCTAAATAGGATTATTACTCTCTTATTAATGACATTTTAATCTGTACATTGTGTTAGATAGTCAAGTTGGTCTAATTATATTTATTTGTTGTCCAAGTAGTGGATGACACTTTGTTGAAATGTCAAAAAGTGATTTTTTGTGGAACTCTCACACAAGCAGACAGCCACATGTTGCATAGACAGTGCTGCCACCTTTGCCCACTGTGTAAATGGACAGTTTTATAACAGAGAGACCTGAGACCACTGCCCATTGTATTGTACAAGTACACTTGGAAAGTCAGATGCGTTAGCACCTTTCGTTGCAATTACAGAAATTCAGGACACAAATCTCTACTCTTCCATCAATGATAATACATAGTGAGACAAAATACATACATGGTATTCAAAGATTCCTTCTGAGGACACTATAAGGACATGTATGACTACATTTTGTAAATATAGTGGTGCCTTTAGGCAATAAATACTTAGCCCCAGGTCCTCTGAGTATTTGGAATACTAATCAGTTATTGCCTGTAACAATAATAAACTTACATGGTCAACAATGTGTTGCAACAATACATAATGCTCAGGTAACAATCCCAAAGTGAATAGAAAATGAGCCAAGAAATGTGAAACTGAAAGGCTATGATTAAATTGTAAAAAAAAATAAAAATCTGGTTATCTTAGGTCACTACATGCAGAGGCTACATGATAGGCCATGAAAGTTTAAAAAAAAGTTTAAAATGTCCATTTTATAAAACACTAAATATCTGTAAATTTCTTGGTCATATCAATTAGGGTAAGAAAAGTGTACCAAAACATAATTTCCAACTTCTGTCAAGTAGATAAATAAAGTGGTTCAATATATTCATTTTTCAGAACTAGAAGTTCATTCCATTTTGAGGTCACACTTGCATCTGGACAAGTATTCCTTTGCAAAATTAAACATACAATTAATTATCCAACCTCTTTTAGTTATTTCTCATAATTATCAATCAACTCATTAAGAATTTCAAATCAATGTTGCATTAAGTTAGTAATAATAGTGATTTAAGTGCACATGTTACGTGGAATAATATTGTGCCCTTGACATTATTTCATAGTCAGCTACATTTCATTTGAAGATCTTTATCAGAATTGGGAGCACTCCTGTGCAAAACTGACATGCCCCTATTCTATATTTTACTTATTCTGATTCAAGAGACAAAATGACACATCAACTTGCTCCAAACCGAAATTTATTACCACAGAAAAAAAAAATCAGAATATAAAATATTCAGGTTCTTGACTGCTTTCCTTTTCTTCTTTTCTTTGTGTTTGGGTCCACCAATCATATATATAAACTGGGCTCATTTTGTAGCCGCTACAGACGTCCAGAGGGTCTAGAGGTAGCCTGTTTACTGTTTAGGGTTCTCTGAGACGTCTGTAAGGGCTCATTTTATTGGATATCTAGACCGTCTGTAGCTGTTCTGTTTAGGGCCTGCTGAGAGGTCTGTAAGGGCTATTTGTTTCGATATCCAGACAGTCTGTAGGCGCCAGATATATCAGTGATACAGACTTCAATCCAGACCACAATTAACTATTTTCTGTGGTCTAGTGATGCCTTAATATTATGATTTTCAGTGATTTGTCTGGATGTTATGAGTTTTTGTTATTTTGAGACGTCTGTAAAGGTTCTAATATGGCGTAGTATAGACTGTCTGTTATACATAGAATTTTGAGTGTCTCGGACGTATGTAATTGCTCAGAAATGAACACCTAATGACACATGACCATATCTGGAAAATACAGAAATTAATGATATTTAGACTGTCTAGATTGGCCGAATATTGTCCATTAATAGATGTCTCAAGAGGTCACAAAAGTGATGGCTGCAGACACTCTAGACATCTGTAGAACCTCTGTTTTGGGTCCTGTTTATAGCTGCCACCAATAGTCAAATTGCCTAATAATTAATTGGGACTTACTGCAAGTGTACTTCAGGACTATCTGAAATCTCACAACCTGAGGGTAATGCTCACTATCAATTTGGGAGAGAAGGAACACCTCAGTTGGTAGCGTACTGGCCTTCCACTAGCTTTTGTTCAACCTTTTCAATTTCAGCCCCTGTGAGGTCATCTGTACCAGATTGTATCAACGCTTGACACAGGTTATCCTAAAGTTGTCAACTCCTATAACTTACCATTTAACAGGGTTACTGGGAAAATAATTTAGTCATATAGCATGAGGTCAGCTTAAAACATGGCTTAGTTGTTTTCCCAGGAGTTAACAACTTTAGGAATGGATAACCCTTGTTAAGCGTTGATACAATCTAGCACTGAGGTAATGCAATCCATATATACTAGCATATGACAAGTCCAAGAAATGCCCTGAACATGTGTGTTTTGATGTATTTGTCACAGATCCTGTCAAATTGGACAGCTGACTATAAAAAACATTTTCTCAAAATTCACAGTTATTGTTGGGAGTTGTTAGTTCTTTAAGTTGTAGATTCTTATTATATTTTTATCTCATGTCTAACTGCTAAAAGCACACATGGTAACAAACGATGTATAACAGTTTATGATCACTGCTATGGCTGTATTCTAATTGGAATTTGTCATGTGACTTTGACATAGGCTCCCAATAGTTTTGTATTTCTTCAAAATATGCAAATACTAAAAAAGAAAAAATACTCTGCATGCAGAACAATGAGAACATTATCAAAATAAGTGAGATGTGCAAGTTCAACTGTGGCTCTTCTCTTGCAATCTCAAAATTCGAATTGCATACGCTTATATTTTCTATATGATATTCTTGGTATTCATGCGTGTGATGCGATCATACGTTGGACAGCAGTTTTAACTTTCAACCATCCTTCATGATCCGTGGCCTCAATGCTCTGTCGTTCTCCTGCCTCAGATTAATTTTTACTCTCCAAAAGTTTGAATGATATAGACGTAATTTCTCAATTGTTCATCCATCCATCCATCCTCACCATCAATTTGCACCATCATTCGAATAAAGCTCTCACTCCGCGAATCATACAAGAAAGTACAAAACAAGATTTCATCCATTTCAATTTGTCATCCATTTTTTTGGAGCATACTCGATGTTGTGCCATTTTGGGTTGGGCTGTTGATGAGCCAGATAAAGTTGTGGTGTATACAATGTAGCCAGGCATCTTCTTATCTACTAACAAGGAAGATTACAATAGACATTGGTTGTATTGTTTCTGTATCCATGGTTACTGTGAAATCAGCAACATGGTCTTATTTTTCACTGTGCTAAATATACAAGAAATACAAGAAAAAAAAAGTATTGTTAACAAACCTTCACTTTGATAAAGACTTGTCAACATGTGCTTCCTTACACAATCAAACACTATACTTGAAATCTATACAACAATTTAACCTTTTTTTTTCAGTGTATAGAAGAGAAGTTAAGCTAGTTTTATAAATGTATCTGGCCACTGTTGCTACTGTTTGCTGTACAAATGTTGTGATAGCACGTGTAAAATTAACAAGCTTATCTTATTCTTATCAGCAAGTACCTGATATACAGCTAATATTTTCAGACCAACAACATCAGGACACCATTTTTCCGTTCCTCCTGAACGATGCCCGCGACGCCCGGAGATATCTGCCATGGCGACGCTTTGGTGTTTTTCGTCAATGGTCATAAGGTAAACGAAAGAATATTACCTTTGTCAATCACATAATTCTAAAAGTTAACATCAGTGAATATAGAATACAATGCAACAAGACAAACAAACCCTTCTCCAATTGCTTCCTTTCTGATGTGAAATGTTTGGCAATTTGGATTTACTATTATAACTTTACAAACATATTTGCTCAAACAGGAGTGTATGCATTCCTATAAAGATGATGAAGGGTTCATGAGAACTCAGTTAAACTGAAGATAATATGATTTTATCTTGCCTGCTCATTGTCGTTTATCCTGACATACTGCTAAACAATCTCTATTTCCCATTGTCAATTGATCTTAATCAAATGAATTTTAGATGGCTGAGCTACTTTATTGTTTACCATTTATATTACAGCCTTTTACTTTGATAAAGAAAAAATGAGGACCGGTTCTCTGTGAAAAATGCACTTCGTGACTCATGATAGCTGATGAAGTGTCATCTTCTCTACTTTCAACATGGGAAACATAGCGACTGTTTGATAAGTCATGATCAAGAGAAGGCCATTTGACTTGTCATAACTGATTTTGGATTGAAAATCAGATGCATTCTCCTTTTGTTTGGCTGTCATCAACAACTCCTTAAATCAAATTAATATTGAAAGTATTGGGTATGATCATGAGAAATCATCAGTATGATGACACACGAAGTGCCATTTTCACATTGCAACAGTACACTCTTTTTCGATATCAAAGTGACTGTTAAGGTCATTTATGCCAATTGTTGTTTTTTTTCCAGGTTGTCGAGAGACATGCAGAGCCTGCGATGACCTTGTTGTCTTATCTCAGGGAAAACTGTATCCTTTTATATCAGTACCTGGTCGAGCAAAATAGAGTTGTTTTTTTAGGATGTCAATCATGTAGGCCTGATAATACAATTACCTGATCTGGCCACTATTGCCACTGTTTGCTGTACAAATGTTTTGATAACACGTGTAAATTATCAGCCTTATCTTGTTCATGCATTTGTATTCCAGTATCAAGGAAACTAACCTCACATACAATGTCAGAAAACTATACTGCAATCTATATATAGTTGTAAAATGTGTTTTACATCAAATTGATAATGTTGTACAATGCCATGAGCCTTCGCTTATGAATTGTGATGACATGCATGGCACATCATGCTTTAGCTTTTCAGAATATTTATCTAAGTTTTTACCAACTCCACCGTCCATTTTGCTTTCGCATTATCACAATCTGTAAGTTTGGCGGACAATGTCGCTGACGGAAAATGCAAAGACAGGTCTTCCAACTGGTGGTTTAGAGAACGTTCGGGCTTATTACAGTAAATATGCTCTCAATTAAAAGAACCTAGCTATTACATTGTAAAACACTACATTCTTAAATCCTCATCAATGCCTTAACTAGTGACCAGTGATGCTGACAGGCACCAAACTTGGCTGTGCAGAAGGTGGATGTGGAGCTTGTACTGTGATGGTTTCCAAGGTGGACAGATCTTCAGGAAAAATTTTGTATCCTTTTTGCAAAAGCTCTTTTTTGTTTGACAATTTCTTGTATACCAAGTTTAGAAATAGTCTGCGTCAGGTCTGGAAAAGTACATGTATGAAGAAAACATTTCAAAACAACTGTATAAAATAATAAAACAGCTTTTTGTCTCCTTACTTTACGAACAATGTGAGGTCTGGAGGAAGAGAAAAAATAATGTGTGAGCACTTTAAGCAGCACAGACAGTGCATGGTTCCACACAGGCACACCAGTCACGGATATACTAAGTAGAAGAAGAAGAAGAAGGCATGGTTGACCTTTGACCCATGGAAGCCAGTCCATTTTACGTTCTTTATAATTTTTTCCATCACAGAAGACCAAAAGTGACTGGTCGAAAGTTAAAAACTTACAGAGAATGTAGAGTAAATTTGAATGAGATTGGTGAAAGAGAGCGACCTCCAAGGTGCTAACGAGATTGCATGAAATTCTTGGGGTAAGAGCAGCTGTGCTGCTAATAAAAACGTATGAAGTTTCAAAAGTCAGAAGTAGATTTTTTTCAAAAATTGCACAATTGATTAACCTTTACTGTCTGTGTAGACACCATTCTGTGAATGCCTGTCTTGCACCTCTGTGTAGTGTCCATGGAATGGCAGTTACCACAGTCGAAGGAATCGGTTCAACGAAAACCAAACTTCATCCTGTCCAGGTATGTCGAAGCTGGAACATGGTAACTGACACTGCCAAAATTTGAATTTTGAGTCCGCTAATGATTGAGTGAGATGGTTGCACAATTTGTTTGGGCCGACATGCTTGTTATTTTCAGCTAAGATAATCTGTTTGTTATCGTAGCTGAAAACAACAAGCTATTTTGCGTAATTTGTGCAATTGGGCTGACTCAGTTCATTCAATTTTACAGTGAATGGTAAAGAAGTTTTTATCTATCTAATGTGAAATCAGAGCTTTTACATTAGCGATTTTGGCATATTCTGAAAATTTGGTTGATTGTAATCTAATAGTAATGCAATTCACCACTTTTATACATGAAATGCTCATTTTTAATCTGGGCATATTTTTAGGAACGGCTAGCGAAATCACATGGATCTCAGTGTGGATTCTGTACCCCTGGAATTGTCATGTCCATGTACAGTCTTCTCAGAAACAACCCTCTGCCAAAAATGGCTGATCTGGAGACTGCCTTTCAAGGTATGCAAACTAAACAATTTGTTATGTTTTTTGACCGCGGAATCCTCCTGCCATTTCATGGCGGGGGGGGGGGGGGGGGGGGGGAGACAGACGGGCAAGAAGGGAAAAAGCCACCGTCACTGACACCTCTCTCTCGCCTTCTTTTTCCCATCAATATTCTTCTCTCATTTTGAGAGATGCAAAACATATTTGTCCTTCATAAGGAGAATGACTAATGATGACTTTCTCATTCTATTGTACAAAGTAAAAGTTATTTGCAATTAATTTTAAACCATCTGATATCGTATGTGTAAGCACAGTAAATTATTCATGGTATCTATGCCCTTGATTTTCCATACTGAATGAGAATGAACAAAAAACAATCTATGTACAGTTAACTAAGCCCGAATAATTACAGGCAATAGAGAAAGTATGAGACCATGTTGATTTTTATGAAGTATTTTTCCCTTGTAACTAACCATTTTCTATCATTCTCATAGGTAACCTCTGTAGATGTACAGGTTATAGACCAATCTTGGATGGATTCAGCTCTTTCACACAGGTACCGTACAGTAATTTTTTTTTCCACACCGTCATAATTTTAGACTCTAAATGGACTTTAAATGATGATTCTGGATTGGGCATGTTCTGTTCAGCACAAAATTATCTCTTTATATTGAATTTTAAATAAAATAATCTTCACTTTTAGGAATTCCAGTGTGGAATGGGAGACAAGTGCTGCAGAAAAGGAGGAGGGGGACCTACCTCTAATGGAATAGCTAATGAAGTTGTGGAGGTAAATTATTTTAAAAATATATTCATTCATAGTGACATCAAATAGAACCTTAAAATCACAACCAAACTGAAAATACAAATACGGAATGGTACTTTAGATGCCACAATTACCACACAAGCTGGTATAATCTGTGTGTGTATTTCGTACAAAGATTCCATGTGCCAGTTTTGCAGACAATGCCTGAAGTAATTAGTCATTTAGAGTTGATCACATTCACGCATGTTTGCTTGGTTTAGTACACCATCATTGAATTTTATCACACCATCATTGCATTTTGTCACACCACCATTGCCGTGTATTGCACCGTCATTGCAGTGTATCACATCATCATTCCAGTTTATCACACCTCCATTGCTGTTTACCACACCGTGATTACAGTTTATCATACCACAATTGCATTTTGTCACAACACCATTGCTGTGTATCACACTGCCTTTGCAGTTTTCACACCATTAGTGCAGTTTATCACACTGTCATTACAGTGTATCACATCATCATTGCAGTTTATCAGACTGCCATTGCAGTTTACCACACAATCATTGCATTTAGTCACACCACCATTGCAGTTTATTACATCCTCATTGCAGTGTATCACACCACCATTGCAGTTTTCACACCATTAGTGCAGTTTATCACACCACCATTGCAGTTTTCACTCCATCATTGCAGTTTATCACAACATCATTGCAGTTTACCACACCATGATTGCAGTTTATCACACCAACATGAAGTTTATCACACCACCATTGCAGTTTACCACACCATCATTGCAGTTTATCAGACCATCATTGCAGTTCATCACACCAAAATTGCAGTTTTTAACACCATCTTTGCAGTTAATCACACTACCATTGCAGTTTATAACACAATCATTGAAGTTTATCACACCATCACACTTCAGGCATTGCGTTAGTCACACAATTACAATAGTTTTCATACTAAATTACAGCAGCCCTGAATTCACAAATGATTGAATGCCTTGTCATTTGATCTCACTGAAAAGGTCTACTTTTGCAATGAAATCTATATATCAACCGTTTAATACCAGGCCTTTGTGCGGCACTAAACACTTCCACGAAGCAAAGTATCCAAATTTGACAGTTTTTGTTATCTTATTGTTTAAGGTGAACCAGCAAAGTAAATTTCTTCCATATGATGCATCTCAGGAACCTATCTTTCCCAGCGAACTCCAGGTACGTTTTCTGAAATTATGATATTAATTTCTTCTTGAAAACATTTTCATACAATCTAGGAACAAATTGTTCACCTACTGCAGAGATTTTAAGTGGCTCCTGCAGTTTGAACCTTTAATACAGGCACATCTTTCTCACAGTTTTGCTCTGTAAGGCTAAAGTCAGGCAGTTTCAAGAGATTATATTTCAGGTGTATACCATTTTTTAAAAAATTGCAAGCTCATGTACCTTTTTTCTAATTCAATATCAAGTCAATTTGGCGTTCAAAGTCTTTCCTTATTTAGCTTTTCGACAACCTGGACAAGCAACCTGCTCACTTCAAAGGAGAATCCGTCTCTTGGCACAGACCTGTCTCACTGAAGGATTTACTCGAATTGAAGCAGAAAAATCCAGATGCTAAAATTGTTGTTGGAAACACTGAAGTTGGTGAGTTGGTATGGAGTAAGACAAGTCAAAGCAATAAAGATTTTGTGGATCCACAAATAATGAGTAGTAGGGAATGCAAAAGTAAAATGACCAAGGGACAAGGAATCCAAAAGAAAAATGGCCAAGGGACAAGGAATCCAAAAGAAAAATGGCCAAGGGACAAGGAATCCAAAAGTAAAATGGCAAAGAGACAAGGGATTCAAAAGTAAAAAGACCAAGTGACAAGGAACTAAAATGATCAAGGGAAAGAAATTCAAAAGTAAAATGGCCAAGGGACAAGGAATTAAAATGTAAAGCGACCATGGGACAAGGAATTTGTAAGTAAAACGACTAAGGGACAAGGGATTCAAAAGTAAAACGGCCGAGGGACTTGAGGATGCAAAATCCCTCCAGAGCTTCAAGCCTGTATTCTATGGTCCAGTATTGGTTTGTTGGCTTATACTCTACAGTTTGGTATAATTTTAATGAACATACACTCTGCAGTTTAATATAATTTAGATAAACATTTTAAGAAATATTTGAGATAATATGCCAAAAAAATTGGCTCTGCCAGACTAAATAATAAATAATTATTAAAAAAGGAAATCATTTCACGCAGGCTGTGACAGCCTGTGTGAAATGATTTCCTTTTTTATTGTGCACTTTTTCAATTTGTGTATGGCAAACATTTTGTAAAAGGAACTGCAAAATGAGTGGTGCTGTTTTTCTCTTTCTGACAGGTGTTGAAGTAAAATTCAAGAACATGAAATATGACACTCTCATTTGTACGACGCATGTCCCGGAGCTCAACGTAATAGAGAAACATGAAAACGGAGTGAAGTTTGGCGCCTCAGTGACTTTGAACCAAATTGATCATACCCTGAAAAACATCATTGATGAAGTGGATGGTAAGATGTAAACCATCTCTTATCAGTATGAAGTAATAACCTGAAATCAGTTGAGATTTTAAATTCAAGATTCTTCTGTCAGATTAAATAGAATCATCATTTTTTCCAGACTACAAAACCAGAATCTACCAGGCAATCAGAGAAATTCTCAGATGGTTTGCGGGTGACCAAATCAGGAATGTAGCAGTAAGATGTTATGGATATTTAAACATAAATCAAACATCTGATTTATTAAACATTCTTTTCATCTGATTTATTGTAATAATGATGATTTATTTGTAGAGTATTGGAGGCAATCTAGTTACCGCAAGCCCCATTTCTGACCTGAATCCAATTCTTTTGGCTGCTGGATGCAAACTCACTGTGGCATCTAAAGGTACCAGACAAACATTTTTCTCCATACTAGTTGAACCTCCAGTATATTATATAAAGTTCAAGGTTGAAGGCAAGGGAAAAGCAATTGAAAAGTAAAATGACCAAGGGACAAGATATTCAAAAGTACAATGGCCAAGGGATGAGGAATTCAAAAGTACAATGGCCAAGGGATGAGGAATTCAAAAGTATAATGGCCAAGGCAAAAGGAATTTAAAAGTTCAATGGCCAAGGGACAAGGAATTCAAAAGTGCAATGGCCAACGGATGAGGAATTCAAAAGTATAATGGCCAAGGCACGTTTTATGTAGAAAGTAATAATGTGGGTAGCTGATGCAGTCTTCTGACTGGTTTTCAATCAGACCCATGGCAACTAGTTGCTGGACCGGCTTTTGTACCTTTATCCTCCAGATTGCTGTCAAAGCACACTATTATTAGTATTTATATCCTCCTTGACTTCATTTTCATACATTTTTTCTAATTTTGACAGGTGGACAGAGAGAAATTCTGATGGATCATGACTTTTTCATCTCTTACCGAAAGACGAAGATTAATCCTGATGAAGTATTACTATCCATAGACATTCCTTACACCTCTGAGGTTAGTGCAAACCATGTTTTGAAAGTTTTCACATTCTCAAATGTTAACGATGAAATACTTACATTTATAAATATGCATTTTTACAAAAGTCATGAAATAATTTAATTGTGAATGTTGAGAGATAAGAAACATTGAAGTATTTGTCTGTCTCATCTCCGTAGGAAGTAATAAATGTTCATCGTTCAATTCCAAACTTTAAAGACTGATCAGTGTTTCTCAATGATCATGATGTAACAAGAGTCCAAAAAACATTTAGATTTTCAAATTAACTTTTCGAAGCGTGATAAAACGCAATCATGGCGTTTGGTTTCAATAGTTCAATCAAATATTCTAATAAATTAATTTTTTTTTAAATAGATTTTTTTTAATAATGCTTCATTGCTTTAGAATGAATACTTCTCGGCCTATAAGCAAGCCCACAGAAGGGAGGATGATATTGCAATAGTCAATGCTGCCTTCAAGGTCAAATTGGCACCTCAGTCCAAGGTCATTGAAAACATCCGGATGTGTTATGGAGGGATGGCTCCCTTCACCAAAATGGCGGTCAAGACAATGGAGAAACTGAAAGGAAGGTATGTGCATGGCATAATATATTTTTTAATGAAATACTTAACCTGATGTTGATAAACCTGTACTTTATGCTAACTGTCAATTTGTAATGAGTAACTTGTGACCTCATAGATACATTCGTGGAATGTAACGTGTTTTTAGCAGCACAACTTATTTATGGAAATCTTGTTAGCACTCAGGAGTTCGCTCTCTTTCACCAATCTCATTCAAATATACCATACATTCTCTGTAAGTTTTTAACTTTCCACCAGTCACTTTCAGTTGCCTTCTGTGTTTGAAAAAAATTAATAGAGAAACTAAGTGGACCGGCTTCCATGGGTCAAGGGACAAGCATGGCTTCTTCTTCTCCTTTGTATACCCATGACAGGCGTGCCTTTGTTGGCACCACTCTCTGTGTTGTTTAAAGTGCTTGCACATTATTTTTCTCTTTAAGATCCTGGGATGACAGTCTTGCCTCCGAAGCATGTGACCTGCTATCCAAAGAAATGTTTCTCCCGCCTGGAACACCAGGGGGAATGGAATCATACCGAACTACATTAACAACCAGCCTTTTCTTCAAATTCTTCTTGACTGTTCGAAAGCAACTCCAATCAAAACAGGTATGCATTAATTGCAATTTTGTTTCAATTAGCCTGTACATTGTATAGAAACAGAACTTTACGGAGTCTGTCAGAGACAAAATGCCTGGAAAGGTAGCGGATACGCCAAAATTTATGGATGTACTCGGTACATGAAATTTAAAGATATAGGATGACATATAGTTCTTCGTCAACCAAATATTCTTTGAAATTATTGCTGGGATTGGAAAAAAAAACTATCCCATAATATTGACCTGCCTTAATAGCTGAAAATAAATATATCCTTCAGCCATCTCTTTCATTTTCACTTTCAGCCGAACTTATTTTCCGAACATTTATCAACCAAAGACGAAAGTGCCACCCACCTTTTCCACAGGGAAGCAAGTCGCGGAGTACAGGTCTATGAAGAAGTTGTCGAAGGACAACCAAAGATTGACCCAATAGGAAGACCCCTGATGCACCTCTCAGGGCAGGAGCATGCTACTGGGGAAGCTGTCTATATTGATGATATGCCTCCTTTTAAGAGTATGTATATTCTAGCTGACTAAATTGAAATAGATAGATCTGCTGATATGCAACCCTTTGTTGAAATATAACCACATTTTCCAAAGGTAAAATCAGATTAGATAATTAATAGATGGAACTTTGTTTAAGTCTCGATGGAAAAATACAAATTCGAGAAACTATCTTGCTTGGGAAATGTCATTTAAACGGGAACTTTATCATAATTATGTAGCTTATCATCCATCTACAACAATAGACTATATTCATAAATTATATATTCTGTGTATATACATATATTATACACAGTGTTGATGTATGCCCTTTGCTTTGTATACTGAGGTCTAATGTTGTCAAATTGTAAACTTTAAAAAACGTGCCTTAGATTCTCCTTCTGAAAAAATGATATAAACCTCACATTATCTTTCTTCCAGATGAACTCTACATGGGCATAGTATACAGTACCAAAGCACATGCAAAGATCTTAGATGTAGATTTCACAGAAGCATTAGCAATGCCAGGGGTCGAAGGACATGTCACACATAAGGATGTTCCAGGAAAGAATCTTTACAAGCCAGACGAAGAAGTGTTTGCTTCTGAAATAGTAAGATTGCTACTTCCCCATCTGCTTATTTCAAGTTTGCAGCTTCCTCATATACTTATTTCAAGTTTGCAGCTTCCAGATATGCTTATTTCAAGTTTGCAGCTTCCCCATCCATCTGCTTATCTCGAGTTTGCAGCTTCCCCATCTGCTTGTTTCAAGTTTGCAGCTTCCCATCTGCTTATTTCAAGTTTGCAGCTTCCCCATCTGCTATAAGCTGAATCTGCTTATTTCAAGTTATCTTACAGGGTCATTTCTTCTTTGGTCCCTATTACATGTAGCTTGTTACACATTTTCTTATATTTTTCCACCCAGAAAGATTATTTAACAGTACAAAGTAATTTCACTTTGGATTTCACAACCCAGTACTCTATTGAGGAGTGTTCTGGGTTGCATTAGAGCACTTCCACAATTCAAACAACAATATCAAATCGATGCTTAAAAAGCAAATACACATTCAGATGTCAGCCTACCATATGTTCTTTTTGTTCAATAAACTTGAAACTAGATGTAGGAAGTTCTCATGTTTGCTTCTGGGTAATTCCGTGTCATTTCATCAAATTTCAGAAAATCTTCCCACTCGACCGACTCAGAATACTTTGAAAATTTGCCAGAATGAAGGTTTCTCACCTAGAAGCACAAATCCCAAGTAATACAGTGATATCTTGAATAGTTTCTCGGAAAATAATTCATGAAAAATTCGAGATTTTTCATGAAATTTTCTAAGTCCAGAAATTTGAAGGCATGTAACTCAATCAGTGTAAAACCTTGAGATTTGCAATAAGACAACGTGTTTTTAATGTAGCCCAGGTGTTATAATGCATTGTTTCAGACACCTCAATGCATTTGCCCCCATTCCTTAGGTTATTGAAAAAATCAGAAAATTGCAGTTTATTCACATTTTTGTCCCCAAATTTCTCAGTCAATATAACAAGTGGAGACTTAATATCATGGTTGAAGAATCTTTGCTATGACTTCTAAACATGTGTACAGTATCAAGCCAACCACACAAATATTCTTGGAGAAATGTAGTCTGAAAAACTGAAAATGTGTAAAATTGGTCAACTTCTAACCAAATTTTACAAGGTATAGTAGCCTATACCAAACAAATGAATACACTGACCTGAAGAACACCATCACATGTGTTCATAGAAAAAATTTCAAGTTGGTATCTTTTGGCGTTTTATCTACATAGATTTTTATACATTTAATGTTTTTGTATTAAATGGGCATTATCTGAAATGTATTTAAAAAAAATTTACCAGTAAATCTGCTTAGTGAGCAATTTTAATGTATATTGCTATAATTAAAAGTTGTCTTTGTGCAACATGTTGGTTGAATTCAGTAATATTGTTCATATTTCAGCTTAACTGGTTTATTGTTGTCTGAGGCCAGAATGCACCTTCGTCCAAATTTCGCCATTGGCATTCTGGCTTTGCCAAGTATTATCATGGCATATTTGGTACCCAGCACAAACCATTTTATTATGCCTTTACCAGACAATGTGGATTCAGCAATTGTACAAGAACATCATCCTCAGCTTTTTATGCATTTTCTTAAGAAAACCCATAATGATTACAAAAGAATATGGAGATGTTCAATTAATTTATTAACTGACCTACTCTACACAAAGCAAAACTGTGGTGGTTTAATATCGAAGATGATGTGCATTTGATAATGCAAAAAAAAACAAGTCAAGATATTTTCGTAATACATCAGTGTCTTTGGCAATATAACAAAGTTTAATTCAGGTAGCTGCAAAACTTGTTTTCAGTGTAAGAAAATCATATCAATATGTCATTCATAAAATGCAGTGCAATAACGTGTATAAAAAACAGCACAAAAAAGTTTTTGCATGGCGAAAATGTATCAATATGACAAATTTGTAAACTTGAAACAAGAAATTTTTGAAATTGTGTGTAACAAAAGCACCAACGGATACCAACTTGAAATTTTTTCTGTGAACACATGTGATGTCACTTTTTAGGTCGGTGTATTCATTTGTTTGGTATAGGCTACTATACCTTGTAAAATTTGGTCAGAAGTTGACCAATTTTACACATTTCCAGTTTTTAAGACTATATTTCTCCTAGAATATTTGTGTGGTTGGCTTGATACTGTGCACATGTTTGGAAGTCATAGCAAAGATTCTTCAACCATGATATTAAATCTCCACTTGTTATATTGACAGAGAAATTTGGGGACAAAAATGTGAATAAACTACAATTTTCTGATTTTTTCAATAACCTAAGGAATGGAGGAAAATGCATTGAGGTGGCTGAAAAAAATGCATTATTACACCTGGGCTACATTAAAAACATGTTGCCTAATTGCAAGTCTAGAGGCTTCACACTGATTGAGTTACATGCCTTCAAATTTCTGGACTTAGAAAATTTCATGAAAAATCTCAAATTTTTCATGAATTTTTTTCAGAAAAACTATTCAAGATATTACTATATTACTTGGGATTTGTGCTTCTAGGTGAGAAACCTTCATTCTGGCAAATTTTCAAGGCATTCTGAATCGGTCGATTGGGAGCCATTTGTTGAATTGACACGGAATTACCCTTCTCACAAAACTGTAATATATTTGAAAAATATTACTGAAGCTTGATGATCCAACAATCAGAGAATAATTATTGTGGATGCTTGATTGATATTCACAAAGTCTCAGACTCAGACTCAGACTCTAAGTCCAGGGATCCCAACAAACTTGAGCCTAAATCGGGTGATATAATGAGTCGACAATCCTTTTTATCCTTAAAAGTTTTATGAGTAACATTTTTAAAAATCATTTATTTTAATTCTCCAGGTACACAGCCAAGGTCAAATTATAGCAGTAGTGTTAGCTGATACAAAGATGCATGCCCAAGCAGCAGCTAAGAAGGTTAAAGTCACCTACGAAGAGTTGACGCCTATCATTACCATTGAGGTATCCGTTTTATTTTTATTTTTTTGTGAATTTCATGTGGTTAAACCTCCATGTTGTATAATGGAAAGAACACATTGACATTAACCAAAAAAAAAAGGCAATTACGCCAGCCATGGTGTTTGGTAAGTGCAAATACGATAGCCATGGTGTCGTCCTACCATGCTTCTTTATTTCAATATTTTGATTGTGCTGAAATGTTTTATGTTACGATAGAGAAAAAATGATCAATAAACTGAAAACTGAAACCAAAATATATTCATTAATCATATGAAGGATGCTTGATGCTTGTCAAATGTGCAAAATGTTTGACTAACAAATTATCAAAGGCATTGTCACTTCTTAATAGCAACGTTGCAAGTGTATATATGAAGATGATTTGTAAGATGTGTAAATATATATTTCGCACACATTGCAGGAAGCAATTGCAGCAGATTCATACCACACCGAATGGGAAAAACTTTCTATAGGAGACCCAGAAAAGGCATTTGACTCTGCGACTAGAATCATCGAAGGAGAAGTGAGGATCGGAGGACAGGAGCACTTCTACATGGAGACGCAAGCGTCAATTGCAATCCCCAAAGGAGAACATGGGGAGATGGAGGTTTATTCTTCTACACAGGATGTTTGTGATGCTCAGGTACAGGGCAATTCTGTAAAGTCTGATTGACGGATTTGACATTTCAGCAGCTTGTGTAGCCCTACCATTACACCTCAGTTAGTTCATTGTTAAACTGGGATGAGGCCAGGTAATACGGGTATCAGACAAGCCATCAACCAAAGCTCCAAGTGCAACAGGAGTTGAGCTACGGCAAAATGTCATGATGTGATGTACATCGTGTGAGTACTACGCAAGCTGCTAAAGTGTCAAATCTGTAAATCGGACTTTACTGAATAGCCCACCATTTAAAATACAGTTCTTCGTCTTCCCTTCTTCCATTAAAGTCCATCCCGCCTCTGGTGTATGATCGGACTTGATATTAAGACTTTCAGGCATCAACCAAGTTAAGCCAGTTCAAAGCCTTGGACCTCGACTAGTTCCGAAATTAACACTTGAACAAATTTCAGTGATGCAATGGCAGTACTACCTAGTAAGCAAATACTTAAAAGACCAGGCTAAACCTAAGTGTAGCAGGGGTTATGCAACCGTTGCAAGATAAGTTTTTGACCAGGTAATATCAGCGATGCGGCTGATGCCGTTATGATGTGACACATTTAACATGGGATTCAGTGGCAAATACTAGAGGGTAGTACAGGTCTTCTTTCAAGTGCAACTGTAACTGCTTTCAGTTAAGTGTACGTTGAAAGGGGTAACATCTAGTGTAAACCAATTACAAGTGACATCTACTGTTGACTACCGTCTCTGGGAACATATCACTCTTCAGAAGTCATATCATTACAGTAATTAAGATAAGTCAACAGGAAAAAAAATTGATATAATTGTTTCGAAAATTGAAGTTTTGTCAAAGCTCTTGTTATGTTT
The DNA here is from genome assembly GCA_026936325.1 of Platynereis dumerilii. NCBI lineage: Eukaryota > Metazoa > Annelida > Polychaeta > Phyllodocida > Nereididae > Platynereis > Platynereis dumerilii. Next base: position 11,693,403 of record JAPTHN010000016.1, on the reverse strand, counting down.
CTTTTCTCAAGGGCCATACTTCAGTCGTGCTGGGCGTACCTAACAACCGGATAGAAGTGAAGGTGAAGAGGATGGGAGGAGCTTTTGGAGGCAAAGAAACACAAGCCTGCTCTGTGTCCTTACCGGCCGCTGTGGCAGCAAATAAGTAATAAATTTACCATTGTTGTTAAAATCATGTTACATACATACCTGCTTTGATATTTATGACATTATAATTATATATGACAGTAATTGTATCAGTACATAGGCACAACTAGTGAGGAAAGGTTGTCAATAACCTAATAAAATCATTATTTCTATAATATATTAAGAATTGGCACAGACATGCTAGACAATATAGATCTACCTTTAAATCTATTTCTGATTGTAGATACCAAAGGCCAGTTCGTTGCATGTTGGACCGGGATGAAGACATGATGATAACGGGAACGAGACATCCATTTTTGGGTAGATATAAGGTAATGTACCAGTACCTGATTTCAGTGCATGGTTTCAAAATGGCGGCTGTTATTGTAATGTAGTATAGTTGATCAGTGGGTTGGGTATAATAGGTTGCTCCTGCCACTACTAGACTTGGGGGCCGGCCCTTTACCTTAAAACTGGCCGACTCCCTGGGGAAAAGTGTTACATGGTGAATCTGCCTGAAGCTGACTCAGAAGCAGCTGGTTTAAATCTCACTTGTGGTGGTGGGTGGCATTGATGCGAGATTGTTGACTAGGGTGTGTCACAATCTTTTGGATAATGTTTACTTGGTTGGGTAAAATAGGTAAATAGGTCGGTCTGGTAAAAATGAGAGCTGCGTGCTGCTGCTGTATGGCACGAATTTAGTCTTGTATGCTGTAGCAGTGTAGCATTGCAGCTCCAAAGAAATAGTTTCAATTTCATGGCACATTCACAAAGTTTCTATTCAACATTGAGGTAAACCAGAGTAAGACTAAGCAATAACATTCCTAAGGAAGTAGACAAGGCTGTCCGCATACTCAGAAACAGCCCTGGTTTCTTAAAGATAAAATTTTGTGAGTTCTTAACACTCTGTTTATGTGGACCGCTCACCTTGAGCTCCCAGAATTGCACAATTGCCTCTAGGTGGCAACACATGACAGCATATGTTCTGATCTGCCAAGGCTGGAAAAATCAGTGGCAATGAAACAGTCGTCCACTTGTAAACAAGGTATAGGTTTACGTGGGGGCCGGCCCTTTAGCTCAACTTCTATAGCAACTCTGACTGGGAAAGTGCTATATTTATCAAGTACAGTATTGTCATAAATGTTATGTTTATGTTTATCCAGATAGCCTTCAAGGAAGACGGCACAACTGAAGCAATAGAAGTTCACATGTATTCCAATGCGGGACGTTCAATGGATCTAAGTCAATCTGTAAGTAGATTCGAACGATACAGTATTGCATTCTCTTACTTCCCAGATTACCTGATCATCACATAATCAGGGATGAACTTCTGTGAAAGGTTCATGCATCAGTTGGTCAGTTAGGCAATAGCAGGGATATTTCTAATAAGGATTTCTCATACGGTGTAATGAGTGATTTGTAGCGAATCTAGCCAGAAGATTTTATGCTAAATATTCGCTGATACATGTACATGTAAATTTAGTGCATTTTCACTTGTGAACTAGTCACCTCCCCGGCCCCCGCATTTGATTTTAAAAAATCTTTTCTTGGTGATTGTGGCTGTAACCTGACTACCAAGAACTATTAAGACCAGAACAATGTTGGCAAAATAGTGTAGTTTCTTATGTGGTAGCTACTCATAGCCTCTATATTGCACAAAAATTGATTGTAAGACATGTGACACATTCTCACTAATTTAGCCAATAATTCCAGCACACAATAAAGCAAATCCACATTTCTTACCTTTTACCGCAGGTGATGGAGGTGGGCCTGATGAACTTCCAATGCGGCTATCGTTTTCCCCATCTCTTAGTCAAAGGACGATGCTGTCAAACCAACACACCTTCCAACACTGCGTTCAGGGGATTTGGTGCTCCTCAAGCGATGTTTATTATGGAGACGGTTATGAATGAGGTTGCTGCTGCAACTGGAATATCACCTGAGAAGGTACAGTACTACCCTTGATAAAGTAAGAACATTTTCCATCAGAAGTCCTCTGTTTACCTATATTACCCTCCTTTCTCCTCTCTACCCAAATCTCCTCACAACTACCTTTGACTCCTCACAACAACTTTATCCCATATTAAGAACTCATCTAAGAAAATTAAACACAATCATTATGGGGGTGATGAAATTTTAATTGGTATTGGCTTAATGTCAATTTAATGCAATTTTAAAAGGTAGTTTAAAGTGGGTGAAGGCAGGAAGTGATCTGGAGGGAGTCAAAAGATATGAAAGGGTAAATTTGTGGCTGTAGGTATGGTTCTGTTAAACTAAACAATTTTTAAACACAGTATACCCTTACCCTTGAACTCAGAATTACACCCAAAATCAGCCATAATTAAATTTTAGCTTCTCAGATTGACTGGCGGATCAGATTGGAAAAGAATTGTGCTTATCCTCAATTTTTATCAGTAGATTGACGTAATAAATATAAGATTACAGCTTTTTTTGGTCCTACTGACCGCCCCTAGAAAAAGTGCCTCCGGATGATCCAAGAAGCTTAAGATCAATTGTGTATTGCCTGAGAAGCAAACTTATTGTGTGATGGACGAAGTCCTCATTACATTTTGAATATTCATTACAAATTATTCCAATGGACAATAAACCAGTAATAAGTCAAATCCGAATTCCGTCCGGTATAGTCAGTGATGGAAATCGAAAAATTTTCGTCAGGAGCTGTCGGCTCGTGTGGCAGTGGTTCACCATTCCAAATTTTTTAAAATGGAAAGAATTCTTCCACAAGAACATACTTTTGGCAGAATATACCACAAGGACTGAAAAAGTGGCTGATAATGGCAACTTCACCACTGATAATTGGGGGAGCTTTAGCAGGGTACAGCTCCCCCTGTTTTCTGGCCAAGGGAGTTCAGCTCCCCCAAGCTCTCCTCCCATTTCCATCACTGGGTATAGTGCAATAATTTCAACAAATTGGCAGATGTAAACTTCTTCTGAACAGCTTTAAGAGACAACTTATATTTGGTCCATAGGTCATGGAGAAGAATATTCTGAGGGAGGGAGACAAGGTATTCTTCAACCAACGATTACGAGATGACAACCTCTATCGCTGCTGGTCTGAGTTGATGGAGAAAATCAACTTAGAGGAAAGAAAGAATGAGGTCAACGCATTTAATGAGTGAGTTGCAATCTTTTTAGGCCAACTGTGTTATTTTTAATGGAGGTGTTTACACACTGCCATTTATGTAGTTTGTGAGAAAGTGAATGAGAGTGTGGGTGACTGAGTGTAAACTTCTCACCCACTATCTGGAATTATATAGTTATTCCAATATTTTTGGAGTAACCGCTTTGAATATTTAATTGATCTACCATTCTTTTTTTTTAAAGAATTTTTTATTATTGTTTCTAGGTCAAATAGATGGAAGAAAAGAGGTCATGCAGTCCATCCATTGAAGTTTGGATGTGGTTTTAACAATGCTCCACACATGATGCAGGTAAAGATAATATATTTCAAGTAAAACCAGTCAATCCTTACAAATGTCTGAACTCTGAAGGTATACCATAGTAGCAATATTCAATAAAATTTAAGATTCTGTTCCTTGTACCTAGTACTACCTACATGAGCTATCAACATTTATGTTTCATTAATTAGCTATCAAAATTTACTGTAAGTGTTGCAATTTTCCAAGTGGTTCATTTCACTTCAGGTTTGATATCATACCGGTTCCACATCTGCAGAACGGAATATCATCTCAACAATCAATAGTGTTAACAAAGCTATTGCAATGGATATATATTCTTCAAGTCGATACTTTGCCATGACATATTCTTGTTACATGATCACTCTGTGTGTTTTTAGGGAGGTGCTCTTGTCCACATTTACAAAGATGGCTCAGTTTTGCTCACACATGGAGGTACTGAAATGGGACAAGGACTTTTCACCAAAATGGCACAGGTATTTTTTTGTTGATATGGTCCTAAAGAGGCTATTATCATACAGTGTTGTGGGTCTGGTGTAACAGGTTGCTCCGAGCTTTCGCAATAGGATCAGCCCTTTGGCTCAACTGCTGGGACTTTTTTAAAGGTCTCCCAGCTCCATTACAGTTTCTATTTAGAATCAACAAATTATATTTATTGTAATTTAAACACTGTAAATTTATGTGGAGCTAATAAATGATTTTGAAATTGAATTGAATTTATGGTGAATAACCAGCTTATACCACAAACAGTCAAACATGAGACGACAATGGCGTCAACAAAGAATTTAGGAATTATCACAATAAAATACTAGCATGTGATTCACCGACAGAGGTGTCAAATGGTATTCTGCAATTTGTTTTGTGAAGTAAAAGTGCATCATGATTGTCAAATAACCCTAGTAACCTTGTCGTTACAGGTGGCGAGCAGAGTTCTTAAGATTCCAATTTCCAAAATCCATAGTTCAGAAACAAGCACCACCTTAGTGCCCAACACTTCACCAACTGCAGGAAGTGTCAGCTCCGACATCAATGGTCCTGCAGTGATGGTTTGTATATTTTCAGCTTGGTTAAATGTATTATTTCAACTTATTTGCGGGAATGATTACATAGAAACAGGATTGTCTCTTCGTGTTTAGAACAGTAGATTTTACGGACCGTATTATAATTATATTTTTATAACCATAATTTTATTCACTGATGGAAGGTGTCATCAATCCCGATTTACCGCATAAAAATTATGTCACAATTATTTTAGGATTTTGTTTAAAACATTATCTTTAAATAGTTAACGCTTGATCATTTATTAAACGATTCTTCCAGAAATTGATTTTAGTTTGAGGAAAAAAAAAACAATTAGAAAAAAAGATAAATGATTGATTTTTTGAAGACTAGTGAGTAGTGACAGTTTCTTGACGCAGTGTCATTTTTATTTTAGAATGCTTGCAACACCCTTAAGGAGAGACTGGAACCTATCATGCATGAAAATCCCAAAGGAACATGGGAAGATTGGGTAGGTTTTTGAAATTTGATGAAAATTTTGCTTGATTGTGAAATGATGCTTTCCAGTTAATAAAGTTCGGTTTGCTTATACTTCACCAGGTGATGACGGCTTATCAACAAAGGATCAGCCTGTCCTCTACTGGCTTTCACAAGTTAGTAAACTTACATATTCTTTTGCTACTCAGTTCATGTGGTTTTCCAAATCTGTGTGACATTAAGCAACATATGTCCTTTTGGTGTTCTTTGAGTAGCACGGTTCTTTCCCAGAGTTCTTGAACATGTTTTCAAGTTCAGCGACATATAATATCAGAGATTTCTTGTCTTACGATACAACCATCTGTCACTGATTTATGTGTTCTTGATTTGTAATAACTCCGCTTAAATAAAAAAGAAAAAAGAACTGGACATCCAATAAAAATGAGTAGGTAATTTCTAATTCTTGAAGGGTTTATATTCGCCAGCTGAAAAATATTTCTTCTGGTATAAACTCTTATATACATGATCTATTGCAGCTGTAATGATTGTATTTGCTGTAATACTTTTAGTCAACCATACTTGAATTAATATTTTGTTTCTAAAGGATACCAAACATCTCACTGAATTGGGAGGAGCAATCAGGAGATCCTGTCAACTACTTCACTTACGGAGCGACTTACTCCCAGGTGGAGATCGACTGCCTCACCGGAGACCACAATGTGAGATTATCAAAATATAATTAGAAATTTTTTAAAAACTGGACGGTTCGAAATTCAGGGGCGTAGCCTACAGGGGGGCAGGGGGCAGCCACCCCCCTAAAATTTGGCCGAAAAAGGTTCATTACATGTAAAAATTTCAAAATTTTGGGGGTTTTCCGGGTTGCGTATGCCTCCGGAAAAGTCACTGCCCCCGCCCCTCCAAAGAATTCAGCCCAATCTATGGCCCTGACATTTTAACCGTAAATATACATTATTTTTACATTATCCATTGTATTTCAAAAATGTATAGTTCTGGTCGAACAGAATAATTACTGTTGTTTTATTTTTTAGTTATTGCGGACAGACATAGTCATGGATATAGGCCAGAGTTTAAATCCAGCCATTGATATAGGACAAGTGGAAGGAGGATTTATTCAGGTAATTAGTTATTATTATTATGCTAGATTTGTTATTTAATTTATGCATCCCATGATGTCTGTTTTCATTTTTCGTGAAGAGTTTTTTCTTCATAAAAAATTATTCCGAATCTCTGAAAGATGATAAGTTGTTCTTTTTTAAATGTATCCTAAATCTACACAGCATCAGAATCAATATACTCTATTCAGTCCTGAAAAAAAAAAACGAGAAGCTACATTGGAAAAATACTAAAATGCAATTTAAAGTGGGAACCGAGAAAATTAACTTATCTTAAATAACTGCACACCATTTGCTTTTCATCAGGCAAACAAAGTTTTATTTGGATCAGTCACTAATAATGCTAGGTGTAAGAAAGTCTGTAATAGAGTTTTTAACTTATTTTATTTCAGGGCTATGGATTATTCACCCTGGAAGAACAGCGAGTCTCGCCTTCCGGGTTCCTGTACACAAAAGGTCCGGGAGCGTACAAAATACCAACTTTTGGAGACATCCCGCTGGAGTTCAATGTGTCCTTCCTCAAGAATTCCAGGCATCAAAGAGCCGTTTACTCATCAAAAGTAAGTATTATGTTTCATCAGCACATCATTATCAGTCACATCACTCTCTTGGTAGGCTTAGGCCACACATAATTGATCTTTAGCTTCTCGGATATTCTCGATGCACTTTTCCAGGGGTCGGTCGGTAGAACGAAAGAAAGATGAAATCTCAATTTTTTAGAATGTCAATTTGATAAAAATTCTGGTTATGCTCAACTTTTTTTCTCCATAGGCAGAACATCTGTTGGCTCGGTTGATCCGCGAAGCTAAAAATTAAAAAAGTCTGGCCTAATGTCTTTGATAAGTGATCCATTTTAATTTACATTGTAGGAGCTGCAGGAATGTGATGTTGTCAAGCAGCCCAAGTAATCACCCCTAACATACTGAGCTGTATTTTAAATAAAAAATATATATACATGCAATTAAAAAAATATAATACCTTTTTCTCTTTGCATTTCGGAAAACCAAATGCAAAAGTTTCCTGTAACGCGAGACACATGAGAATTTGTGACAAAATTATAAGTCAGATTATAAGTCAGAAAGGATATTAGTACTAACCCGAAGGAATTCATATATATATTTTCAGGCCCTAGGTGAACCCCCTCTGCATGGTGGAGCTGCAGTCTTCTTTGCCATTAAAGATGCAATCAAAGCAGCGAGGAAGGAATCCGGATTGGAAGGACGATTCCGGTTTGACTCCCCCGCTACAGCAGAAAGAATCCGAATGAACTGCAAGGATGAATTTACTAAAAAGGTGACCTTATAGTTTTTAGAATTATTAGTCAAACAGATTATGTTCTAGATTATGAATAGACACCTGCATTTCATCTGACAATTTGAAGACTACAGGAGTACAGGTATATTAAATAAATTATCTGAATGGGCACTTTTACGTTGCAGAAACGCTGTAACAGTATTGTCGTAAATTACATAGGATTGTATGATAGAAATTACATTGTCACTACATTGTGAAGCAACATCAAAATATGACTCCATCATGCAACGTTGTGGCTATGTTGTCATAACATTCTGAAAAAATCTCAACGTTGTGTTCATGTTGTGCTAACATATCATACCACACATTTCGGTGTGACATTCGTTGAGCCGTCCCTCTAATTCGTAATATTGTGTTTAAGTTGCATGCTTCTTGAGTAATAATTATAATTATTTAGGCCTACCTTATGATTCCATCTTTCTTCTCCAGATACCTGATCCAGTCCCAGGCACCTACAAGCCATGGTTTGTCTACATGTAGTCATACCCATTATGTTGTTCATCTCTTTTTCTATAAGTATTACTGACCCCTTACTTCTCTACATTTATTTTGATTTAATTGAATTTATTAATTTATGTAGCGCTCCTATTTGAAAAACATTCTAGGGCGCTGTTGTTATAGAATATTTTTTCTCCTAATAAATCATATTTACAAAAGTTCCTTTCGTGACTGAGTTTTCAGTAAATAATTCAAACACCTGTAGACACATGCAATTATATTTTGTAAACAAATGCATTATTGAGTATAGCTTGTATAATATATATGCATGAGAATCATATTTTGTCACTTTCACCATACTCATAAAGGCCTATACAGTAGTACAGTAGATTTACGTATTGCATAATATATGTGTTTAAAATAAAACTTCTACTTTAGTAACAAAAACCTAACAGTGTTTTACTTTTCTATCAGTCATTACCCAATCAATCTGTCTGATACATTTTAAATATATTTGAAAGAATAATTTGTGAGACAGAAACAATTTCAAACAAACAAAAGACATAGTGCTACTGTTGCAGCCTGTAACATTAAGCTATCTAGCTATCCACAGCTAATATTTGATAGCATTACACTGAGATCATCTAACATTAATCATCGAAACATTAAAAGCTTATTACAACAGAAGCATGCCCAGCTACTATCAGATAAGTGGCTCTTAAGATCAGGCCACTGTTAGGACCAGATTATCTCACTAACCTGTCAGGATTATCTCCAAGAGCTATTGACCTTCATTCTCTCCTTTACACCTGCAAGTGTTGTAAGTTACTAAATTATCAGCAGTTCTACTGAGACCATAGGTGTGACATTAATCAATCATTGCCAAAAAGCACTGTTTAAAAGACAATTTCACTCTAAACACAGGGTGGTCAAAACGACAATGGTAATTCTGGTACCTAAACAGAAAAGTCGTCCAAATTATTAAAGGGTTGTCTTTGTAACATTGAATGTAACAAATATTGGATTTGCAAGATGTACCGCTGTGGTAATCAAGGCCACCTGATGGTGATCAAAATTACTGCCTTTCAAACACTTGCAGAGTCAACATAGTGATTTTGATTGTGACAAAATACCTAGTCAAAATGATTTTCCAGGAAGTCACTACCAAATTTTGAACCATTGCTACCCTGAAGTAGTCATGAACTATAGTCACAGCTGACTATAGAAACTGTTCATGACTTCTTGACTATAGTTTATGATTGCTAACAACCCAATGTTTAGAGTGTTCTGAATATTAAAATACAATATAGATAGAACGTTTTTGAAAAATCGTCTTGAAAACTTAATTTCCTTTCATATGGCCAACATACAACCTTTTAATACAACCTTAAAGGCTTGGAAGTTGGACATCTGTTCAACATCCTGAACCCACAGAATCCATACACCTTCTAAAAGGCATGTGAAGGATGGATAAAAAGCATTGGCTTCTCAAACTCCAAGCCCAACTTGTTTGTTCCCCAAGAACGTAGTCAAGTCTATTGATTACGTTTTATTGATTATTTTCTGGGAAGTAAAGCAGTCCAACCAACAAGCCATTCATTCCATTCAATGGTCATAGGATAACAACATGTTATTTTGGCGGGCTTTTAGCAGACGATAATTCAATCATATCTATGGAAGTGACCAAAAACTAATTGGTAATTAAACAGTACAAGTGTCCTGCAATAATATCAATTGATTGAGACAATAAGCTTAGTGCAAATATACCCCTTCTGGATTGGTGTAACTACAAATAGGCCTGCCATGTAGCCTGCTGGCACACAACTGGAGTGGCTTTAAGTGAATGATCGGTCTTAAACCTTGGAAGTATTGTGGTTGCATAGCAACGGTCAAGTATGGCCGCCAAGAGAGGCGAGCTATTCAATTGGCTACTTGTAATGTTACATTCATGAAAACATGATCATCTTACAACATTTTTTGATACAAAACTGACAAACATGTAGAAAACACAAGAAAACAATGGATGATAACATAAAACAGTTGTCCAAAACTTAAAGGAGTTACCTAAGCAGTATCTCACAATGAAGGAATTCTTACCACAGGCATTGAGGTGAGTTGATCCAATTTTACACTTTATTTGATGTTTTCATTGCTTCTTGCATGCACCCAGTTACTGACTGAGGCATCTGGTGAAGTTCTGGTAAATTCTTTCAGGGAACATGATGTCAATAATGGCAAAAACATGCAGGAAAAGCCTGCAGCAAAATACATATCCATTGTTTTTATGGACAGAGACAATGTGATGATTGATTAGAATATTAATTAAGTCTAACAACACTTACCAAATCACCTTACAGCATACAGCTGATCAATTCGTTTTGGAGAAAGATAATCTTGACCAGTGGCGTAGCTAGAAATCCAGGAGTGGGGGGGCCAAGGGGGGGCCGGGGTCTGAACCAGGGGGGCCCACTTTTTGCGGCATTTTTGGGACAGTACAAGGATAAAAATCGACGCCGCTACTCAAGCCCTCTTTACAACCGACACAGGAATTAACATCAACGTGCTTTTCTTTTGGGAAGTACTTGCTGCATTTACTATTTTTAAAATTCAGATATGGTACAAAAAGCACTAAAGCCTTTTCAGAATTTTTTTTACAGAGAAATTACTTTGGACAAAGTGCAGAATGTTGAGATTTCAGGCATTCAATTTGTTTTGTTGATTCATGATGCTGATGACTCTCATGATCTTCTTGGGATTGGGTTGAACTTACTTTTGAAAGAGCATGTTGCCTATCTGGATAAAAAATTATTCCCTGATACAACACCAATGACCATGTTTGTACATAAAGAAGAAAACCTCAAGGGTACAATAATGAAGTTACAATCATTGCCATGATACAAGTTTAACACAAAACTTGAATGGTCTCATGAAATTACTTATCTGGTCATGTAGCCCTAAAAGCTAATAGTGATTATTGAAAATGACACAAATTCCAAAAATATAGGGAAATTTTTTATTTCATGCAACACATGAATAATTGAGCAGTTTGTAAAAATTAATTAATCAGTCCTGTCCAGAGATATTTCATGGGCGCAATATTTCTTTCCAAAGCAACAACATAGCAAGTGAAATATTTCCTCAAATCACTAGATTTTTGATGTTGCATTGAAGTGTTACGTACACATACGCATAGTAGGGGAGACCGGGGCTGGTTGTCACAGGGGCAGGTTGTCACACTGTGTAGAACTTAAATATGCTACTATTTCTATTTAAGGCATGCAGGAGCACTGCCAATCTATATGAATGTTAAAAGGGGAGTGACTTGAACTTATCTGATCAATATATATCTATATCATTCGAAATCTTGAAATCTTATGGGACTTTTTTTTTTATTCAGCACTCGGGGCAGGTTGTCATGTTTTCGGGGCAGGTTGTCACACTCTCGGGGCAGGTTGTCACACTTTTGGTTAAGAGCTCGGACACAGGAAGTGGGACTCCGTAAGGAAGATCTTGACTAAAACAAGTTATTTTGGACATTTGAGGAAACCTCTGCTTGTCCAGTGCAGACCTCAACGAAAACGCTACTGTGTACAAGGGTGCTACAAATGAAGGCAGAAAAGCATTCTGATCAGGAGGAGGAAAATTACAATTTTTTAAAGAAAATTTCTTTATAAATTTGAAATAGATTTACTTTGACACTATGCCATATCTGCATACATCTTTAGTCATCAATAGCATGTATAAATCACCAGCTTATATTTGTGATAGTTTTTTTGGTTTAAAAGACTGGTCCTAATGGGTGACAACCAGCTCCAAAAAGTGTGACAACCTGCCCCGTCTTTTTGTGACAACCTGCCCCGACTGATGAAAATGCAAAAAACGGGCAACCAAGGCTGTTCTTTTCATATTTTTCACTATTTCTTCCTATTATTATTTAAAGATTTGTTTACATGGTATGTGTATAAACTTTACCTTTTTCAACAACTATTTGTTAATGAGTAGGATAACATGCAAGTTGCAAGTAAAAATTTACTTTTTGTTACCGGAAATTTTTAATAGACCGTGTGCCTACCAAACTCCCTTCCAGGGGTTAAGATTTTTCAAAAATACTCCAGTGGGTTATAAAAGCAGTAAACAATGATTGGTTGAGCTGTGTAACTCCCTAGTTCAGTGCAATAAAAAGTGTGACAACCTGCCCCTGTGACAACCAGCCCCGGTCTCCCCTATACTGGAGGGTTTTTTACAATTGGGAAACAATAAGATTAGAAGCAAGGCAGGCAGTTCAGGTAGATTATAAAATAAAGATAATAAAAAACCAATGGTTTCCCACAAGATTTATTTTGAAATAGTATTACAGCTCTAGCAATTGCTCTGATAGTGTGGACCTATAATGTCATAGCTTGAGACTCCATTGGAACCTATGCAACTTTGGTGCTAACTGCGATGTCATAGGTGAAACTAGCCAATAGCATTTCATGTGATCAACTTCATCATAGCCTTGCAATTATGTCATGGCCAGATTAGCCAATAATACCACAGCAAAAACTCAGGTGTTAAGTTGGTGAGGGGGGTTGTTTATTTGGTGACACTTAAAGTACCTGAAATTCAACCAAGCATGGTAAATAGTATAACTTGAAATTTATCACAGTTGTTCACAAACAAGATTCTGGTCTCAATTGGATTTGATATGGAGCTGTCAAGTACAAGAATTTTGCCTACTGTTTTCAGTTTTGTTGGCTGTCTATTTCAGTGTAAAACAACAACTACTTTAATCCTGTATTGCATTGTTGGTTACCACAGTAACTGGTGTGTATATGCAAACATATAAGGACAATTGACAGCTTTTGAGCACAGTTGCCCCTCCCCAGGTGCAGTCCAACTTTGTTGTTGTGGTATTATTTGCCACTCTACATGCTCTACGAATGATGTAACTGCAAGGCTATGATGAAACTGTCAACAACGAACGCTATTGGCCAATTTTACCTACGGCATCATTGATAGCACCAATTTTGCATATCCTCTGGTGCTGAGCAATGGAACATCCACCTATGACATCATAGGTCTACTCTGGCACTGAAAAAAAAAACTGATTTCTTCAGATCAATTGCTAGAGCTGTAAATCCACCTGAAAAGTTAGGGTAAATGTTGCTACACTTAAAAATCTGGATGCAGGTATGCCTGTTGCCAGATATTTTCAAAGAAAATGTAAAATAGTCAGATGCCTCAGAACTTCATAAAGGGCAACTGTTATTCTGGTGAGAATCAGGTATAAGTGAGCACCGGCTCAGGTGCCAAAGACGGACGTCGCGGGGACGTCCTCTGCTCAAATAATTTTTCAAATTTATCAAATCTGAAATGGGGGGGCCACCAATCCATTTCGGGGGGCCTTGGCCCCCCCAGGCCCCCCCATAGCTACGCCACTGATCTTGACACTTTTCCTCGAAATATTCACTTTTTAATTAATGATAGTTGATGATGTGTTACGATAACATTTTTAGCAATTACGAACTATTATGGCTGTTTGATTAGTGATAATCAACATTATTTTTCAAAAACTGGTTTTAGTTAAAAAATCAGATTGATTGAATTGTCAGACATAAACATGCAGCATAAAAAGACTACTTGACTTAAATTGCCACTTAGTGCTTTGATCACCACCAATCATCAGTATGATGACGCACTCACAGTCCATCAGTCCACTCTTTCTCCATAACAAATTGACTGGCTGTAAATAAAAGAGCTACAATGAAAACTGACTGAATTTTCCAAATGTTAAGACGAATGAAAAGTGCTGTCAGAATTGCACTGACATGTTCCTTGCGAGGTCATATCCCCATCGATGCCATGTTATTCTCTGACTCATAAGTAATTCGTGAAGTCATATCCTATACTTTCAATGCTATCAAAACAAGTCACCCGCTGAGTTAAGGCTCACACCAATAAGGTCACAAGTTGCTCAATGACGAATTGACAGTTCACTTCAATGCAATGGATAGGACCTGTTCAGAGGTCTTTCATGGCCACAAACAGCTGAATGTTAGTACTTGTTATTCTTCAACTGTAATCAGCAGGCCACTTTGAATACATGGGTCTTCTGTCATGTTTTTCAATATCATACATGTGCTCATCTGATCAATAGTGCACTTGTTATTGGTACAACCTTATGAAATATTAATTAACACGTTCCATTTAAAAACTTGCATAACTGCATGCATGTGCAGCCTTATGAGTGACTGAGTGTGTGATCTTTATCGTCTCATGTGCTATGAGTTAGTCCCCAAAAACCAAAACATGGCACATCTCACTGAATTTCTGCAAACAAACAAGAAAGGAAAAAGTGGCCCTAATAGTCAATTTCATAATTGTTGATGTTGAGTCTGAATTTGGTTTTTTTTAGACATATTATACTCTACTATCTATACGGAATACTGATATAAGTTTTGTATGTCACTTTTCCCCCATTGACTACATGCCCAAGAAAAACATATTCAGGCTGAGTGTTTATGATGATATAAAGTTCAACAAAAATAAATCCCCCCCAGAAGATAAACTTGAATATCTCAAAGATTCCTTTGCTGATTTTTAGTTATAGGCCCCGAAATATAAAACCTGGAATATTTGTTTGCTGGTCTGCCAGTTGGATTAACTACAACCCAGCATATTGACCTTACATGTGTGTATTTGTAGCTCAGTGGCATTATTCCTGGCTGAGCCAGCAGCCTTTGAGTGAGCCTACCCTCGTTATCAAAATCTGTGGCTTTTCCAATGGATATATGAACAATTGCATCATGCGAGGGAGCCACCTGCTGGACAAATTTCATCAAGTTACAGAAGAGGACTTCTTTTGAAACATTTTTGTTCCTTGGATGACATTAAAAATAATTTGAGTGGAGTTTAAACACCTTTTGGTAAAAATTTCTATGGACAAGTCAAGACTTCAAAATTTGAAAATAGGGGTAGGCCTACATGCACTTGGCGTCTGCTGGCTCAAACAAAAATAAAGCAATGAAACAACAAATACACATGCTCAATGTAAATATGCAGGCCTACAAACTGGCAACCTTTCATAAAAATGAGATATTCACATACTCAGTGGGATTTACTGAACTGTTTAAAAACAGCTCTGGGAGGGAGTGTGCCTTAATTAATTAATTAACATCTGCTGCTCTCCATTACCGTTGCTTTGCAACTATCATCGATAGAATTATCTTTAAAAGATGGCTTGCATATTAGCCATAGCATAAACGTGTTAAAAAAACTACTATCACTGTCTAACTCTAAGCAGTTAATTATTATATGATGAATAACTGATGAGACGATTCTAGGAACTATTTTCACTCAAAGTAATAACTTTGTTTAGGACCAATGCCACAAGTTAAAATTTGGAACTTCTGGTGAAATTGGCCAAAAAATCAATAATCACTGACATGCTTCCTATGTGTTATTAGATTCCAAATCCAAAAATTTGAGGCTGTATATGTGTTTTTGTGACGTCTATGCCACATTATGCTAGTAAAGTTAAACATGAATGTGAAGAAAATACTAACTTGAAATGCAGTTTATTCAAAACGAAATTTTGTTTCTTCAAATACCTCTGCAGCAATGACTTTTTAAAATATCACTATGAAACTTGCACACGTTTCGTTGAATAATATTCTTAAAACAAACAAAAAACAGATTTTTCATTATTTGCCTTCTCATACCTTCTATGGTGTAATTAGCTGGTATTGCCGAAAGCAAGCTTTGCACTTTTTGTCAGCCATAAACACAGGGCCATTATACCATGATTGGTTTGACTAAAAACCATATTGTATATACCAATGGAAAGCTAAGCTCAAGTGTAACAGCACAATATCAAACAATTGAAAATTCCAGCAAAGAGTCTTTATCACAAAGCATTTGAACAAGACATGTCTGAACACACATTTTTACATAGTGTAAGAGTGCCACATTTGTTGTCAGTGACAAAGACAGGCCACTAATACCATGATAGGTTACATTTACAACTGCGTTCTATAGACCAATAGAAACCATGGCTCATGAGCAACAAAATCATATCAGAAAAGGTAACTTTCCTTCCACTACAGCCTTCATCAAGAAGCGTGTAAAGAAGAAAGGTCCTCATAAATATTTCAAAATGTGAGAGCGTCGCATTTTTTGTTAGTCTCAAAGATAGGGCTCTAATGCCATTATGGGTTGGACTTTCTACCCTATTCTATACATTAATACAAAGCCAGGCTCATGAGCATGACTATAATACCAAGAATTCAAGAATTCCAGCAACAAGCCTTCATCAGGAAGTACCTGAACAAGAGAAGTCCCACAGAACGTTTGCAGAATATAAGAGCGTCGCGCTGTTGTCTGTCTTACTCAAGCCATCACAGCTTCTGCCTTAGCCACTTTAAGTGATATATTCCTGACAGACAAGGTCATGAGCAATGCATTGGTATATCAAATTTTCCGAAAATGTTTCGATCAGTGGTTTACCTGTGGCATCAAAAATCACATTGCACTTTAAAGCTTCACCCGGGACACACCGACTGAGGATTACAAAAGGTGTATAAAAAAAATATAGAAACACCGAATTGCCATTTTTCTGGATTCACAGGATGCCCACCTAATCAGTGAACAGTAATGCATTACAATTTTGATCCAAAATCCATCCCTTTTCCTGTATTTCAAAGTTGTGTGCAAAAATTTTACATGCAGTGTCCAGACGAGACAACAAAAATTTCCCTAATTGCAATCATTGATCACTCATTATCTCAAGAACAGTGACATATGGGTGCAATTGCTGCTATTTACATCAAAGAAGAAATTTTTGCCTATCATTCGATCCATAATACCGGCATAAATTCCTTTATGGGGCTGACACATGACCTAAAATGTAAGTGCATATTGGCCCAAAACTGAAATTTTACCAACTCACGGCACTGGACCTTTAACTATTTTATGTAATATGCTTCGACCATCAAAGCAGTCTATCCATTTGAATTAAATCATTCTTGATATAAACTTTTGATATTTAACCGACGAAATGGTAAGTTTGTATGTGTCCAGGCATAATGCTGTGTCATCATTCCGATTAGCCTACCAAGCATGTAAATACAGGGCATAAAGCCCAATGTTCCACCCATCGTGGCATAATTTTTCATCATCCCATAATATTAATTTGTCTGTCTGAAAATATTTTCAATTACGTTCCGCCAGCACAGATTCTGTTCCATTCCGCCAAATACAGACGTACGCCTTTTTACGAAGGTTTCCATTCCTCTACACAATGTACCATTTTCCCAATTATGGTAAACCGTAAACTGCGAACAATGATCAATTATGGATATGTTGACTGCTTGTATAGCCATTATTGTAATAGCCTTTGAATAATTGATAGCTTACATATATGTCTTAGTACACAGTGCCCCGTGTATGTATAGGCATAATCATATTGCATATATATGTCATTTTGAACGTCACACAATTGTTTTTATTGGCCGCTCACAATGGCAAGACTAGTTTTTTAAAGAAACTTATATACGTGTCATCCAACCCGAAGTCCACCATTTCTAAAAAGTTTTCAAGTAATTTTAAGATTTATATTTACGCGGAATCTCAAGTTCTTTTCTATGATGTTGAAGTGTGATGTCAGAGATGACTTTATTCTCTAGCATAGCAATATTCACTCACCAGCAAAAGAAACGCAACACTTGATTTTGACTTATGATTTTGCAAAGAAATATTTATGGACAAAACAAATTATATGGTATTGATCCTTTGATCAACTAGTGTCTTTTTGCCAAAAATCATTCAGCTGTGACCATTTCCTGTCTGCATTTTGACTTGTTTATCACATTTCAGTTTCAGTAATAAAATATGACCTTACCAACAAGTTACACAAAAAATAAAGGCGACATTTTAAATAATGGCCAAAAAGATGATAAAAGCCGAAAAATTAGCGCAGCAACACTATTTTTTAATTATACAGGACAATTTGAAAATTAGAGTTTGGCACATTTCAAAATGTAGCAGACACAATCTCTATGGTTCGGGCCCTTATAATTGAGCTTTTTTAACAAAATTTTCAGACAATTTCACTATGTTGTCTAAGAATTGCCACAATTTTTTTCAGAGCAAAATTCAGAGCTTAGCACAATTTTTTGCGACGACCAAGGCAATATTCTTAAAATCTCATTAAAATGACTTCCGCACAATTTTGAAATAAAAAAACAATATGAATCAAAGCGCAAGATGTTCCAGATTATTGAGTCCAGACACAGACTAAACAGGTATACCAGTAAAAAAGTTCCAGGTCCATAGTTCCAAGTAAAGTTTCTCATTTCAGAATTGAAGTGCCATTCTGAAAAGTTCCTACAGGGGGTGCTTTAGTCTAGGACTCCAATAATTCCAGCAGTTTGCCACTATCATTTCTTTCTGTGTATAAATTTTACAAGGCAAGCAAAATAGGTAGGAAACATCTGGTTTTTTTTTTCTGGAAGTATCAATGTGATTATTATTAATGCTGTTTTAATCTTTACAATTTTCTAAACCCACTTGAGCAATGACAACACAGGTCTCGTAAGAGCAATAGAAAAAGTTGAATAACTGAACAATACAATAACATTAAATGTCACCAGACATATCAGGGAAGATGACAAGCTTTGACAATAACCAATAACCGTCTGGAGGATGCAGTATGCCCACCACTGGCATCAATACATAAAGTGATTCTGTTTTCAAGTGAATCTGATGCTCTTATTGGGTATCTGAACATTGTCATTTCCCAATTGGGTTTATTTTAATTTTTTTTGCCTATTTTGGTTGGCTTACAACATGTTCGGCCTATTTTGGTTGGCTGATAACATTTTCACACAGAAAGAATAAGTGTTGCACAATTGCTGGAATTATTGGAGTCCTAGACTAGAGCACCCCCTGTAGGAACCTTTCAGAATGACACTTCAATTCTGAAAAGAGAAACTTTACTTGGAACTATGGACCTGGAACTTTTTTTACTGGCGTATCTGGTTAGTCCGTTTCTGGACTTAATCATCTGGAACATCTCGCGCTTTGATCCATATCGTTTTTTTTATTTCAAAATTGTGCGCAAATCATGTTAATGTGATTTTAAGAATATTGCCTTCGTCGTCGCAAAAAATTGTGCTAAGCTCTGAATTTTGCTCTGAAAAAAATTGTGGCAATTCTTAGACAACATAGTGAAATTTTCTGAAAATTTTATTAAAAAAGCTCAATTATAAGGGCCCGAACCATAGAGATTTTGTCTGCTACATTTTGAAATGTGCCAAACTCTAATTTTCAAATTGTCCTGTATAATTCAAAAATAGTGTTGCTGCACTAATTTTTCGGCTTTTATCATCTTTTTGGCCATTATTTAAAATGGTGCCTTTATCTTTGGTGTAACTTGTTGGTAAGGTCATATTTTATTACTAAAACTGAAATGTGATAAACAAGGCAAAAGGCAGACTGAAAATGGTCACAGCTGAATGATTTTTGGCACAAAGACACTAGTTGATCTTAGGTTCAATATCATATAATTTGTTTTGTCCAAAAAAATGTCTTTGCAAAATTATATGAGCGCAGCTCATGGCTGCCGAAGGCAGCCATGAGCGAAGCTCACTTAGCACAAGGACAGCTCGTTCTGTGTGGTGCTCCTGTCTACAGTGACTGCCTGAACAGGAAGTGCCTGTAGTTGCCATAAAAGTGGAGCTAGTAGTTTAGTCAGAGTTTAGTTTGGTAAATAATTAAAATACCTCAAATATCTTCCAAAATAGCTTTAAAATTTCAGTCTTGTTGTATAACAACCTCCAATGACATATTTCAGGAATTTAAATCAGCATGCATATCAACATTGGAAATTATTATTTCCATACCCCTGATTGTAAGAAGTGACTGAAAATTAAAAGTCAACACAAAAGTTAATGACTTAAATGGCTCACCAAGTAAGAAATCATAACAACACTTAAGGTTACATAATCTTCATTAACTATCAACAAATTATGTAACAGTCTAATAGTAAACAGTCATCTCTGAATAGCTATGGTTTTATTGATCTCAGTTAAGTAACTTCAACAATTTAACATAATAGATCCAAATTTATAGATCCAAATTTAACACAGATTTGAATTACACAGCTGTTATTGCAATCTGTCTATCTATTTATCTATCTATTTATCTATTTATCTATATCTATCTATCTATCTATCTATCTATCTATCTATCTATATCTATCTATCTATCTATCTATCTATCTATCTATCTAATCTTATCTATATATCTGATCTTATCTTTCAAATATATCTATCTATTCTATCTACCTGCCCATTTGCCCAGTCCTTTTAAAAGATAAATTTGCCTTCTGCATGGAAAGTTGAAGATAATGCTGTAGTTCTATGACAATGCTGCGCGAATTTCATGGCAGTGCCATTTACATATTAAGCCAAAATCAAGTTTTGCGTTTCTTTTGCTGGTGAGTGTATATGAAATAACTACAATCTGAGATATTTTCAACTGGATCAGATTCCCCGGCTTCCAGCCACTGTGGTCCACCTTAGCTGAGCATCACAGTTCAACACAGTGTCAGAGTTAGCCTTTTATCTGAGATAGCCCCTGCAACCACACCATCACAGTTTGACAGCCAATAGACTGACAGTTAAACTGACCATCACAATTTAAGCATTGATATATTGAAGGAAGCATTACATTAAATTTTGTTGTCCCAGTGGTCTATCATTGGCAATCACCAGTCTAATCTGACTAAATGGCAGCTTTGTGAGCATTCACAGTAGAATCCCCACAGAGTTGTTTGATTAATCTGCAAACTTGTGACTTTGCAACTTGAAACTTCGACGGACCTTGCAATAAATAAAAGGCTTTGACAATTTTTATGAACACATGGATTATGTGACATATATATAGAGACTATATGATATAGTTGCTATGGCAGCCCATAGGCTAACAGGCTCGTGATGTGGAACCTTCCGGCCTGTGGGTTTTCCCAGACCCTATTTGCAACTCTGACACTGTATTGAAACTATTATGCTCAGTTCAGGTGGTCCACATTGGCTAAAAGCCAGGGATCCAGTTTAAAATGACATTGCGGCTTGTAGTTATTTTACATACATTGCAATGCTAGAGAATAGAGTCATCTCTGACATCATACTTCAACAGCATAGAAAAGAACTTGAGATTCCATGTAAACATGATGAGGACTGTAACTAGTCCAGAAAATCCTGCCTAAAATGGAAGTTTGAAACATGCCGGCAATTATTTTGGTCTGGTGATTGGACATTGGACAAAAAACTAAAAGAAACTTCTCTGCATTCCTTCTTATATAAGACAATCTACGATCATATTATCTATCTTAATATATCACGTTTTTGTTTTCCAGGTGTGAGCCTCACTTTGGATGACCTGCACCATGGCTGGGTTTGCAGCAGGAAGCAAACTGTTGCAGAAGAAATGGGACGAGAGGCAGTACAACCAGCACCTCAAGAAGGTAGGAACCACAGCTAAAGAGAAATAATATATAATTTGCCAATATTCTTATCCTTAATAATATGTAAATGGCACATGTTATTAAAATAGCTTGTCAAGGCGAATTAACTATTCCATAAAAATTATAGGTATAGGAAATACTACTGGATAAAATTGAATTTTTAGACACTTTTGAGGATGAATAAGTCATGTTTTGTTAAATACAAAATTATATCATTGATAAGAAGCTGGACCACTTGACCTTATTTTCTGCTCTGGACTTTTGATGTTGAGACCATCACTGCACAGATTTTTGAGTCCTCCCAAGATTGCGCTCAATTCGCATTGCGAAATGACCTATGGCCATTTCTCTGTGCGAGTATAATTAATCACTCGTCATAATTATATATAATATTTATCTATAAAATTATAACAGACAACGGAATTAAGAGCGACACCATCTTGCATTATGATTAGCAAAAAAGTGAGCATGAATGATGATGTGTACTATAGATTCAATTTCAATTTAGAGAATCTTCATTAATTGATGTCCCAAATTATGATTTTAATTTCTCAAAATATTCAAACGGATTTAGTTACATGTGTGGCAATGTGACCAAATGATTTCCGGATAAATATGTAGGCCTACGTGTAGATAGATAGATAGATAGATAGATAGATAGATAGATAGATAGATAGATAGATAGATAGATAGATAGATAGATAGATAGATAGATAGATAGATAGATAGATAGATAGAAAGAAAGAAAGATAGATAGATAGATAGACAGACAGACAGATGGATAGACACAGAGACACATAGCCACATAAAGACAGGAATTGGTTAATATTGAGATGTTGCCTTCTGGATGATTAGCCTGTGGCTAATGTTTTTCTCGTTGTAAAATTCTCACCGACGTAAAATAAAATGATTTGATTTGATTTGAGTCCATGATTGAAACAACCGCGCAGAATATGGATTGTCCATTTGCATCAACAACACCAATTTCACTGACATAAACATCACTTACTTTGCTAGTCGCAACAAAACCATTGCAATTGCACCAAGTCCGAAGGTTGTTCTGCCGGATAATGATCAGTTGACTGACTTTACTCAAAAATTTTGTGTTCTATATAATTCTGTTAAACTATTTGTAACAATTTGAAACATCATGTCAATCATGTATATAAGAAAAAGGACCAAAAAAAATCTAATCTTGGAAATGATTCGATTCTCTTTGAAGCCAAGCATGCCATTAATAACTGTGATAGAATTTTCGATCGGCAGTCATAACATGCATGTTAAGGAATTAATTCTGGTTAAGAGTGTGTAAGTTACTGACTTTACTCACTTTAGAGTGGATCGATGCTTGTCAATTAGTTTTGTGTTGTGCAAATATATTGTACACAGCACACCAATATCTCATCATTCATCCGGTTCACCTGTCCAGCATACAATGTAGACACTGCATGATGCAAATAAGGGACCATCAGGTCCTGATCTGCCCTGTAACACATTGTGTCAACTGAATGTCAACCAGGTCGGATTTAGCTCATGGTAATCTCATCAGCATGGGCCCTAACTATTGTTTCCAATGAGACCGAGAAGTCTCGAGAAGTCTCGAGATCAGCAATGACTCAGCATTTTCTCACATCTCGAGAAATCATCGAGAATTGAAATGTACCTTGATTGTTCATTGTTTGACATTGCATTCATGCAAATATAATGTTTGCAACTGTTACAGAGCATTGAGTTGTTCTGTTGTTTGAGACTTGTTTCTTTTGATTGATATTATTATTATTATTTTGTAAAATTGTAATTGCTCCATTGTTAAATTTAAATATATCTCTTGATTATAATCCCCATTGTATATCTGGTAAATATAGGCCTAATGCTGAAGTTGGACTTGCACTAATGTTTAGAAATGTGATGCTTACAGTGTTAAAACTACAAAGGATATCACAAAGCCAAAAAACTTGATCCATTGGGAGACTAAATCTGTGTTGGTACATCATTGTGGCTATGGGAGGACAGTGTCCGAGATTTCTCAAAACTATTTTGAATCCCGTTCACTAGACCATGACCATTTTTGAAACTCATGAGCGAGACCAGTTGGAAACACCAGCCGAAACTGTTCAATGACCGGAATTTGAACCTGGATAGTTGGATCAGAACTTCAGAAGAGCAGATGCAGACTTTTTTGCATATTAATTACTCAAATTCAGTCAAGGTAGCAGGGTGGCCAAGTGGCTTAGGTGCCCGTCTGCTCCACTGAAGGAGTGAAGGTCTGTGCATGGGTTTGAACCCTACATAGCGAACCCAACATGTGTACATTCATGAGCAAAATCCCAGCGGATGTCGTTCAGATGAGACCTGAAACCGGCGGCCCCTTGTATCAGTGTCTAAGCTGGGCAAGTAAAAGATCCCTCACGTGGGCCCTCGTGGGGTATATATGTAACACGTTGAGGACTCCCGCTCTCTCTCTCATCTCATCAATCATCCCTCGTGAGCACCCAGAACTGGGATTAGAGGGCTGCACTTACCATATCTATCTATCTATCTATCAATCTGATAATCTCACATGTCAATTAAGTCAAATTCAGCATCTCACTTTGCATTTTAAAACGTTTTGTTTAGTGTTTTAAAAAGTCTTCATTAAAAGCAGCATGTATTCAGATTTTTGCTCAGTGAACTGCTTAAATTGTTAAACATTTCCATCCATTCAAATTCAGATCGTGTGTAATCCTATAAAGCATCTACATTTTTCCTTAAACTCTCCAGCCAATTAAAAACCACAGCAGATCATGTATTTGGATACACTCCAAAACATTTCAAAATGTTGACCAGATTTTAAAAAGTTGTTTGCTAACTAACTCTGTGATGTCATAACAGTATAGATTGATTGGTAGCAACTGTAAACAACCCAATGTAATTTATTGGCTGTCATTTTATGGCATAGCCTGTGTGATAAACACTGCGCGGATTATATTTCGCAGTGACACACGGTCAATCTTTATCAGAGTTTATCTAAATAAAGGGTTTTTCGATTTGGGTTCTACTTTATGTGATGTGGGTAACATAAACTCACTATACACATTCTGAAGGTATTGGCATGATCACTCAAGTCAAAAGAAATATTACTTTGAGCCAAGTGTTACATTATTTATAAATACTTCAACACTGGATTTAATTATACACAGACTTAGACAGTATATTTGCTTCAAAGATGAAGATAGAAAAAATTCTGAAAAAAAAAAGGTTTCTCAACCACTAATCACACAACTCATGGTGCCTTCTTGTGTATCATTTCTCAGGACCCAGCTGGAAATAAGCTATGAAGCTTTCATGGGCCATCCTAACATTTCCATCACTGTATATACTTCATCTCCATTTCATTAAGCCATTAATGGTTTTCTTAGCATGTCACACATTCGTTGTATACGCACCGATGAATTTGTTAAATAAATCAAATCAAATCAAAACTTGACTCTTTACAACAGTTCATAGATAGAATGAAAGAATTGTATAAATTACTGTGATAATGGCTTCAGACATGCAAAAAGAAAAGGAGCCATTTGGTAGACACAATTTTCTATAATTCTATAACATAAAAAGAACAAAGGGATGAAAGGAAACTAAATGATCACTAAAAGGCAATCAGGCCAAACCAGTCGATCATTGATTGAGCAAATATTTGCAGGGAGAGTTGGGGCTTGGTCCATCCTCATTGAAATGCTGCTATGTGCCTTCCACCTTAGGAATCTGACAATGTTTGCTCCCATCAGAAAAATTCATCACGAAATCAATTTGAGCATGACAGCATCACTATAACAGCATAATACAAGCAGAGCCCACACAAATTGTGATGTGACATCATATGTAGGGTAAAAGTGTGGAGGAATTCTGAAAGTAGTACAATTTAATGTGAGGTTTGATCACAAGAAGCTTTAAATGTAAATTACGTAGGATTATACTAATGATAAAGAAGGTAATGAATGTAAAATTTTTTTTTTTCAACTTTTTATAGACTCCATTATTTATTATATTTAATGTGATATTTTATTCAGTCTATTACACGTGTTATTACTTTACAATATATTGTTACTGTCAGGGCTTCACTGAAAAACATACATTGTGTGCAGAGTGTTTTACCCTGCATAACTTTAATTAATGCCTAAAGGTACTTTGGACTTTGGACTCTGACTTTGACTCCAGTTATGCCTGTAGGGATGTGTCAAATTAACAATAATCTGTGCACTGTCAATATGGAAAGGTTTGTTTCCCCAGACTGTATTTCCTTGAGAAGTTGACAGTTGGTCTTCAGATACACACAGTAAACCACTGCACATGAAGACAAGGACAATTATAATTATATATCAAATTAGTACCAGACAGATAGCACTTTTCGAGTTGCTTTAACCCATTGATATCTATAAACATACAGAAAACAAACCTTTCCATCATTCTGTGAGCTTGCAAGTAAATGTCCTATTATTTTGACAACACTTACTGTTTTTGATCATTGTGAATTCTGTTTGAGTGCTGCCTCTGATCGATCTGAGGGTATCAATTGATTGGTTATCGATCTATCCATGGCCTATGACGGCCCTGTTGTCCACTTTTGATTAATGGAATTCCAGATCCGTTTTTTCTGTCCGTCTTTTCCTGACTCCCACACTTCCTGCATCCCCAATTATCACTCAGTGATCCCTGCAATCTTGTCTGTTTTATCGCCCGTAAAATGTTGTTTCTTCCAAATTTGGATGTTTCTTTATTTTATGTGACATGAAATTTTTTTTGCTTTTATTTTGTTTGATCAGTCTCCACTCTCCAGTTATCCTTGTTATCTATCTATCTATCTATCTATCTATCTATCTATCTATCTATCTATCTATCTATCTATCTATTATTATTTTCTATGCATGGGTTTGACTGCCGGTCTTGGAACCCAAAATTTTCAGTGGACTTTCATGAGCAAAATCTCAGCTGGCAGCTGGATGTTGTTCGGATGAGACGTTAAATTGGTGGCCCCTTATATCAGTGTCTGTGTCGGGCAAGTAAAGATCCCTCACATGGGGGTAAATGTGTAACATGTTAAGGACTCCCTCTCTCACCGATCTCATAAAATCATCCCTCATGAGCACCCTGAACTGGGCTTATAGAAGGCTGCACTTACCATATCTATCTATCTATCAATCTAAAACATGTGCAAAAATATTGAATGCCTCATGTTGAAAAAAATTTTTCTTTGCAGTCACTTTGAAGTTGTTTCCTCTCCTCTTTGTGTAATTTCTAAACGATTTTTGTTCCAGCAGAATGTCATTTAAGCTCTAAATGACTCTCTTTTGCATTTGCATGCACTTGCAATACCACTGTTACGCATGAATGAGCTCTCAAGCTTATTGTATTGATTAGGATCCACTCCATTGGCTGCAGGGAAAATAGCATTCTTGGAATCATTAAGTATGGTCATACTTGTGCTGCATGACAGCATGTCCGATTTTAAATATGAGAAACAGTTGGAGTGAGTGATATCATACTATACATAGGCCTATGGTTGATATTATATTATTTTACAGGCAACGAAATACAAATACAACAAAAAAAGATGGTCCGAGGCCATGGGAACTAAAATAGAGATAGGATGTATCCAACGTTTTAAGCCGGGGCAACTGAAAGACCCTGGACATCTCTGAATGAATAGACTATGTGCCAGACTCCAACAAGCCTTACCATCTCATATATCATACAGTGCACAAAAACTTCTTCTCGCTGAATGCAGGGCAATGGTAATGAGCGCAAAAGTGTCTCAATGGTGTAGACTGTAGAACATCCTAGACCCTGGCCAAACATTCTCTCTCCATATCTAAACATCTTAATTCCCTGATATATCCTACATCATGGTCACACAACCTATTGCTTTGGCAATCACATTTCAAGTGTGGACTCTGTTGACCTGAGGTGTGAAACAGGTGATTATAACAAACAGTCAATGCTAAACAAGATAATCCAGCCTGCTATTTTGTAACAGGGCCTCTTGAAACACTGTCAGAACATAAGAATATATGTCAGAGACATGCACTTTTTGCCAACAAATATCTTAATTGGACATTTTAACATCCATTTATCGGCACGGGACTATCTACATACTAAACCTTCATTGCAAGGGATATACCTGGAGAGGGCAAATTCAACATATGGCCCTGGAGATGATAAAATGCAAGGTAAGAGATTGAAATTCTCCCAAAACCATGTCAACACAGAAAACTTTGCCAATTCACCTGGCAATTTTGAAACCCTTTAATTCAGTATCAAAGAAATCTGAAGGTGTACTTTTGCTTAGATATAGCCAATAATGACTACATAGACAGTTCTGCATGGTGCTATGTTACTGACAACAATTAGTTTTATAGTAATTTGGCTTTTTTCGAGACATGTGCTTTTCTCAAGACATTGTTATGATTAAACAGGAAGTGCAACAACAGTGCCTCCTTAATAATTGGGGTCGTCCACTAGCGCCAGGACAAGACCAGGAACCATCAGGAAGGTAAAATTGACAATTCCCCATCCCTTCAGCACGTTGTCCTGGTCTTCCTGAAGCCTTCCTCACGCTGTCCTTGTCTTTCCTGAACCCTTCCTGGTGCTTCAGCGCCTTCAGCAGAGGCAAACATTTCAGCATCCAAATTTTGCTCCTGAGCAAAATTTTGACGCTGAAATTGATTTCCTTGTACCTTCAGCGACTTGTCCTTGTTGTCCTGACCATGTCCTGAAGGCTTCCTGGCTTTCCTGAACCCTTCAGAAACCCTTCAGCATCTTCTTGAAGCTGTCCTGGACCCTTCTGCGCTGCTGACAGCTTCAGGAATGTTCGAGAAGGCTTGCTGAAGGTATGCTGAAGGCATGCTGAAGGCATGATGAAGTATTGAGGAACCAATGCTGAAACTACCAAGAAGCTATTAGGAACGGTGAGGGACATCAGGAAGCCTTGCAGACGGCTCGCTGAAGGTGTCAGGACAGTGCAGACAGCATGCAGAAGGTGTCAAGAAGCTGCAGACAACATGCACTGAAATATGTGCAAAATGTCTAAGAACAAGATGTCATGTCAAGAAAAATTTGAAAAAATGGCATTCAATCTGCCACCAAATAACATTCCTCATGCTGTCTGGAGGGCTTCCTGATTGTCCTGTCCTATGTTGTTACCCTTCCTGAAGTGTTCTGCACCCTGTCTGCAGAAAGAATGCAGAAGGTCTCAGGAATGGAGCATCTGATGCTAAAGATACGCTGAAATGACCAAATTCGCTTCCCCAACCCTTCCTGGTCTTGTCCTGGTCCTAGTGGACACCTGGTCTTACCTACACATGCACTACATGTGGCTTTGACAGTGGAAATAAATACTAAAAACAATGAGACTTCCGAGACGGAATCACATGGAATTCATGATTGGTAAAAGGATAAATAGATGGGTTGATAGATAGACAGCTAGACAGCGGACAGGTCTACACTCTACAGACAAGTAGAATCTATATACACTCACCAGCAAAAGAAACGCAACACTTGATTTTTGCCTATATTTTTGCAAATAATTTTTTTTGGACAAAACAAATTACATAGCAGTAATTCTTAGATCAATGAGTGTCTTATCGCCAAAAATCACTCAGCTGTGACTATTTCCTGTCTACTTTTTGACTTGTTTATCACATTTCAATTTTTTCAATAAAAGGTGACCTTAGCAACAAGTAATGCCAAAAATAAAGGCGCCACTGAAAAAAATGTCCAAAGAGACATCAAATGCCGAAAAATTAGCGTGGTAACTCTATTTTTGAATTTTACAGGACAATTTGAAAATTAGAGTTTTGCAGAATTCGAAATGTAGCAGACAAAATCATTGTGGTTTGGACCCTTAGAATTGAGTTTTTTAAATGAAATTTTCAGACAATTTCACTATGATGTTAACGAACTTCCATAACTTTTTTCAAAGTAAAATTTTAGTTTAAAAACTTTCTTTTGCGACGATTAAGGCCATATTCTTAAAGTCACATTGACATGGCTTGCATGCAATTTTAAAGGGCCACTGTCATGGACTTTTTTTATCGGTTAAGAGCTTCAAGTATTATATTTATAGAAACACTATGGTGATCCCGTCAAATTCATTCCAAAATAAACCCATGAAAAACCAACTTTAGTTTCCAATTTTGGCTATCACTTTGGGACAGTAAAAAGCGACCTCTCTTGGAAAGCAAGTGCTTTAGTGACATGAGACTGGGTTTTTAATAAACAAATACATGTGGCTTACTATGAACCTTGAAACTGATAAGCAAAGCTGCGAAATATTTTAGAAATGACACCTTCATACAATCCAGACAATGTAAAGCTGTGATCTCCATTTCAATCTTTTACTGCTGCATCCAAAATGACATGTTGAGCGTCTGAATGTTCATATGAACAGTGACTGACTTGGGCTAAAGTTTACAAGCTCAGACCGCAAATTTCTGACTGAGATTTCAAGCGTCTTATGATTATAACAAAACTTATCCTCTACAGAACAGAATCAATCAACCAATCTATCTTATACCTATTTACATGTATCTTGATAGAGTGCAGCCCAGAACTGTGCTCACATCTATCTATCTATCTATCTATCTATCTATCTATCTATCTATCTATCTATCTATCTATCTATCTATCTATCTATCTATCTATCTACCTATCTATCTATAACTATCTATAGCTATCTATGTATCTATAGCTATCAATCAATCAATCTATCTATCTATATATCTATCTATATGGCTATCTATATATAGCTATCTATCTATAATCTATCTATCTAATTATCAGTCTATATATCTATCAGTCAGTCAGTGTGTCTGTCCATCTATCTGTATATCTATCTGTATAACAGTTACTATCAATCTATCTACCTGATAGTTTAACAATATTTCAGTCAAAAATGCGATCTGGACTTGTAAGATATCGAGCAATTTGACCACTGCCTAAAATTCAATAGCTCCACCCAATCAAAGTGATTGACAGCAATGTTGATGCAACACATCTGGCATTTTTCACAGTTTCAGTTAGTCTGAAATTAATTTTGTCACCTTTGTAACAGTATTCATTTATCCCCCCTTGCAGTATATCACAGTCATGTTTGGTGGTCAAACTTGCCACTATGTCCTTCTCTAATTGTCAATTCAGTCTGAGGACTGAGGGGGACGGTCACCCAGCCTCACGTCATTGCACAGGTGACTGAACATGCTGAAGGACCACAAAATTTGACTGAAATGCCAATTTCATATATTTTTCCTGATCTATGGTGAAAACCGATTTGGGGAAATGTTAGCTGCATGTACTCACAACACCTGATTCTTTCATTAGAAAATAAATGTATTAAAAGTTGAATTTGGACGAGTGTGTGCCTTTAAGATAAAAAAACAAAATGCATCAAAGCGTGACATGTTTCTGACTTTTGAGTCCAGATATGGACTGAACAGATATGCCAGTAAAAAAGTTCCAGGTTGATAGTTCCAAGTAAATTTTTTCACTTCTGACTTATAGCGTCATTCTGCAAATTTCCTACAGAGGGGGTTGTAGTCTAGGGCCATGATTATTTTTTTCCTGAATTAACCACATTGATGTTGATAACTGCAAAAGCACATTTCTTTTAATGAAGATAGAATTTTAAAAGGTAACATTTTCAAAAACTAATTCTTATGAGACCGTTATGAATCATTAGGTCATTTACTGGTATCTGTTTTCAAGTAAATTTATTGCTCATTTGAGATCTTTGTTGTCTTTGGTCAAATGGGTTTATAAAATGTTGAGGGTTAAAACAGCATTACTCATTATCACATTGATACTTCCACAAAGTAACACTTGTTTTCTGCCTATTTTGGTTGGCAAGCAAAATTTTGTTCAGAAAGAAATAAAGAAATAACTGAGGAAAATTGGAGTCCTAGACTACAGCCCCCTCTGTAGGCAATTTGCAGAATAACACTATAAGTGTGAAATAAAAAAATTTACTTGGAACTATCAACCTGGAACTTTCATACTGGCATATCTGTTCAGTCCATGTCTGGACTCAATAGTCAGAAACATCTCGCGCTTTGATGCATTTCGTTTTTTTATCTTAAAATTGCATGCAAGCCATGTCAATGTGACTTTAAGAATATGGCCTTAATCGGCGCAAAAAAAATGTTTTTAAACTTGAATTTTACTTTGAAAAAATTTATGGAAGTTCGTTAACATCATAGTGAAATTGCCTGAAAATTTCATTAAAAAAGCTCAATTCTAAGGGCCCAAACCATAATGATTTTTTCTGCTACATTTCGAATTCTGCAAAGCTCTAATTTTCAAATTGTCCTGTAAAATTCAAAAATAGAGTTACCATGCTAATTTTTCGGCTTTTAGTGTCTCTTTGGACATTCTTTACAGTGGCGCCTTTATTTTTGGCATTACTTGTGGTGAAGGTAACATTTTATTGAAAAAATTGAAATGTGATAAACAAGTCAAAAAGTAGACAGGAAATAGTCACAGCTGAGTGATTTTTGGCGATAAGACACTCATTGATCTAAGAATTACTGCTATGTAATTTGTTTTGTCCAAAAAAAATTATTTGCAAAAACATAGGCAAAAATCAAGTGTTGCGTTTCTTTTGCTGGTGAGTGTAGATAGATAGATTATCTATAGATATATAGATATATGTATATACATTGTAGATAGATAGATAGATATATAGATAGATAGATAGATAGATAGATAGATAGATAGATAGACAGCTAGACAGCTAGACAGATAGATAGATAGATAGATAGATAGATAGATAGATAGATAGATAGATAGATAGATAGATAGATAGATAGATAGATAGATAGATGTAGCAGCACTTTGCAGACAGACACAGATTTATAACAACACTTTGGAAGGAACAGTACACCTGGTCATCTACAATTGTTGGGCAAATGAACCATGACCATGTGTATGCTAAATTTATATACCACAAATCACTGCTACAAAGTTAAAAATAGTTTCAAACACTAATTAAGGGTTCCATCAACCACACAATAACCATTACACAGTACCTGTATTGATTGGCTATCGATTAAATCCGATCTCTCCCTTAAATCCACCTGCTCTTTTACGGCCATCATTCAGTGTGAAGAGAAGGGAAGTTGATTGAGCATGATTTTAGTATGAAATGACATGCTGTAATTTAAGAATGAAATAATGTGTACATAAAATATCGAGCCTGTCCTTTAAATAGAAATGATATGATTATTTGACATTATCACGACATTCCTGCTCAAAATGAGGTACAACGGTTCCACCAATCGATCTGCTCTATTTAGGTGTTAAATTATCTTAATTTTTGCCTCCAACTTTGTCAATATTTTGCCCCAAGCTCCTTTCAACTGCTCGCCTGTAATTTGTGTTTTCAAAAAATCACTCTTTTTTCAGATCCAGTCCATGAAGGCAGGCCTGGATAACGCTCCACCAAAGTCACAGCCTCATTTGGATTTAAGACTCAAGAAAATACAGGTAGGTCTTGTCTTTCTTATATCTGCCTTATAGTATAGGGTTGTATTTCTTGAAAATATATCCCAAGATCCATAAAGTGGTTTTTCATTTAAGCCTGTATTGTAGTAGACTACCCAACTATAGAAGTCACTTACTTTCAGATTTAGCTTTAGCGATGATATAACAGTAGCTCCAAAATGTTGAAGGCATATTACTTTTGCACGATACAGTTCTTCTTCATGAAGCAAGCATGCAACTTCAACTTAATCTGAGATGTCCCAAAATGAAAGTTGTGGAGCAATTTAAAAAACAAACTTTTTTAAATTGATTCCAAAATCAATTGATCAATTTGTTTTTCACATTAACCTTGAACCTTTTCGCACATTGTTGGTCGATTTTCCTATGACTAAAGAGTAAAATAACAAGAAAACACTGTTTGGGGTCAAAGGAAAAAGTAACTTGGTCAACAGTTTTCAGCTAAGATAACAAACGGATTATCTTAGCTGAAAACAAAAGTCTTTGTCAGCTCGAGCAATTTGTGCAACCATCTCACTCCCGGGGTGTAAACAGTTCTATAAATATACAATGTATGTTTCTTCCTAAAATAATAGAATTATGGCTTGTCACATTTTAAATAAGTTTTGTAATAAAATCTATACCTGATATTGAACTTCATTGTTTGCCAAGCTGCATGGTGGTTCTTTAATGATCTTATTTATGATAATGCAGCCATGGCCAAAAGGAGTATGAAATTTAAAAAATAAAGTTTTGTTGCTGTTCTTATCTCAAGTACCATGTACACATTGTAAATTTTTCATTTTACATGGAAACACAGACACTTTTCTATACTTTTCTCACGAGTCAGGGGTGTTGCACTGCAATCTCATATGGTTTGATGTCAAAGCTGTACCTGATAGCTGAAAACTGCTGATATAATTCTGATATGCAGAAAATCCTGTTCAAAATCTGCAAAACTTTCGAATTTCTTGAATCTAACTTCGATGCACTTATGTATATACAATATTTTTGACACTGTTGTACTTTATTAATCTCATGAATGATACATGCTGTCTGATTTGAGACCGTTTTCTGGATAATTTTATCAAACTGAGTTCAATTAAATTGAAGATAGTTGTTATATATTTCACAATGGGGATGTCATAGAAACTAATTTAGACCATGCCACTTACAAAATTTAACTAGTGTGTTGAGGATGTCAATCATTATCATTTTAAAATCAGAATGTATTGTAGGCCTACATGTGTAAGTTGCAAATAAATATTCATTCATTCATCCTAAACTGGTCATTTCTTCTGTAGAAAGAGGAAGAGAAACAGGCCGACATCGACAGAAACAACCAAATCTTGTTGCAGAAGTTGACACAGATCATGAAATCAAGGGGGCGACTGGACAACTGGAATGACTACCAAACTAAGAGGTTAGTTGATTGAAAATGTTCACACAAAAGTAGCAGTTTATCATCACTCTGTTGTGCTGGAATTTCAAAGCCTGTGATTGATGACATTCATCTCCTGTTCCATCAGTGGCGTATTTGGGGGGGGGGCATTGGGCCATGCCCCCCCCCTCAGGCCCAAAAATTTACCATGAAATGCCCCCCCCCCCCACTTAGGCCATTCCTAGATACGCCCCTGCTCCTGTATTACGAGACTATTCTCTATCTTTGAAGTGAATTATGTTCAGTTAACAACTATGCATGCTTATGGCTTTTTATTTTTTTTTTACTAGTAGGCCTATTAATAAAACTAGGCCTAATGCTCAAGTGCATGGTCAATTTGGTCATACAATCTCGCCATGTGTGGCATGGTTTTTGGCATGCATGACCTCTTGACTGGCAGAAAACTCAGGATCACCTAACTGTCTGGCCGCACCTACTGCAAATACGAGGGGCGTTCAGAAAGTTCGAGGCTTTTTTTCATATGGATACTTATTTTCAATCTAGAATAATGAATTTTTCACAGGATAAAATTCAGCATGTTTGGAACGGATTTCCAAAATTTTGGACAAGTTGGACATTTTTAAGTCATTCTGTGGTTGCCATGGAAACTGAAAGTTCAGCTTCTTGGGGCAGATAACACTGAAACCAAGAATGCCAAGAAATTGTGACTGTGAGAGACTTCTCTTTGTCACTTGTATTTGTGAGATTGACAATATTTGACACAATAAATATGGTATTAGCTTCTAAATATGCTTTCAAGCACACCAAATGTGTGTTTTCTTACACTGAACCCATGTAGGAAAGCACTTCTGCATGCCAGATTTGGCGAGGGAAATTCAGGAGGCAAAGGTGTGTTTCCCTGACTACATAAGGACTTGTGAAAGCATGGATTCACTGGTATGAACAAAAGACCAAAATGGACAGCATTATCCATCCTAGCTATTCCTGTGATATGCTGCTTTACATAAGTCCTGGTTTTCCCTTACTTTAGTCCATGAGGGCTATAGTTTCAGGCACTGGAAGAGAAAAGTCTTTGGATGACCGAAATTCTTTCACAGAACTTTGTTTGGAGGACTTCAAGGAACATTTACTTCAATGGGTCAGGTGTATTAACCAATGCTTTTGGTGAGCTTGGGAGTATTTTTTAAGGCTAATATTATATTTCTTGTGTCAAATATTGTCAATCTCACTAATGCAAGTGATAGTGAGAGGTCTCTCACAGCCAAAATTCATTGGCTTTGGTGGTTTCAGTATTACCTGCCCCAAGAAGCTGAACTTTCAGTTTCCATGGCAACCACAGAATGACTAACACATGGCCGAATTGTCCTCAATTTTGGCAATCCATTCCAAATATGCTGAATTTTATCCTGTGAAAAATTCATAGTTCTCGATTGAAAATAAGTGTCCATATAAAAAAAAGCCTCAAACTTTCTGAACGCCCCTCATATATGCAAGTTTTCGAATTCTGGAAGATTTAGGGTAAAAGTGGGTAATATGACGCAGGTGGGTAATATCACGCACCTAACTTAATTGCTATTGCAAGCTCAAGCTGAGTATGAGATCTCCCATGTAAGAAATCAAAAATGTGCAAGAGGTCATTTTGAGACTACCTGATAGTATATTGTGCTTGACATTGCCACTGACAAATTTGCTGGGAGTTTTTAAGCAATGTACACAGTTTTTCTCAATTTTAGTGCGTTTTTAATAGAAATGTATCAATACAATCGATAGTCAATTGCAGTGACTGTTTAGGTAATGCATTGAGTGGAGAATTATCGTGTGAGAAAGACATAAAATAGGATTTCAAAAATATATTACCCAGAAACATTGCCTTGAAGAAGCCACTATTATTCACGTATATGCAATGAGCAGTGATCAGGGGTAATATCACTCATGTTTCAGGGGTATAATCACTCATGTTTCTGGGGTAATATCACGCAATTTAGGGTATTATCACGCACATAATAATACACAAATAGATCAAATCACCCTTTCTGAGGAGCTACCAATTAATGTTTTAAGACTTTGTCCTGAAGTTAACCTTTTAGTGGCTTGGTTTACCTTCTTTTTTTGTTGGGGGGGGGGGTCATCTTATTAGCAGTTAGGTCCAATCGTGAGACTGAAAGACAATGAGACAACATAGGTGTTACATCCACAGGAACACAGATCGTCCCATGCATGTGCCTCTCCCCATGTATGAAAATTATAATTATGACTCAGAATTAAATATACAATTATTATACAGCAAGTGCCCCCATATCAGAAAATTGTGTTCCCCTTGTACTTCTCTCTCCCCGAGGTACCCCCTCCAACTCAAGACCCCCAGGTAATTTCTATTTTAAATGATTTTCGAAAATATTTCATTAATTGATCAATCTGGCCCTTGCCTATGATCAACTGGCCCTGCTACTGGTTTTTTTTTTTCACGGAATACTTTGAAAGTGGATCATTTACAGATACAAATGACATGAAAGGGATAATAATAATGATACTTATGAATGTGTAACGAAAAGTGTCAGCAATAATTCCTTGGAAACCTTCAATGTACGTCTTGTCTGTTCAATGTCTAGAGAATACTGGAGACAGAGCAGTGTGCGCATGATCGCACACTGGCTCACCAGTGCCACCTGGTGTCACACTCTCCCTCGTTTTGTTCTTTTGGTTCGCAGAGGTGTAAATCTTCAGTGATGACTTGATCTTCGTAGTGATGTTCGTTGATGATGTTCCAAATGATGACTTGATCACGAGCGTGGCCGTAGACTGTGCTTTTCGGACTTGATTGCACCAGTATTCAGGACAGATGTTCAATCTTCGGGTACTTCCTGGAAAGTACTTGATCTTCAAGGTACTTGATCTTCTCATGTTGCTCCACTCTCATCTTCTCGACATTCATATTCTCCTCGTCACAACATCAGTGCACACAGAATTTTATCTTCTTGGTGAAACTTGCTGAACATAAAACTTATAACAGACAAATCATTTTTACATATTTAACACATGGCTACCGTAAAGTACCTAAAATGCGTATTACATGTGAATATCCATACAATTGAATACATGCATGATCTGCAGCTAAAACAAGTTAGTGACATCAATACACAAAATGAGTCCTCATAAAAATGGTTTAGATCACATTAATTTAAAATTGTCCAGTTCACAGAAACTGCTGAATAAAAAAATCAATTAAAATCTCAATTGGACGATAACATTAATTAGTCCTTTATCCAACTAAGCCACTCTGACTGGGTTGCCCTCCTGGGTTGACCTCCATAATGGGATGACAGATAATTGTTGTCCGAATTCCTTGGCGTCGGCGGCAGGGTTTCTGTTGACGCCGTCCCTGGACTGCGAGCGACGTCATTTCCTGTTGTTGAATCCGTTGACGATACTCCTCGAGGGCCCCCTCCCCGTTCAACAAAAATGGGACGGGATGCAGAGATGATCGATTTTTCATCTGTCCATGAAACATCATGGTTCCTTCTGTCATCAAATTCAGGAGTATGCTGATGTAGGGAATACCTAGGTCCTGCCAAAGTGTCACTGCCAAAATCCACTCTTCGGCCATCATGATTTCCATTATCCAAACTGAAGGATCTGGAAAGAGGGGAAGGCATCAGCTGTCGCCTTTCACTCCTCAGATTGGCATCTGAAAATGAAGAGTTAAAACATGGCAACAAAGAGGAGGAGCCGTAGAGCTCCTGAAAATGATCAGAACGGAAATTCTGAGGATTACCAAGGACAAGAGGTCTGTTAGTGTCACTTCTGTAAGTTGAGGGCTGAAGACACGCAGTACTTGTGACAGTAACTTGAGTTACGGCAACATCAGTTGAGCGTGGTTGTCCAAACTTCACATCTGTGCCGGACCTTGGCAGGACTTCTGAATTTTCTCTCCTTCTGTAATGGCATCTTGGAGAAGCTTGTAGTTGAGGTTGAAGAATCTGCTGTCTGTCAGGCATAAATTGATGTGGGTCTTCTTGGTGATAGGGCTGAATCCGCTGATGATCTTCCATGTGATAATTGTAGTGTTGATCATCATGTTGGCTCTTATTAGAAGAGATACCAGGGGTTGAGTTGTAGTGATGTCTCCGATTTTTTCTGCTTGCATCCTGTCGAGATGTCCTTCTTTGATGCTGCGTGTAACTTGAAGGGTTGCTCCAAAGAGGGTCACACTCAGATAATGGTCCATATCCAGTTCCTGGGGTCATCGCTGCTCCATATTTGTTTGGCCTGGATCCTGGCAGAAGATCATTTACTCTTGGTAAGTCAGCGCCCAGTCACAGCATGCTTCAGTCTCATCCAACCTGCCAGAAAACATTGCAGGGTTAAAATTCTTTGGTTGGCATGCACTTTCTTGACTGGAATCTGAAACAGAAGAAACAAGAGAAGAACATTTCACGGAGGAGCCGAGGAGCTCCTGAGACTGAACAGAACTAAAGAGCTTTTGTGAGCCCGAATACTTGAAAGGCACAAACTTATCAAAGCTGTAGTGAGACGACTTAGTGTTGTCTGATGAGCCGCGCAGCACAGCTTCTGTACTATGTGGAATTTCGTCTTCAGCACGTGACTTGGCAGGCTGGCCCATCCTTGTCTCTACATTGGAGGCATCACAAACTTCAAAATCAGGCTCACTTGAGTTCCTCTTGGTGTCGTCAATGTTCATCTTTGGGTGAAGAGGCTCCTCGCTGGACTCATCACTAGGGGCATCGTAGTCAGTATATACTCTGTAGTCTCTCCAGGATTGGTCAGGAACATCAGATCTTTGCTTCGAAGATCTGCTCTCTGTCTGTGACCTACTCTGCAATGAATAAACGTGAGACACAGGCACATTTACAGAACATGGAACATTTCGCACAACATAAAAGGAATTGAAACTAGGACGTAAAGCACTATTTGTAGAATTGAAGTCTAGTGGAGGCAAAGGAACTTTCATGAAGCTCTGTTGCATCCTTGGCTCATCAACAAAATCCAATCTTGTAGGTTGTTGCAGAAATCTCAGTCGCAGATTAGTATCAGCTTTCAGACAATCATCAGCAGAATCTTGGAGAGGCTGGCTGTAGAGTGACGATGGGTTACTTGTCAATTCTGGAGTCATATTACAGGTGTCCTCAGGGTGTAGTTGATGATCATCTCCACACTTGTGCACTTGCACATACAACTGTCCATCAAATTTCAAGGTCCTTGATGCAGTGGTCCCTAGTGGACCAGGGAGGGGACGAAGATCCCCTGAAGAACTACTCATATCTAGGGGTATTGAAGTCTCCGCGCTGCTTGTAGCATTGGGAAGATCTGTCTCAGTATGTGCCTTCATTGAGAGTTCATTTGCCTGACCTGGAAATATATCATTTTCAGTGACAACAAATTTTGGTACATAAGACACAACACGAATATCAGAAGGAGAAATAGCATTTTCAGCAATTGAAGCACAGATGGAATGTGATCTCCTTGGAGGTTGGTTGTCAACAGAATTTCCTGGGTCATGCAGTCCATCCACGTCTTCAATATGAAGTTCATCCTTATGGGTTGACATCAGAAGTATGGATGCTTCATTCCTGGCAAAATCACCGACTGTGAAGTTCTTCCTTGGAGTAGTAACGGACAGGTAAGGAAGGGAATCCCTCGAGGAATTCAGATCATCTTTTCTCTCAGTAACAAAGGGATAGCTTGTCTCTGCCTGCAAATTACACGAGTGCGGCAGTTCATTGTGACCTGGAATGAGAGCATGTTCAGAGAAACTGCATTTATCAACAGCAGAGACAACATTGTCAATTACAGGAGTCATAAAAACAAGGCTTGGAGAGGATCCACTTGCAGGTGATTCATTCGGAGATGATCCATTCGGAGATGATCCACTCGGAGATGATCCACTCAGAGATGATCCACTGGGAGATGATCCACTCGCAGATGATTTACTTGGGGATGATCCAGTGGAAGATGATCCATTCGGGGATGAAATGTCAGAAATTCTTGGTCCCAGTTTCGTTTCTGTGGCACTGGCAGGCACTTGTAAAGACTTAGCTGTCTTCTCCATGATGCGGACAAAAGAATTCAAGCGCCTTGTCCAGTAGCCTAGTTCCCATATCAAAGTCTTTATCCTGAAGAGAAACTGATTTTCATGCTTCCAAAACATCTCCACTGTCTGCTTCGCCAAAAGTCCTTCACTCTGGCAAAGAGCTGCGTAGATTTGTCTCAATTTCTGATGTTGGTCTTCGATGTTCTGTTCAATATGTACAGTCATGTGTCGTGCTATTCTGCATTGATCTTCAATATTCACTTGAGGTGATAAGGGAGGAGCTGGAAAGGACTGCTCACTTTTAGCCAAATTTGTATGTATTTCTTCAGCAGCTTCCATGGCCAACTTGTCAATTACAGTAGGTTGAACAATTCCGAAATTTCCAGTACTCCTTCCATAGCTTAACACACTTTCATCATCCAGGTGTATCTCAATTTTGGAAGACTGGGGCTCTTCATGAAGGGTAATGTGTTTCTTCAGATCACTCATTTGCAGAGACAAATATCCTCAAAAAAGAGAGCACATGCATGTAACAAGCACGAAATACAATTGTGAAATATCACAATGTTATATACAGGTGATATTATTCACAAAGTTTGAAATAGAGATCGAAAAATCCCAAATTTCACACAGAAAAATATATACACATAAGCCAAGTTTTGTGTAATTTAATAGGCCTTATACAAATTTAATTGGCCGAAATTTATAGGTGAATATTTACAAAACCACACTATCTCACTCCCTCTTTTTTTTTCTTTTTTTTCTGATTTAAACTGCCTATCATCAGCAGCAATACGAAGTGAAATGTGTAATGAACTGCTTCAAATGCACGTGGCTATAAATAGAATCACGGCCACCAATGCTCTGGCACTCAATCTATACACACAGTGCCGATTTTCAGATCACCTATGACCAAAATATGTACAAATTGACAAAATATGCACACAAATACGGGAAAATGGTTAAAATATATCGTTCAGCAACTTATTAGAGCAACAAATTAGACTGGAGAACTCTATAATTAGCTTTTAACAGCTTGCAGACTAGCACGACGATCCTGCGTGGAGCACTAGCTGACAGGTGTGCTGGGTGCATGTGCACCTGCACTGGTCCACGTTGGAGCTGTCAAAGTCTTTATATCACTCTAAATAGTGCCGAAAAGCACTAAAAACTGTCTATAAACAATCCAGAACTGTTCTATTTAACAGCAAATACACAGAGGCTACCTTATTACCACTGCTACCACTGTAACGATTCCACCGCTGCCACCACTGTAACGAAAAGTGTCAGCAATAATTCCTTGGAAACCTTCAATGTACGT
This sequence comes from Platynereis dumerilii, assembly GCA_026936325.1. Taxonomy (NCBI): domain Eukaryota; kingdom Metazoa; phylum Annelida; class Polychaeta; order Phyllodocida; family Nereididae; genus Platynereis; species Platynereis dumerilii. The sequence goes on along the minus strand of JAPTHN010000016.1, from coordinate 11,651,695 downwards.
CTTGTCTGTGCGCATGATCGCACACTGGCTCACCAGTGCCACCTGGTGTCACAAATGTATGTTATAATTTTATAACCAAAGGGTCATCTGGCACACCTTATGAAAAAAGACCTTATCACTTTTGTTGAGAATGGCGTTGCCCTAGACCAATCAGATGCAAGTTAGTTGCTGGGTATGGTAATTAGAAAACAGCAGAGGCAAGTCTTTGAGACTCTATGACTGCCCAATTGTCTCCCCTAAGAGCTCCTAAGCCAGTGTGTTCTTTTGTTCAGAGATAACTCCTCCCGTGGGAATGTCTCAAAAGTGACTGATTACTGGCCATCCAATCAAAATGTTTTGATTTCAAATTTTCCCATGGATTATGAAAATATGCTATTCTTTACAGTCTGGCCTGAGTCTATTTCCCTGAGTGATCTGGCATTGATACTCAAGTAAATGATAGGGCAACCCTGGAAATGTCATGAACTTGCACTGTTCTGCCAGGCTACATCAGATGGACAGAGTGATGTATGGAGAGATAGATAGGAAGACCATGGATCTATAAGTTAAGTTCATAGCTCTATGGGAAGACATATAAATATAGATTGATAGAAAGATAGATAGATGGATAGATAAATAGATAAAATCTGATAAATAGACAATAGATAGATAGATATGTGGGATGATGAAAGACTGCATGTCACAAGATGCACGGGTGGCTGCAAAATAGTCAAGAGACACTTCTAAACAAAATTGTGAGTTAATTGATAGGCCTACAGATTGAATACTGCAGGCCCAAAATCGCGATTGTCTGAAACATGAAAGCCCAGTGTGATTCTGCATTGGATCTGTCTGAAGCATTTGGTTTACATTGTTCTATCTTAACTCCTACATACAAAAACAGTGTTATTTTCATAATAAAATGAACCTGCGTGATATTACACTTGTTGCTGCGTGGAATTAAACAGAAGTGCGTGATATTACCCACAGAAAATGGTGAAATGACCCTGGTTGAGTTTACTGAATGCCACTTGGCCTGAGAAGGTGCCGATCTTAGAAATTCGATTTCTCTAAGATACCAGAGTTCAATGTCAATCGGAAACTTCACTGCAGGTCATGGTAAGTATAATACATGAAGACTGAGCGTTACACGAAAACTCTACAGTGTAATATCACGCACTAGGTGCGTGATATTACCCATATTTACCCTAGGCCTAAATGACAAACACCTTGCAGCAGCTTCTGCAACATTCTGATGCATGTGATAGGCTACTATCATTTATCACAATAGCCTGAGTACTTTAGAATACGACTAGGTGGTGGCTGATATTTCTTGTTATTTCCTCTTTTATCTTTTTCAGTTTAAACAGATCAATTAGGAATAAGCAACAGGAGCAGATTGCAATCCAGAACCTGAAAATTGCCAAACATCTTGAATCCATGAAACCTCAATACAATGTTCGAGCCTGGGTAAGCAACAGTATACACCTTTTTTGCGCTGTCAAAATTACGATGACCACACAAGCTCTTATCAATTATAACTTAGTACTCATATAGTCCTACACACTCAGAAAAAAAGGTTACACAAACAACCATATGTGGTTTTTTGGCTTGTCACCAGTATAAATCCACTTTTGGTTTTTTAAAAAACCCTTTTGATGTGGATGTTTAGAAAACCACCATCTAAAAATCCCCTTTGGATTAATATATAACCAATTTGGATTTTCATATACTTGCTATGTGAACCAATATTGGTTTATTAACAAACCCATGAAGGTTTGTTAAACAACTATCTGTGGTTGTTAACACTATCATTACTGGATTTGCATAAAACTTTATTTGATTTTTAACAAACTTTTTCTGGCGTTTCGATTAACCACTAGAGGTTTACTATTGAACCAAATATTTTATTAGTTGGTTTTGCACATATCCATCTTTGGTTTGCAAAGGAACCATGTGAGGTGGTTATTCACCCTTTTTGGGTTTAACAAATATCCATAACTGGATTTACAGTATTCCAGCATGGAGCATATTTTAAACCAAACCTGGTTTTTCAAGTAACCAATTTTTTTTATCATTCCCTTTGGGGGTACTGCTTTGCTGGATAACCATGAAAAGATTTTCAAATTTCCGTGTAGGATATTTCACCTCACCATTGGTGTTGCTTACAAAAAAATGAAATTCTAGTTAACTAACAAATTTTATCTTTCAATTTTTTTTGCGTATATAGAAAGAAAATAGAATTGCATTTGACATTTTTTTATTCATCAATATCTATTTATAAAATTGTGAAAATGCAAGGGCAAGATAAAAACTTACTCATGTAAAAATATATGTAAGAATTAATAAGTGAAATGGCATTTAGATATCAAAATATAAACACAATGACATCACAAAAACACGAAATTAAAAAACAAATGAAACACACATTTTCATATCTAAATACAACTTTTGTAAAAACGCAAAATATATCAATACAATCTTTGAATGAAATAATGCTGTTCGTATTTCAATATAACCATCCTGACATGTACATTTGTTGATGTAATAGTCCACGAAAGATTCAGTGTAATAGTCCATAAATGAGGAGGTGGTCTTTGAAATGTAACGGGCATTAATGTGTGAGAGATCAAGACAAAGGCCCATGCTGCTATCCTCTGCCACAATGATGGCATTTCTCCAAAAGGTAGATGATACTTTGTCCAATGGACTTTGAGATGAACCACAGTTCTTCAAAATTATATTTGCTGTTGAGCCTTTGGCTTCCTGAAAATACAAGCAATCACCATGTTAGTTTTCACAAGTACATAACCATAATAGTATACAGTTTTCATTGCATTGGTTTCATGCACAGATTTAAACATTGATGTTTAACTTCTTGGCTGATACATGTATATACACTTAACAACAGTACAGAATTCTGCCCACATACAGTAGTGGATAGTTGCACTCTTAGTTTGTATTGGAATGGAAAACGATTTTATCAAAATCAGAGTCCCTTATAGCTTTATGTTTGGTGTGTGTAAGTAATGAAGATGGTCATCATGGTCAAAAGTCCACTGTTCCTTTTCAATTTTTCAATTCTAAATTTGACATGATGTCACAAAATCATGTCTGGCTCTTTGAAAAATGCATGAATCATCTTCAAACGGGCAAAATCTTTAGTTGAGTAGCTTATACGCAAAATCTGGCAAGTTATATTAAGTTAAATTTAGTATTTCAAAAGATGTAATGCTTTTAAAAAGTCTGATTTTTTAATGTTGCTGAGTTTACAACTGCTTGCATCCAAATACACACAAACAAAACTAATAGACCCACCTTTTCACTCTCCTGGCTCACGAGCATCACCAACATGGTTGGAGAAGAGTTTTTTGAGGGATGATTCCTGAGACCTTTCCAGGACCTCTTTAGAAGATGAGCTCATCCAGTTCCACTCGCTAGATGAGCTTCCCTTCACTTAGAAGCTGAAACAGAAGTAATTTAATAGTTAGGCACACTGTAGTAAAACAAAATCTTCTGATTCATACCATGTGTCATAAGCGTGATAAGTACCCTCGGAAAATAACCTGTAATAATAATATCAACATTGCTGAAGGTTTGTTGTCAAATACCCTATGTTTTTTACCAAGTTAGATGGAATATGTATCAAATTACTTGAAAGGTCCCATTTAAGTCAAGAAAATATCAAAATTCACAGAAAGGGAATACTTTGTGGGTAGAGATCTAGAGTATTGTATGTTTAGACATATATGAAATATTGATTGCAAAAATATATGATTTAAAATATATCATTAACGATACATGTCATAAACAATGACCTTAAAATTTACTGGAAACTTTAAATGTCAAATGTAACAACGGCTTCCATTGTGATATTTCTGGAAAATTAGCAAAGACTTAATGCCTTAAAAAATTTATATTTGGTTACTGATGGGTAAGAACCTTACATAAGAAAATACATTTTTATGCAAATATATCTTAGCAAATATAGTAATGCAGATCATAAACTAAAGAAAATGAATCATAAAATTCTCACCTTGGAAAGTGGGTGAACCAGTATAAGCGTGCCTCTTCATTCACTGGTTCAACCAGTTCTATTTGGTGCTGTTCTATCAAACTGTCTTCACAAAGAGTGTCAGAAATGTGCTTTCTGACTGCCAAAAATACCTTGTGATTAGCCTTAATACAGCTGTAACAATGACAAACAACAAACTTGACAGATTTAGTATTATATTTCCCTTATGTGTAGCTGTGAATAATGTTTAAGATCAATGAATTTGGACTTAAAACCTTGACTGGTTTTGTAAATATCCAAGTTATTTATTATAAAACCCAAATAAACCAATATTAACCAGACTGGATTTTCAATGATTCATTTGATATTTTAAACAACCATAATAAGCCCTTAAAATCCCCTTGGTTTACTATACATTCAACTGATTATGTAGAAAACCCCAATAAACCAAGTTTTTTTCTGTGTGTAGTGTTATTGATTGATAAGAAAATAGAGATTTTAAAGTACGCTGTTAACATAATATTCGTAAATGATATAGGCCTATTGTTCTATGGGGATACAGACCGGTCCCTCCTAGCAGTGAATGGTTAGTGCAAAGCTGACAGATCTAGGCCTATACCCTAAAAATCATTTTATTCTATGCAGGAAAATGATTTTGAAAAACATGAGCTGGTTCTCATTAACATGTCAAAGACAACAAAGAACTTTGACAAGGCCCCTCCAGAGAGACCAATCCATCGCAAAAGAAAACCTGGCGAGGTGAGTTGTATGCTTTTTACATTCAAGAATACAGTGCAACCCAACATAAAGTATGACTACCCCAGCAGGAAGGAAGAATCAGCCACTACTTTACCCTTTCACACCTTTGGGTTCCCTCCAAGTCACTTCCTACCTTTACCCACTTGAACCACCTTTAAAAATTACCTTAAATTTATATTATTAAACCAACACCAATTCCCACTCCATCACTCCTATTGTTTTTGATTTCTTTGATAAATTAATGTACCCCTTGCTAATTGCAATGACATTGGTTGCTGTCTTAATGGAGTTCTTTTAAAATGTGGGATAAGGCACAGGGGCTTCTGTGCCAAGTTCAGGTGTCCATTTATATAATAAAATATACATTAATTATGATATAACAATAAAAAATTGGTGCAAGACCCCCTGTGGGATAAGGTTGCAGTGAGGAGAAAAGAGGGACAAATTGGTATAAAGAGGACTTCTGACATGAATTTTCTTATTTTATTTTGGGTTGTGCTGTATCTATTTTGGATCCAGAGATTTATGTAGCAAATGATTTCTCATCATGAACTTGAATTACACTCAAGCTTCAATTTTTGCTGGTCCATCTCACCGTCCTTTCCATTGTATTATTTTTTCAGTAACATTTAAAAGTAAGCAATAAAGCAACATATCTTAAACTTTAATGTGCTGTTTCTTATTCCTTCAGACCTACTCTCTATACAAGCACAGATATCTCCATGGTAGAGCAAGAAGCAGAAGGGTGAGTGTAGTTTATCATATTATTTTGGTATAAATCACGAAAGTAATGAATAATATTGTGTAGCAGATGAGTTTACCATCATGAGCTTAAATTGTACCTACTCAAGCCGCAAGTTTTGTCTGGGGCCACGGCATTGTCTTTTCCATTGTATTTCACATGGTTCTTTCCTTTGTTATGGAATTCGTAAAGAAGACCTTTGTCTCCCTTCATCATAGGTAGGCTAGACTGTCAAGAAAGTTATGGATCTGTCTAACTATCAGTCTATCTACTACTCTTATGCCTACCAATCTATCTCACAAAAACAACCACAACAATGTATGAAGGCTGAACGTATTTCCAATACTTTCTGTGGAATTCCTAACGATTTTTCTCCCCAAAAAATTCATGCTATTTCTTAACGTAAATTATGCATGTCTCTTTTATGCACTCCATAGAACTTCGTAAAAAATAACCTATAATTTTATATATATTAAATTATTTAAGATATTCAATGAACCATTTGCTCAAATATCCTCATTATCAACCTTATCAGAAGCACTAACTTTCTTTAGCGGCTCACAAAATCCATGGTTAAAGTCATTAATTTCTCATAAATCACTTAAATGGTTCCAGGATTTCCAGCCATTTAAAACCTTTAAAAGCACTTACTGTCATTATAATAATATTCCCATTAACATGAGTGGTCATCTTTTCGTCGATATTGATACAGTGGGCTTTGCCAAGTGAAGTTGTGTGGCCAATGACACTGGCCATTTCATGGTCTTGTGGTGCATAGCTCCTGCGTTTGATTGAAAGACTTTTGGACCAGTAGGTTCTTTAAGGATATCTCTTGTAGCCGGATGGTGTTTTAATGGTCTACTTTCTCACAAAACAGTTAAATGTGGTTGCTTGCTTGGCGTCTAGTCTTCTTTCTTTTCTCATTGTTTACTGTTACACACTCTAAAATTATACAGAAACATCAGGTGCCCTTCACCAAATAATTGGTAGGAAATTTTAAATTGAAGAACTTTCTGCTGAACTGAGTTTTACTGCTTAATTCAACCACAGATACTGCCCTACACTCTTAACACAAAGGTTTTATATGGAACCTTTAAGGGTTCTATAATCAGGTATAAATAAGGAACCCTAAAAGGTTCATTACTCAAATTAAAAAAGGTTCCAACAGCTGACAAAAACACAATTTCCGAACCGGAAATGGATTTTTGCGGTGTTGGCGAATCATCAGTTACTGCCCAATTCGCGCCAAAACACACGTTTTCCTTCATTTCATGGACAGATTTTTTCCCACCCACCCACTCCATTGTTAAATTTCTATGCTGTGTCCTTTTCCACATTGTATGTTTATTATGTTCCAATTTGTTTTTCTTGTCATGTATATTTTCTGATCTCTTATGTATTCCATCATTGTATTAGGTTGCCGATCCATTTACATTATTTCCTTTGTACTGTTTTTGCAATCTTGTGGTGGGTCTGTCCCCCACCTTTGGACTGTGTCACCTGTTCGGCATTTGCTTGTATGACTTTTCATTGTACATTTGTAATGTTTCTTTATTTCCGTCATTTAATAAAATGACATTTTCAACCAAATGCCTGCCTCGGTTCCTCTGGCCAAACGAGTTCACAGCCAGCAACAAACATAAAACAACATTTAGATAATCCAGCTGCACTGAACTCCCACAATCCCTTTCTCTCAAATTGTGAGTATCGGGTCCTGTCATAGGGCTTTCCCACCAAGTATTGAACCTTTTCAATTTAATTGAACCCAAAAAAAATGTAGAACCTTTTTTCGACTGTGGGTTCTTTATATATACCATCAAGAACTTTTTGCATTAATGGTGTGCTTAATTCAACCTCAGATACTGCTTTAGCCCTATATCCCTGTTTACTTATCTACATTTAGAACTTCTCTCACTACATTAGTTTCCAGTGCTTGAAGAATATTTAGCAGTTTGTAATCAGATATCACAATGTCGATTTACACCGTAAATTGCGTTATCGAATAACCCAAATTTTCAATTTGTTTGTTGTCTCGGTCACAACGCTGTTGTTAATGTGAAGCTCCACTACAACAAATTGCTTTTGGTTTTCTGTTTTTTTCTATAAAATCAATCTCCATTGTTGTTGTGGAAATATGGATTTCAAAGCGATTGACCAATCTCCATCCTTTCATAGCTAAAGCTATCATTGCAATCTATCAATGGCCATTGCTGCAAAAATATACTCTCCGCGAAGTGCAGGAATTCGATCACATATTGCGATGAATTTTTTTCTGCGTATTTTTGCTTATTCAAAACAAATCAATGCTGCATTATTCAATGAACTTCATTGTCAAACATTTCCAAAAAGTATTTTGATATCATTATTTGTGTGGCCACACAATCCATGCTGACATTATGATTAAATTTTGAAAACTGAATCAATAACATAATCACAATAGATACAGGCGTGCTGGAGGGACAAGTGTCCCTCATGATCTTGTCCAGTGGGGGGGGGGGTGAGGCAGGATATGTCCTTTTGATCCTAAAGAAAAAAAAAAGGGTAATTGGCTTTATTTCAGGCTAAAATCTGTCAGAATTTATTTATAGTTGCTTAAACGATGTATTAAATTTGCTCGCACAATTTGGATTTGCCCTTTTTTATCCGACTACCCCTTATCAAAGCTTAAAGGGCCACTGTCATGGACTTTTTTTATCGGTTAAGAGCTTCAAGTATTATATTTATAGAAACACTATGGTGATCCCGTCAAATTCATTCCAAAATAAACCCATGAAAAACCAACTTTAGTTTCCAATTTTGGCTATCACTTTGGGACAGTAAAAAGCGACCTCTCTTGGAAAGCAAGTGCTTTAGTGACATGAGACTGGGTTTTTAATAAACAAATACATGTGGCTTACTATGAACCTTGAAACTGATAAGCAAAGCTGCGAAATATTTTAGAAATGACACCTTCATACAATCCAGACAATGTAAAGCTGTGATCTCCATTTCAATCTTTTACTGCTGCATCCAAAATGACATGTTGAGCGTCTGAATGTTCATATGAACAGTGACTGACTTGGGCTAAAGTTTACAAGCTCAGACCGCAAATTTCTGACTGAGATTTCAAGCGTCTTATGATTATAACAAAACTTATCCTCTACAGAACAGAATCAATCAACCAATCTATCTTATACCTATTTACATGTATCTTGATAGAGTGCAGCCCAGAACTGTGCTCACATCTATCTATCTATCTATCTATCTATCTATCTATCTATCTATCTATCTATCTATCTATCTATCTATCTATCTATCTATCTATCTATCTATCTACCTATCTATCTATAACTATCTATAGCTATCTATGTATCTATAGCTATCAATCAATCAATCTATCTATCTATATATCTATCTATATGGCTATCTATATATAGCTATCTATCTATAATCTATCTATCTAATTATCAGTCTATATATCTATCAGTCAGTCAGTGTGTCTGTCCATCTATCTGTATATCTATCTGTATAACAGTTACTATCAATCTATCTACCTGATAGTTTAACAATATTTCAGTCAAAAATGCGATCTGGACTTGTAAGATATCGAGCAATTTGACCACTGCCTAAAATTCAATAGCTCCACCCAATCAAAGTGATTGACAGCAATGTTGATGCAACACATCTGGCATTTTTCACAGTTTCAGTTAGTCTGAAATTAATTTTGTCACCTTTGTAACAGTATTCATTTATCCCCCCTTGCAGTATATCACAGTCATGTTTGGTGGTCAAACTTGCCACTGTGTCCTTCTCTAATTGTCAATTCAGTCTGAGGACTGAGGGGGACGGTCACCCAGCCTCACGTCATTGCACAGGTGACTGAACATGCTGAAGGACCACAAAATTTGACTGAAATGCCAATTTCATATATTTTTCCTGATCTATGGTGAAAACCGATTTGGGGAAATGTTAGCTGCATGTACTCACAACACCTGATTCTTTCATTAGAAAATAAATGTATTAAAAGTTGAATTTGGACGAGTGTGTGCCTTTAAATGCTCTCGTTTCCTTCCTGCAACCCAGATTAGATGAATTTATGCATAATTTAGGAGTTCACTTATTCAGTGGTTCTAGTTTTTGCCAGACAACAAATGTCTTGGATTGTACTGGATTTTTAAAAAGTTTTCTCTCTCGCTTTTTTTGTACTTGTCAAAGATCGAGTATGACGATAATTGCATTTTCTGCTAATGTGCACACCACTTACGAATAACCTCTGCAAGGGGATGTGCGATATTGAATTTGTCACCCCAGGGACATTTACTTGTTACCATCAGCTTTCTTCAGATCGATTATCATGGTTTCAGCGTTAATTTTAAATTCTTAATGTTTATCATAAGGTCAATTTCACAAAGAGGAACTATAATCAATATTTTGATAAATCTTTCCTTGTTGATTTCATGAAGTGGGGAATCCATAATTTCTGGGGACTTTTAGTAGCCATTCAGATGAGATGTTTTATTGGCAGCCCCATGTATCTGTACCTTATTTTCGTTTTCATAGCTACATGTTTTTCAAGATTGCAATTTGCTTCATTCCAAAACTGTGATGTCAGAGGTTAATTTGAATAATTTTGTTTATTACAAGCACAGATTTCAGCAAACAGACAAAGTGCAGTGACACATGGATGATGTATGTTTCACTATGTACTGTAACTGAACCAAACAGACTACTTAGCCTCAAAGGAGAGTTGCAATTACTAACATAAAAATGTTGTTTGAAATTGTGATGACTGGTGTCCTGTGAAAAACAGTAACACATTTTGTTTGGAAAACAATTAATGAGGTGCAACACTAAGCTTAGACATGCGTTGTTTGTTGTGGCTGTACACAAATAGTAACATTGCCTGACGGTTTTAAATTCCTTTGTCATTAACTGTGATGTCAAACTCTGAACTGATATGTCACAGATTGAAGAATAGACCAATCACATTGACAGATACCCGATGATGTCACGGTTTAACTGCAAAACGAAGTTTTCAAAAAAACACATAGCTATGAAAACGATAATAATAACTCAGCAAATTTGTAAATGACCTCTCTCATGGTTTAAAATAATTTTTATTCAATAGATATATGTACGGTAAGCACAACCCTAAAAGCCCAGTCCAGGGTGCTCTCAAGGTTTGATTGATGAGATGGGAGAGAGAGCTGTCCTGAGTCCTCAATATTTCACACATTTACCCCATGTGAACTATTGTTTGCTTGCCCTGCAAAGAAACTTACACAAACGGTCGCCAATTTATGGTCCCACCGAAATGATATCCAGATGAATGAGGCTCATGAAGGTCCAATGAAAATTTTGACCTTCAAGAGCAGCCAAGACTGGCTTAAGAGAGCTGGATTATCGATACCACATACTGAGCTTGTAGAACTGTCATAAGAATACTGTGTCGATGTAACGTACATTGCATTCTGTCTATGAGAGGACCGCTGTTTCATTGCCACTGCTTTTTCCAGCCTTGGAACATATGCTGTCATGTGTTGCCACCTAGCGGCAAGTGTGAAATTCTGTGAGCTCCAGCGAGCGGTCCACATAAACCCATTGTGGAGAACTCATAAAATTTTGTCTGGAAGAAACCAGGGCTGTTTCTGAGTATAATAATGATGGCCTTGACTATTTTCTTAGAGCATGTGATTGGCAAGTCTTACTCTGGTTTACCTCAATGGTGAATAGAAACTCTGTGAATTTGCCATGAAATTGGAACTATTTCTTCGGAGCTGCAATGTGCCACGTGGCAGCAGCATGCAGTTCTCATTTTTTCCAGACGGCATCGTATATATATCTCAATTTTGTTGTCGTCTTTCTTTGATCAGGAACACCACAGCCTACCCAAGGCAAGGTTCAACACAAGAGCCCCACCTGGTGTCAGACTACCCACCATAAGGAGTAGTTCTGTGAGTATAGATTTCAGATACTTATTTCATTGAGGAATTATAATGTTAAAACCATGGCTGAGTGACAAATAGTAGGGCTAGATGTTTGAATAAGCACTGTGACTTTAAAATCATGAAGACTTCAAATCAATATCTACAGCTTTCAAAAAAATTCCAAATATAATCCAATTGCAAGAATTGATATTCCTGATTATGCAATTTTTTGACAAATTCTAACAATTGTTTAACTAACAGTTATTAGCTGTTGTAGGCTGTTAACTAACTTGAGAATTACTAATTAGATTATAATCACTAATTGGAACTTCGTCGATCATCAATCATGTTGGTAATGGTAATTTTTAATTTTGGTTTGACTAATGGATTAATACAATGCATTTGTGCAGGATGACCACAGTGAGAGATATGAAATGTATTGGGGTGATAATTTGGTAAGCTAACTTTCTACTAATACTCTACTTTAATATTTCAAAAGACAATTTTTCTTAAAATCCTAACTTACCTGCATGAGTACTGTGCTTCATACAGATCTACTTACAAAACAATCCCCGAAGAGATTTTTAAAAATTTAACTTTATCTGCATTGTAACTAACCCATTTTTCAAAGCATGCTATCCAATGTTTTGCATGCTAAGCATGGTAAAGCAATCATTGTTACTTTTCCAAAGTAAACTGTTATAATTACCAGGGCTTGATTTTAAATGTAATAATCAAAGTAGAAATATTGTTTTTTGGGTAACTACACCAAAAATGAAAAACATTGTTATTTCTGGTGGAGGCATGTGATGAGGGATGTTCTAATTTTCCCTTTACTGTAACTGACTGAAGAAACCTTAGGAGAAACACTATTTATATCAAGCCCTGGTAATTAATTTTATATACATGCTTTAATTTGTTTTCAACATTTTTAATTGTTGTACTAATAAATAATTTTAACATAGAAAAAGAGAGGAAGCTGGCAAGGGAGAAATCCACGAAGGTTACGAGAAGACACGCGAAGAACGCGGAGCGATGATGGACAACATTCGGATGGATATCAAACGGATGAGATGTATTCTGATGACTATGAGGACTACACAGAAGATGAGGATGCAATTATTGATAAAGACACTGCAGATAATGGAGACGGAGATTCAGGGGTCAGTTCCAGAGGTAGGAGTAAGTCGAAGTATGGAGTATCGGACAAAGGAGATCGCGATCAAACTGGCAATAATAGGAGAGACCGTCTGAACAGTGATAGTAAAAGCAGTGTCAATCAAAGGACTAAAGACACAAAAGCTAAAGATAGTGATAAAATTCACAATGGTACCAATGATAAGAGTACTAAAGATGAGAAAGCCTCAACAGATGGAGAGGCCCTTACCAGCTCTGAAATTGCGAATGAAATCTTGCGTAAAAATGTAAAAGGTACTCCAGAAGGTGCTAGAGACAGTGGTTTTCAAGACGAAAATGACTCCAAATCTGTCAAGAGTCAAAGCACCAGCAGTAGCAAAGATAACAAGGGTACTCCAAATAAGAAAACCAAAGGAAGCAAGGGAAAACTTTCGAAAAAGGATAACAAAATAGACAACCAAAGTCCGAAGAAGTTGTATTCGAAGAAGGAGAAACCGAATAGCTCTAAACCAAACAGTGCGAGAAGCGTGTATTCCAAGCAAGGGAACTCAAAGTCAAAATCAAGCAGAAAGCAAGACAGAGGTCCAAATAACTTAATTGTTATTGATGGTGACACTAAAGGCAACAACAGCACTATAAAGAAGAGAGAAAACAAACAACCACCAAATACACTTACTATAGAATCTTCTGAATCTGTTGCTGGGCAACAAGGGACAACCCAGAAGAAAAGAAGAGGAGGTCAACCAAAGGTGCTGTGTGTGCTACGTCATCACTTTTTATGTTGTTTAGAACATTATGGCTGCCACTCTGATCACTGGACTGTCACATCTTCTTCTTCTTCTTCTTCTACTTGTTCTTCTGATTCTTCTACTTCTTCTTCCATTTATATTTTTATTCTACTTTGACTTCTTCACTTTTTTAATTTTGTAATATATTTGTGTGCAAAACTTTCTGAGCTATTTGTGAGTGATATATTGGTGTGCTGTGTATCATCAAAACATTTAGCTGTGTCACTTATCTTTGTCTTCATAGAATTTAGTGCTCAAGTTATTATCTGAATATTCTCTCTTCTCATATATTTCTACTTGATGAATTTGTTTTCAGATTTGTTTGCTTTTGGTCTTGTTTCATCAAATTTGATAACTTTGAACCAATTGTATATTTTTATCACTTTAATTAATTTTGATACAGTAATTTTCTTTTTTGATATGAATGGGATTTTTATCTCGCTCTTAAAGCTTTAGTATAGGCTACCTTTATGTGAAGGGGTATATCTATTTTTTTTTGCATTATTCTGAGTTCATTACTGAAAACTGGTATCATTTATCTGGTAACTCTTGATTGTAATAAATATTCTTGAATTTAGGTAATAGCGGGCGTCAGTGGAACTCTCCTTTTTCCAGCTCTCCTGCCTCGCAGAGCAGAATAAAACTATTTCCGGAAACATCAGTCTGGGCATTTACAATGGGGCCGGGTTTTCCGAGGTCCGTAACAAGGTCTTATCAGCCTGACAGTACTGGAATATGGTTGTAATCCATGCTAAACATTCCATTTAAGACTCGGCAATGCAAATCCGTAGTGTTTTCAATGGATTAAAAGTGCCCTGGAGCCCGTAATACCAGCTCCACTGACTCAGCAATGGTACAAAATGGCGGCTTGTTCCCGGAAAAAGTTTTTTTCTGCATGGCGAAGCCAGAGAGCTGAAAAAAGGAGAGTTCCACTATCACAGCCTATTATATTGTATTTTTTACTTTGAAAATAGATATCTTATTTAAATTCTTCAATGTCACTCGAAATCTATCTTTCACTTCATTGCTCAATTTAGATTTGATTGATTACATTTTCACTTTGTTGTACTGATCCTATGATTGAACTTTTTTCCCTACACTGTATCATTATGGATTATGTACTGATCGTATTTGATCTGTATACAGACTAAACAGTGTTCATCGTCAAAACTTCAACAAGATCCTTGAATTGCTTTTTGCAATATATATATACATTTTTGTGTGAAATTGGCACAGATGTACCTTCAAAAATACTCTTTTGAAAGCAGTCACAATTCGTTGATTAGCCTATGCTCATTGGAATTTTGCAAATTTCAAATTCTAAAAGGCTATCAGTACCACTAGATCCTGCGGACAATATGTTTTGATAATGAGCACTGAGCAAGTTTTGATTGTCTGTAGTTATAGATCTAATAGCAATAGTCATTTCTCTTGAGGCTAAAGTCTCTTTAGGAGAAACTAATTTGTTTTGTCCTCGTTCAAGGGTATTGTCAAAGTTTTAGAATGCAGCAAAACAACATATTTCTTCTGAATGGGACGCAGTTTGTGTGTCCTCCTCTTTTAACCAAGGCTTTTTTCCCTCCACATAATCTCTCATTTTGTAAATTTAATGCTGAAACTTTTCCAAAAATGATGCTTCATAAATTATCAACACTGTATTGACACTGTACTGATAGAACTAACATTATTATGGTCTGCAGTATATGGCATAGGCCTATCCTTGTAATATTTTATCCTGATGTAAATTGTGGAGTATTATTCCTTGGATAAAATATTATATCTTTATATATACATTTAATTAATTGCTATTGAAAATAGGATGCCAATGATTGGTTTAGTTTGTTAATGGAGTTATCACTAAATTTCAGGAAGCTGTTGCTGACCATGAATCCAAGTTACTGCACAAAGCTATCAAGAATATGGGTAAGACAACATAAAGCGTTTGAAAATACTCCACTGAGATTTTATATGATTGTAAAGAATATTGAACTGTAATTGTATATTTAGATATTTTGAAAGGTTATTCCAAATCGACCCCTTTTTTTAATACAAGTTTTTTATGCCCATTTTAGATACACCTTTTGTTTTAATTAAGTTAGATTAGAGAAATGCCAAGTCATTATAGCTATATAAACAGTTCAACAAAAAATAAGTCCCCCTTCAGATCAACTTCAATATTTCAAAGATTCCTTTTGCTGTTTTTATCACAGAATCATAGCCCAGCATAACAACTTCACATGTGTGTATTATTTGTAATTCGGTGGCACTATTCCTGGCTGAGCCAGCAGCCTTCAAATGAGCCTACCTCAATTTTCTAAAAGCTGTGGCATTTCCAATGGATTTCACTAAAATCAGAAAAGAGGTCCTTAAGATATTCACGTTTCGTAAAGGGGTGTTATTTTTGTTGAACTGTTTAGTTCCAAAGTCTGCTTGGAACAAAGGCACACACCTAGTATCTGAGAACTTCTATCTTGAAATTTCCAGCTAATCCTAATGAAGTTGTGATGAAAACTTTAGTGAGGAAAACCCATGAACAACGACTGGTGACACAGGATAGATTTGAAGATCTATATGATTTGGTGAGTTGTATGCCATGCATTTAAAAACGATTCGATCTGCTTTTAAAGGAATTGAAAATTTTTTAATATTATACTGACTGACACATAGGTCTTGAACATTCTGAAGTGCTGGGAACATGGTTGATGGTTCAACAACTTCAACTATATTTTAGTTACTACCAAAGACAATGTAGTAAAGTGGGTTGAGTATCATAGGTTGCTCCTAAGCACTTGGCTAAGGGGCTGGTCCTTTAGCTCAACTGGTTTGATAGCAGACCTTTAAGGGGAAAGTGTTACATGGTGCATTGGCTTAAGGCTGACTCCAAGGTAGCCGGTTCGATCCTGCACATGGTGGCAGGTGGCATTGATTTGAGATTGTTGATTGGAGCGTGTCAAAATCCCAGGGAAGTTTGTTGGGCATAGTTTAAATTATAACAAGAGCAGGTATACTGCCTCCATATCCCCCATGCCCTACACATTTACCTATACATATACCGACCAGAATTCCAATTTAGTTATGCCAAATATTTCCACCAGGGCCACAATTGTGCAGACATGTAAGGATGTGGAGACACCTGGGGGTGGAGTTTGCTTTTAAAAATAACATGGCTGCAGACCAAAAGCACAGCAAAAAGTATTTGGGATGTGGAAATTGTTATGATATTTATTGATTTATAGTCAGATTTGACAAGTTTAGGGGGGTCTTTGAATGTTGGGAAAGGATGAGCATTGTGCATGGTGTGGTGTTTGAGATATTTGATGGATGCCATGCATGGATACTAAAAGTACAATCCCCCATAGCATAGCATGGGGGATAATTAGTGGGTTATGTATAATAGGTTTTTCCTTAGCACTGGGGGCCGACCGTCTTGCTCAACTGGTTTGATAGCAGACGTTTAAGGGGAAAGTGTTACAACAACCATTTGAAGAACATATACATGTACATTCTATTGTTATTATCTCAAAATGTAGGCCCTAATGGAAAAAAATGGTTCTGTAAATGTTGCTTGGTTGAGACACAGAAGAGTTTCACGTATTGATCCCTGATTATTTCAGAACCTGAAGGTGGAGCTCAAGTCTGTGATGGGAAAACCATTCCATGTTCTACTTGACTGCCTCCTGGCGGACAGACAGGAAGACGAGATCAGTGAACTGAGATATGCTATTGTGGTAATGGAATATTAATATTATACCCAAAAGAAATTATACTAATACTATTAAAAAAAAAAACCCAGAAAATATCCCCATTTGGATTTGTTGAGATAACATTATTTAAATTTGTTACAGCCAATTTCATAATTGTTACAGCCAATTTCATAATAATTACAGCCAATTTCGTAATTGTTACAGCCAATTTCATAATTGTTACAGCCACTTTCATAATTGCAGACACTGAGCCTGAATGTAATTTTTTTTCTATGAAATGTTATTGTTGGATAGAGTGAAGTTTTTTGATGTCATTTTCCCCCTATATATACATATTTATTTATTCGTACACTGTTATACACTGGCATAGAAATTGAAATTGAAATAGGGCTACACATCCTAAAAAAAAACGACACATTCACAACGAATGTCGATAACTATCAAAATGGCTGTGATGTCCTTTTGGTTGCATACAGAGTTTAAATTCAACTTTGCTGATTCCTCTTCATTTCAGGAAAATGATCCATCTACAGCTGTGCAGATCTTGAGTACAAAATCTCATTCAGAAATGCTCAGAGTGAAAAAACAATACAAGAGACGTATGTATACTATAGTTTGTATACCATTTGAATCTTTAAATTGTAAGACTCTGTCTTTTGCTATGTAGGCCAACTACTTTTTTTGCTGTGTCAAACTACATACGTGTAGATAGACAGAGATAGATAGATATGGTAAGTGCAGCCCTCTAAGCCCAGTTCTGGGTGCTCACGAGGGTTGATGGATGAGATGAGAGAGAGCAGGAGACTCCTCAACATGTTACACATTTACCCCTGGTGAGGGATCTTGTACTTGCCCAGCACAGACACTGATACAAGGTGCCACCAATTTAACATCTCATCCGAACGACATCCAGCTGGGATTTTGCTCATAAAGGTACACTGAAAATTTCGGGTTCCCCAACCGGGAGTCGAACCCATGCAGGCAAAGACCTTAAGCGGAGCAGGCAGGAACCCAACCACTACACCACCCAGCTGCCTGACGGTTTAAAACACATAGATTTGTTCCCCCTTGGCCTAATGGTAAAGCATGCTTGTCCACTGGCTCTGAAGGTGTGGCCTCAAATGTCATCCCGGGAACTGACTTAGTCCGAGCTCATGGGACATTGTAATTATAATATTTTCGGAACAATTATTCAATTTACATCATGAGAACTTTTGTTTCAGATGTGGACAAAACAGTCGAGGGGCACATTGAAGAGTGCGTTTTGGACGAAGAATGTCAGATGTTACTGCAGACAGTACTCAGAGTGAGATTTGCCAAATGTTATACAAATATTGCATGATGTCAGGGCAATCTGAAAACTTAACTGCAACTTGTTCCTGCTGCAGCAATTAAAACTCCTGTTGCACAACAGAGAAATATGAGTTTTTATGATGTCCTACCTCGACTGATCCTGGCCAATCAGCATGGCCCTTGCACAGTGGCCATGTTCTAATACATCAGTTTTATATAATCCATAATATGGCATGATAATCCATAAGTGTAACATTTCAATAAAAATATTTGAAAATAAATCAATCAAATATTTATGTTAAAATTTTTTTGAAAAGTGGCTATTAACTCTAGACATGGCTGAGTAGCACATTGTTGTTCCATTTTGTTGTCAGATCACTTTTATAACGATCACCTGGATCTAGGTGTGATCTAAATTGTCTAGAATAAGGGCATTGAATCTGAATGGTGAACGGTGAACATATTTTTGTGTTGTATTGTAGGAAGACAGACCCTGGACAGAACGAATTGATGATTTGAGAGCTATGAAGGATGCTGAGGAACTTTATGAGGTGAAACATTTATGAGGAAGAGATATGCCATATGATATACCAAAACAAAGTATTTTTAATATTCGAGAACTAAGTATTTGTAAAATGCCAGAATAAAGTATTTGTGATATGCCAGAACTAAGTATTTGTAAAATATGCCGAAACTAAGTTTTTTTAATATGCCATAACTAAGTATTTGTAAAATATCCCAAAACAATATGGTGTTTTTGAGGTTGGCTCTGTTCGGCTGCTCTAGTCAAAATTATATTGATAATAATTATGTACAGTACAGAAGGAATAAATAACATTGTATTTGCTTGCAGTCTGGTGAGGGAAGATTCACGAGTGACAGAGGAAAATTCATGCGCATAATCAATGAAAGAAGTTTTGCCCAAATTAGACAAACTTTACAGAATTATGTATTGGTACGTATTTTGCATGTGTACATGATCTAGTTAATTAGTGAATCAGCTTGAAAGCTGGTTTGTATATTTCTAATGTTGGAATTGATTGACTGAATCTGGACTGTTTTAAAGGAATCTAAAGTAGTCTTATCTATATCGTCTAATAACATTGCTTAAAGTTAGCGAAATACATTTATTCTGGTATGACAATTTATTCAACATCCAGTGCACAGGAATGCGTCGTTATCTAAAATTTTAGACTGGCGGGATTTCTGAAATATGTGAAAGGTACGAGCATTTTGGGGTAAAAGTCGGGAACCCATCTTTTTAGCATATTTCAGGTATGCTGAATCCGAAAAAACCGGTTCCCAAGCGATATTCCGGGTCCTTCACCTCCTAATTTGCATATCAAAATGGTGGCCAAATTAGCAATTTTTGATCGTTTCAAAGCCATAACCTTCAATATCCTACTGTTTAAGAAAGCAAAAAAGGAAAACCAAGTGGATGAATCCATGTTATGAAGACCAGGGGATAACACACACCATTTTTAAATCAATTATACAAGTTTGATGGTCATTAATATGCTAATTAGGAGCCGCCATTATTCAAGAATGCATTTTCTTAATAACTTCCTTACTAATCAAGCAAATTTAACAAATTAAAGTTCTATACCAATGTTTTAAGGGTCAATGAAGATGATGAACTCATCTATAAAGTCATAACACTCATCTAATATTAATTATGCAAGAATAATGGTCATAAGTATGATAATTAGCAATGAAATATTACATAAAAGAACAATCTTCTTAGTATCTTCTCTGCTGATTCAGCAAACTTTACAAATTAAAGTTCTATACCAATGTTTTACGAGCCAAGAAGATAATGAACTTATTTATGTCATAACACTCATCAAATATTAATTATTAAAAATAATAGTCATTAGTATGCTAATTAGTGGTGCCATATTTCAGAAAGGAACAGTCTTCTTTATAGACTTTGTATCTTCCACGCTTATCCTGCAAAGTTTACCAACTAAAGTTCTCTAATAAAAACCAATTTTTTAAGGGTCAATGTAGATGATGAACTAATTAATATAATAACACTCATCAAATATTAATTATGGAAAGATAATAGTCTTTAGTACGCTAATTAACAATGAAATATTAAAGAAAAAAAAAGATGTTTTTTCATATATCCTCTCTGCTAATCCAGCACACTTTGCAAATAAAAGTTCAGTACGAAGGCTTAAAAGAGTCAGAGGATGATGAATTATTAAAAAGGTCATGGCATTCATCAAATATTAATTCTTCAAGAATCATCATCATTGAAAAATATGCTAATTAGCAATGCCTTATTACATAAAAAATATGTTTTTCTTAATATCTTCCTCACTAATCCAACAAATTTGCAAGTGAAACTTCCATACCACTGGTTTAAGGGTCAATGAACTTTTTCTTAAAGTCATAAATAATATATTAATAATGCAAGAATAATAGTTATAATTGTATGGTTATTAGCGACCCCATATTTGCAGAAACAAGTGTTTCTTCTGAATTTTTAGGGACTCAATGCATGTTAGCACATTCCACCCTTGAAATCCAGCAAAGGTTATACCGTATCATCCTGACCGGGTGTGTCAAGATGTCATCACATGCATTAACTAATGGAAGATCCCACTACTCAGAAATGAAGTCATCTTGCTGCCCCCAATACTCAAAAAATATTCTGCGGCAATTGTGTCACTCCTACTAAAATAAAACTGCTACTTTCCCCTTACACCCAGTAAGGCTTACATGAAGAGCAGATAGAGTATTCATTCTTTTAATTAAAAAAATTTCAAAATGATGTGTGCATGGAACATCGGTAGTGAGAGAGAAAGGAAGGGATAGTTTGGAAATTTTGAGATATTCTTAAGAAACCAAATGATGGAGACAATTGAGCGACTAGGGAAAGGAAGGAGCCAAGAGAAACTGGGAGCAAGCACTGCCAAGCAGGGTAGTAGGACGCATTTATATAAGCTAGGAGTAGGCAGAGAGTGATGGAAGAATCACTCTGGAGAAGGAGGCAAGAGCTAGGCGAAGCAGACAAAAGAGGAGAAGAGCCGAAAGGTAAGAGGAAATGCGGGGAGGAGGAAACCAATTTTAGCAAGGAGCTAAGAAGTAGACAGCAAATGGGAGACAGATCTATGAGCTATTTTGTAGGGAGGCATGAGTTAGGCAAGAAGCAGATGATAATGCAGATATGGTGGAGGCATAGAAAGGTGAGCAGAGAGGTAGGAATCACAATTTAATGAGGCAAGAGCTGTTGGAATGGGGCAATAGCTTGGGAGGGGGCTGTATGGAAGAAAACATAGGAAAGAGAACGAAGAGAAGAGCTGTTGTGCAGGCAAGAGCTAGGAGGAGGCAGTCAGGTTAGAGACAGGAGCTATCAGGCAGGAGGGGAGAGCTAGTAAGGAGGCGGAAAGGGGGAATATGGAGAATGGGTTCACTGGAAAGAATGGAGAATGCGATGAAGGAGGCAAGAGCTAGAGACGAGGCAAGAGCTAGAGATGAGGCAAGAGCTTTGAGAAGTGGCAAGATCTATTGAGAGGGAAATGCCATGAAGGAGGCATATTACAGAAAATATACTTTGGTGAGGTGACAGGGAAAAACCAGAAAGTTTTCAAATTTGTTGCTGCATCTGATCCTACACAGAATACCAAATAATAACAGTTCGAACTGTGATGCCATCTTTAGTTTGCTCATAAACTTTCATGATAGGCCTAACTGTTTTAGGGCATTTGAGTGACTGTTTCATGTTTTGTGAAGCTCTGTAGGACATTTCTTAGCATGCCTACCCTGCATAGGTACATTGGATGATGGTTCAGCAGGCACCACTATATAGCCTTACATTTCATCACAGTAATGATTTGCGTGATATCCTTTTAATGTGTGTATGGTGTGCGAATTTGGACACTATATAAAATGATAGTACGACATATATACAGTGACTCCTTGTCTTTTATGGAATTAGTGCTTCAGATTGCTTAGAAGGCATCTTGGCCCATCATGAGACACTGCTGATTTCTGGGAGCTCCTGCCTAATTTTGCCTCTCCCAAAACAGAATTCAAGCTACAGCGCGGATCTTTCCTGCTGATCCAACAAACTTAAACAAATTTAGGTCAGATATCACTGATGTTATTATGTTATGAATGAAGTTATGCATTCACCCTTGAAGTGTTGCAGCATACTTTGAAAAAACTAAATATTGTTAGAGGACTTCATTTGCTAAAGTTTGCTTGATGCATAGGAAATATGAATAAGAATCAGCTTTTTTTCGGTAATATGACTGCTAATATATTACTGACTACATGTCTTGCATAATTATTATTATCACATGAGTGTAATGACTTTATCATTGACTTCTTCATTGGACCTAAAAATATTTGTATATTATATACCTTTATTTGTAATGGTTGCAGGATTAGCACCTTCGTTACAACGAAAACTATTCTTTTTGTAAACATATATATATATTTCATTGCAAATTAGCATAAATAATAATGACTATTATTTTTCCATAATTAATATTTGATGAGTGTCATGGCTTTATAAATGAGTTCATTATCTTCACTGACTCTGAAAACATTGGTATAGAACTTTAATTTGTAAAGTTTGCTGAATCAGCAGAGAAGATACTAAGAACATTGTTTTTTTCTGTAATTTTTCATTGCTAATTTGCATACTTATGACCATTATTCTTGCAAAATTAATATTAGATGAGTGTTATGACTGTTAAGATGAGTTCATCATCTTCATTGACCCTCAAAACATAGGTATAGAACTTTAATTTGTTAAATTTGCTCGATTAGTAAGGAAGTTATTGAAGAAAAGGCATTCTTGTGTAATGGCGGCTCCTAATTAGCATATTAATGACCATCAAACTTGTGTAATTGATTCAAAAATGTTGTGTGTTATTCCCTGGTCTACATAACATGGATTGATCCACTTGGTTTGCCTTTTTTGCTTTCCTAAACAGAAAGATATTGAAGGTAATGGTTTTAAAACAATCAAAAATTGCTAATTTGGCGGCCATTTTGATATGCAAATTAGGAGGTGAAGGACCCAGAGTATCGCTTGGGAACCGGTTTTTTCGCATTCAGCATACTTGAAATATGCTAAAAAGATGGGTTCCTGACTTTTACCCCAAAATGCTCGTACCTCTCTAAATAAAGCCTTTTTCTTAAAATCCCGCCAGTCTATTTGAGCTGCAACCGGGACAGACATATTTTTAACAGAAATTCAAGCACCACTGCCCACCAGCCCACTACAATGCAATTTTTACCAAATGTCAACAATTTCATGCCATAAACTTCAAGGTGGTCAAAAAAGGTGACAAAATGATTATATTGATCAGACAATTAATTTAAAGAAGACTCTTTGCCAAATTTTAGGTTACCGGTGGCATGACAGTGTTAGACAGTATGGAGGAAGATGATTGCTCAGAAGACTTCATAGCAGCTGTTCATGTATTAGGTAAGAATTCTACTGGAGTGATGTGGTAAAAAACTGTTTCCATAAAAAGGCATATGAGATGGAGTAGGCCACTTTCAATATAAATTTAGAAATTGGCTTGAAAAAAATGCTGAATATAATTATAATTATTATATTTATTTAGTAATTGAACTGTCAAGACCAGAATTGCGACTTGTAATAAAACTATGGTTGCTGGCATATCAGCCCAATTTGTGGACCAGTAAATGACCACTGTGCCATTGTTTGGATAGATCTCAACTGTTGTTTATAAGAAATAAAAAGAATGGTAACAATTTGCTTAATCCATTGGGATGTGATCTGTTTCAGAAGTATTCTAATGATTATTTCAATTGACTTACAGGTCGGTGCCTTTCTGATGATCCGGAATACTGGGCGGAGAGGATGCATCTCAGTTTGGGTCCCAACAGTTCGAAGTTCATAAATCTTGCATTGCAGAGGTCTGAGGTACAGTTAAGGATATTCTACTGGGGGGTTTCTTTAATAAAAAGCTCCAGCAATTTTGTATGAACTTAGTGTAAAACCTTCTAAAGAAAGGATGAATCACTTGATAAAGAAAATGTCACACATATTTGATTAAAAATGCCTTCTTACCATTATGAGATAAGTATTTTGAGTTGATTAGTTCAACTCTTGAAATTCTTTAAAATTCATGAATTACATTATCAGGCCTAGTTATACCTGCTATGTTCTGCAAAGAGAATAAGAATGCAATTGAATAGACAAGGTATTTATCTAGAAAGGGCAGAAATGGGTACATCAAAATGTAAAAATGCTTCTCTTATATCACTACCTAAAATAATAATTCATCGTTTTAACTAAACTGTCATTATCTTTCTTGCAGATTGACCTGCCAGCAGTAAAAAGGGCGTACAAGAAACGTTACGATGTGACCCTTTCACAAGAAATCGAGAAGCACTACAACAAAGACTTGGCTCCCATGTTGCTGCAATTGGTGGGGAAAACTAATGATGCTCCCAAGGTCAGTCCATGAAAAATGTTTCTGAATAAAATACACTTAATACAGGTTTGTGAAGAAACATAAAAAGTAGCATCGCATCATGTATTGCAATGTATTTACAGCCCAGCAAAGGCAAAGGCAGTTGATGGGGACTTCCAAAAGAACTGAACTATTGGAATGTCAACCTCAAATGACTGCATTCAGGGCTTTCAGGCTCATTTTTCTCAAGTCATCTTGATTTCAATATTAGGGGCGACCATTAAATAATCAGGGGCCCTTGGAGTTTTCCTCAGTGGGAAATTGTTTATTTCAAATGCTAAAAGTCCTCAAATATTCCTACGTCAAGCATCTAAATCGCCTTGTTAAAAAAAACCCCCACCAGAAATTATTTATTTCAAGCCTGCTCAGAAAGAATTTATTCATTTCACCATAATTGAGCAATAAATTATTCATTAAAAAAAATCTCCAAGCCCCCTTAAGATTAAATAGTGGCTTTCTTAACACTTCTGTACCTGTTTCATTTCAGGAGACAAAAAAGCCTGGAAATGCTCCAGACAAACGACCGCAAAGCAGAAAACCAACTCGGAGGCAAGCGGAAGACAGGTCGGCGACATTACGAGAAAACCCTTTATCTCGTAACAGTAAATCGACATCAAGGTTAGCGAGCAACAAAGCTCTCTTGAATAAAGGCAATGGCAATCAGAAGAACGGAACTGTCAAACCAATCAGACCTTTTGATGTAGACGTAGAAGTGGAAAGGTTCAGAAAAGGAGTTGATTTGTGGAAGACAAACGAAGAACCTTTGATTAATTTGTTGGTCACGAGAAGCAATGCCCAGCGTCAAGCCATCAAGCACCGTTATAATGACAAATTCAGAATTGTAAGTAATATGTGGATTTTTTCAGTTATAACATGAAAGTCTCTTTGATAACAGAGCCATTGTATTATTATCTTGCAACCCTTATGCTCAAACTATTTAAATATTTAAAATTCATTTTGTACCCGCAGGAGAGATCACACTCTCACATGATTTCTTCAAAGTTCAGTAGATCAGCAATTCCGTAAAGTCCAATTTACGTATCAGACACTTTAGCAGCTCCGACCCAATGGCATTTTGCCTGGTAACTCAGTTCCTATTGCACTTGGAGCTTTGGTTAATGGCCTGTTTTATTCTCCTTTTACATGGCCTCACTGTTGTTTACATTGTAACAATGAAATAGCTAAGGTGTAATAGTAGTGTCTGATCTGTAAATCAGACTTCGCAGAATTGCCCAGATGGGATCGATGGTCTTGCAACATTGGTACCATTGCAGGTCCTATGTCATTGCACATGTAATGTAATTGTGTACACACTCTTTCTATAAATTATCATTGTCTTTCCAGTCGCTTGCGGATGACTTAGAAAGGACTCTAGGAAATGAATTTGATGAGGTTACTTCAGCTCTTCTCATGCCTCCTGCAGAATACGATGCATATTGTCTTCATGAATGTATGCATGGCAACTCAACAACAAGTGTTGAACCCACCTTGATAGGAATATTGGCATCTAGAAACACTAAGGTAAACAGGGTTTTAGTTTCATTTTAACGTGTTGGGATAAATAAGACTAAAGCGTTCATGGAGGGTTCTCTGGGACACTTACAATTTTTTCCTACCTTTAACATCTATGCTTTGGCCGACAAGGTTTGGGGGATTTGCCTCACCAGCCCCATTAACTGATGCCATTGAAGATGGGTCATAATAATCTACAAGAAAATAATTATTAGAAAATAAAACTAGCTTTATCTGTACTTGTATGTATGTCTTTACCAATTGCCTCAAATGACCCATTAGTATGATAAGAAATGACTTCTTTTAAATAAATGTTAAACCATCATTATAATGTACGATAATAAAATAGTTTGATATTACTTTTTAGGAGTTGAAGGAAATGAAAGAAGCATACTCGAAAAGATACCATTGTTCGCTAGAATCAGACATCACGGAAAACACCTCAGGAGATTTTGGAAAATTAATGGTCCGCATGCTCAAAAGTCCCAGAGAACAGGGAATTAGCATCAACAGGAACAAGGCCAGGGATGATGCCAGGGCCCTTTCAAGGGTAGGAATTTATTATTTCACTTTGTTTGTTAATAAGCCAGAAAAGACACTCTTCTTCTTCTTCTTTATTGTGCTCATGTGAATGTGGACTTCTTCTTCTTCTGTAACGCTCTTCCGTCCCTTAGGACATAGCACGGCTCCGGAGAGCCAAGACTTTTTTGATTATTTAAATCAGGGAGAATGGAATTGTCCCTTAAAGTAGTGAGGAGTCACCCTACGCTGCCGGCTTCAATTGGTTTCAGCTGTTTTGTCTACTGTTGGGCTACTTGAAAGTGGATGACTTATGGACTTCGCCCTCTCCAATTTCAATGCAGTGGGACGTTTTGGGATATTTTTTTACTCTTAAAATCTTTGCGCCACGACGGTTGTCATGGCGTGTCTTGGGGTGCCACCCCCAATGCCCCCAAAATAGTCACCCATATAATGCCTTTACTATTATACGTGTATGCCATAAAGACGAGTTGTATGAATCAAATAGGACAAAATGAATCTTCCACCCCTAATCAAGACAATCCTGCAGGTTAATAAAATGAAAATATTCCATACTTTTTTAGATAGGCCTACAACAAAGAAACCAACCTATGTTATAACCAAAGATTATCCACCCTTGGGGGCCTGACCTATACAGTACATATATATTCACAAATAACATATATATATATATATTTTGGGAAGTTGTCAAGTAACTATTCACTTTTATTATAGGATCGCCAACATTCTGTCAACCCTACCAGTGAAGCCTTCACTAGATTATTCTCGCTCGTCAACCCCACTCAGCTGCAGGTTACAGTGGAAGAATACGAAAAGGTAAAAGAAACGACGGTTTGATTCCAAATAACGATATTTATTAAATAAATTCTGGGTCACATGATTATTTGATTAAGTATTTAAACTGAACGCCGGTGAAAGGGATTTTCCACTCTCAGGCCATCATATTGCTTGATTTTTTGTATCCATCATGCGGCCTTCCCACCAGTAGAAACTTTTCAGTTCAGAACCCTAAACAAAATTCTTTTGCTGTGGGTTCTTTACATATTACCGTCGAGAACCTTTCGCGTTAAGAGTGTTAGTTAGTATTTGATTCTCCCTCCTTCATATAAAAGCGGTGATAGGTACTCTTACAATTTATACATGTGTAAACAAATTTCTTTTAAAATGTTCAACAGCTTGCTGGGCAATCTCTAATTACTGGCATCAAGAGAGCGAGGGTTTCTTCTGGAGAGGAAAATTACATGGATTTAGGTAAATATTTCAATTTCGAAGTTTAATTGTGTCAGCGTTGACTGGTTGATTTAAATCAGCCTGCATGTCTTTTTTTACTGGGATATATATACTATATTATGTATTCTACAGGAAAAAGTTACATAAAGAAACACTCTGCCCTTTGGAATAACATGTCCCAGAAAAAATTCACTTTCAGGCTCAGCATCTGCAAATCATGAAATTGGCTGTACGTAATTAAATTTACAAACAGGTATATATATAACATAACTGTGACTTTTTTTCAGTTAAGGCAATGCTGGATCCAGCTTCCTTCATGGCCAAGAGAGCCCACTCTGCTATGGCAGGAATCGCAGTCAATGATGCCATGTTGGTTCGAGCTATAGTCCCCAGAGCTGAGGTAACACTTTTACATATATAACTTATTAGGGATTTTTCCTGAAAGGACTAAACATTTTTAGGAGGTTCCCTTAAGAGGTAATAGGCTACGGATTCCCTTAACTTAGTACCTCTTAAGGGACCCTCCCTAAAATGTTTAGTCCTTTCGGGAAAAATTCCTAGTAGCCCTGAGACCCTGTATGTCAGCACAGGGCTCATAAATTGTACATTTTAAAAATAACGTGCAAGCACTTTAACAGCTGCTTGTGTTAGATATACATCTATTTATTATCTATCTATAGGCCTATATCTATCTATCTGGGTATCTAACAATATATCTAACAATCTATAT
Organism: Platynereis dumerilii; assembly: GCA_026936325.1. Taxonomy (NCBI): domain Eukaryota; kingdom Metazoa; phylum Annelida; class Polychaeta; order Phyllodocida; family Nereididae; genus Platynereis; species Platynereis dumerilii. The sequence goes on along the minus strand of JAPTHN010000016.1, from coordinate 11,622,893 downwards.
TTGTCTACATATATCTCAATTCCTTCCATCCATCCTTCATTCCTTCCTTCATTCCTTCCTTCTTCTTTTTCTTCTTTTATAGTTTTAAGCTTTTTAATGAACCTGCAAACGATCCCCCTGGGTGGCACCTGGCTGTTGCTATTGCTGTCACTGCAGCTATATATATAGTCATTTGAAATTCCCGCCAAAAAACGAACATTTTAGTTTCGTAAATAAAAGGTTTAATGTCACAGAAGTTTACCAAAAGTTGATGGAAGCAAGATAAAATTATATTCAGACTGTATACTAAGTTTTGAAGTGATAGGTGAAATAGTGCGAAATCCTATATGGTCATAAGCTAACCGAAAATGCCTACTGCAATACAGGCTGCAAGCAGCTGTAAAAACTCGATTTGACATAATATTCGCTTCTTTGCATCCATTTCGCCTTATAGATTTTGCTCAAAATTTTAATGTAGGCCTATCAGGTCTGACATGATATCCTCTTATTTGTATCCATTCTAGATTGACCTAATTGACATCAAAGAATGTTATGAGGAGAAATATGGCAAGGATCTGGAGGAGACGATAGATGGCAAGTGTCAAGGCAACTACAAGTTATTACTGCTGGCTCTGCTGAAAGAGGAGTAAGTATTCTAATCACCAAACTATTAATAATATCGGTTCAAGTCCAGTATAAGGACCAAATAGTTCCAGGATGTAACAATAAGACTGTTGTGTTATTCGGTTGGTGATGTCATCATAACAAACATTTCAGCCAATGAGCAGAGGTGGGGGGTGGCAGGCTGCCACTGGCAGCCCCATGTGATGCCATGACAACGGTTGTGACACAATGATTTTAAACAGTAAAGAGTCTCACTGGAACTGCTTACATGTTTCAAATCTGAAAATGAGAATAAAATCATAAGATATGTGCACATTCGCGTATGTGCACAAATCTATTTGCTTATTTCCATGCCTAGGCCTAAATCTGAATGGTTCCTGATATTCTCTGGAACCTAAAGATTTCTCATTTTTCTACGAGATGATGAACAAAATGTTTGATAATATTTGGGATACTTCATTCTTAAGCCTTATCTCACATCAATCATTATTTTATCTTCACTGGCCTATAATGCATTTATAAGGTAGGCCTAAATGATGCCAGTAACAGTGGCTGTTAGATCAGGTAGATTGCTTTAGAATTTTGCACTGCAGTTCTTTTAGGTGACAAATTGTAATTCACATTTGTAAAAAAGTGATTAGGCCAATGTTAATAAATATTAAAATTGCTCAACAATAATATATCTATAGATTATGACATAATACCATCAAATATTATTTCGTCATTCTACAATCAATTGTAATTTCATCCACAGCAATGAATACATCTCGCGCCAGTCCACGATGGCCATGGGATCTCGACAGCAGAGCACACTTTCCACCGTCAATCTGTCAGATCCACAAAAACAAGGCTCATTTACCGAGGAAGACGTGGCCGATAAGTTGAATGGAAATACTGGAGAACAATCGACTAAGGTCCCTGACAATAAGGATGGGGGGTCAAATGAAACAGAAGCTGATGACACGCGAAAAGACTCCAAATACTCATCTGAACAAGAACTGTCCCAGAAGAGCTCAGATCCCTCATCCGATCCAAAAGCGTCCGATATTCAAGCTTTAATACGGAAAAACCTAGACGATCAATCAGACTCTAAAAGTGATACGCTTGATTGGTTTGACAAGAACTGAGCAACTGCAGTCTTTGGATGATATTTTGGCAGACGATGCCCGTGCAAATCATTGTGCAATTACTTATCCACAGGCCTATGTACAGACCTTTCATTTAAAAGTCGGACAAGCCAACGGTTTTTTATGATATGATAGTTGGCAACCTGGTGTGATTTTTTCATAAAGTAGACTCAATTCCAAAAGAATGCATCCTTACCTGAATACCTCAGCTGCTGAGTATTTTTAGTAAATTATTGCTCCTTCATACATTGTACATTTCCACTTAATAACTTAATATATTACTACATAAAGGCAGCTTTCTGGATGCTTTAGTCATGGTGAACCATGACAGTCAAATCACTATGTACTTATATTGTTGTCCTAAAAAAAGTGGACAAATTGTTTTTTCCCCTGAGATTGAAAAAATTAATTTTTCCAACGTCAAAAAATTTAACGAATTTCTTTTTCCCAAAGAGAAAAGTTAGCAACTAGGCCTATTTCTTCAATAATTTTTTTCCCCAAAGGGAATAGTGGGTAACTGTTTTTTTTCCAATTTTCAGTTTCATTTTTTTTTCAAGATTTAAAAGAATATTAGAAAATTTTCCCCAATTTTTTTCCACCAAGTTTAGTTTAATATTCAAACATTTCGAACATTTTATTCCCCCAAAGGCAGCTTTCTAGATGCTTCAATCCTTGCTATGAAGTGTCTGTTTGAAGTTGCACCACGACTGCCAGATTCATACATGGTTAACTTCGATTATCTGAGGGGACTGGCTTCCTTTTTTGTTCACAGTGCACTTACATTGTTGTCCTGAGGGGACTGGGCTACTGCTTTTTCCAATTTCAGAAATAATAATTTTTTCCAAAAATTCCAACTTTTATTGCACATTTATTTTTCCCAAAATGTTTTCCTCAAAATTTCTTAGCACACCAGGTGACCTGCATTGTGTCACACTGACTTAGCCTACTGCAAGTCAATTTGGCGGCTGTGTGCACAGTTTTAAATACACTATTTTGCCATACATAATTTCCCTGTGACGCTCATTACCCACAACCTGGTGCCCAAAAAGATGCTCCATTGTGGTTTCTCTGAAAAGTGCTATAAATAAATTTTATCTAAATAATGCATTATACTGGGTATGTGGTGCTCTTGAAATTGTCCAAAAATGGGTTAGGCCATAATTGCAATGCTACAGATATAGAACAAATTTTAAAAAGAGGCTCATTTATGGCTATTCATAGTTCGTCTTATCTTTTTAAACTATCCAAATTTCCTTGATTTCGTTTGTATACACTATAATCTCTTTACCCTTTATTTTAACAAGCGGAATTAATCATTTTTAGCTAATTTCTACTCCATATGGCCTTGGATATATCTAGCTGAAAAAGAATTTTAAAGAAGAGCCGCTTCTATAAATTTGTAGTGCATTGCTCCTCCCTCCCCTGCTACACAAAATATTTCGGACATATTCCACTGCAGAAAAATAAATCCTGCAAAATTAATGTTTGTCGATTCTACAATTGTGTGTACAAAATAAGGGGGCGACCATTTAATAATCGGGGGGTGGGGAGCTTGGAGTTTTCCTTGGCAGGAAATTATTTCACGGTAACGGCAGCCTTAATTATGTCTTTCAAGCGCGCTACGTCCCCGAATATTCATTCCTATAAAATCAAGCATCGCCTGTCTTAAGAAAAACCCCCACCAGAAATTATTTATTTCAAGACTGCACAGAAAGAATTTATTTATTTCCCCAAAACTGAGCAAGAAATCATTTATTTAAAAAAAACTCCAAGCCCCCCCTTGAGAAGAAGTGGTGGCCCCCTAAAATATGTAAACTTGTAACTTGAAAGTATTTATTTATTCCATTGGAATGTACAAACATAAATAAAAGATCATGTTTGAAATTTTTAAGAATCGAATAACACATTTAAAGCATGGATGTTGTATGGATCGAGGTGCATATCGATATGATTCAAACAATGATAATCTAAAGAGCGGTTTGAAATGTTTTCAACTATATTAATCAGATATTGACAAAATGAGCAAAGAGAGTGAGTGTCTGGAACTTAAAATTAAGTGAGTTCTTGAGTGTGTGATTGTGGAATTTAAGTTGAAAAACCAATCTCATAATGAAGCTGAAACCCTCATGTTGTCCTCTATTTTCGAAGCACAGTCATGGGGGTAATAGTGCGGCCATAACCACAGAGAGCTGACACGTGACACTGAAAAATTTGAATTCCTCTCTCAATTCTTCTCTACAAAGCCTTATAAATAGCTTCTTAAGGCATCGACATAACGCTTGTGAACCTGACTTCCATGTTTTTTAGCTTTGTTTATGATTGCCAAACATTTTTCAATAAGTTCAATCCTTGTGTCCTGCAATGTTATTATCAAATCTTGAAACTCTTGCATCTCCTGTTTTTTTGTGAATTGCCACCACCTGGTTTGGAGTCTTCAGTCTTCAGTCTTCAGTAGTTAAGTCCTAAGGGCTGTAGCCGTCCTGGACTGGTGCAAGAGTGGTGACACACTGTGCGTAGGATCTATGTACAGGATAAAAGTCCAATGTGCGTATTAAAAACATCAATATGTACATTACTATGTACATTTAAAAGTTCTTGTAGTGTCCATTAAAAACCAAGTACAGTTTTGACTCAGGCTATAGTCCAAGTGTTGTTGGCTTTTAGGAACTGTTTGCTGTTGATGAACTTTGAAGACTGCAGCTTAAATGATGGGAACGCATTTCGATTAATATGATCGACCATCTCTGTGCTTTCCCTCACTTGCTTCTCCAAGTTTATCGACGGAAGATAAAACGGACTGGAAGAAGGCATCGCGGTGTGAAGAACCTCAAAGCGGAATTTTTGATTGACTACATCAGAATAAGATGGCCTTTTTCATTTGAGGCTTGATTTGCGGCGTCCACTGCCGATAATTTCCTTGATGGTTTTAACCACTTCTCTTCTTGCCAGCTGGAAGGCCCTGTACGTTTCCTCGAACATGTCGCCATTCCATACAGCGGAAACGGAATTTATCCTGTGGCCTTCTTGAACGATTTGTCGCCCTTTTGATAAAAGTTGTTGATCAGGTCATCCATTCTTCGAAGGAACTCTGAGGTTATTTCTTCCTTCTGAGCTTTGTCCATGCCTTTCAAAGTTGTTTTTGAATTTTCCAACTCACTGTTAAGATCCTTAAAAGTAAGCTGTGAAGCCCTTATGACTTTAGATAATTTCAGATACACCTGCGCCGTGTCTTTTTCAGAGGCCATGGTGTAAAATGTCTGCAAATCAGTGAGTGCAGATAATGATAGTCTATTATAGTCTATTAAAAGTGTCTGTTAAAAAAACGAGGTTGAGCAGCACCACAAATACTCATCACAAAGCAACACAGGAATGAAGCGACACCTAATCTGAGGGTCATTCCACACCAAATCAACCAAATTTCCGAAAATCCCCAGCATGACCGTCTTTGATTCCATTCAAACTTTCTACATTTCAAGAACATTATCAGGAAAGGGCAAAACCAAAATTGCAGGACGATAGCTCAAATATTTTAGGAGTTATGGTCAAATGAATTGTGAAAATATGAAAAAAATGTCAAAAATTGTCAATTTTTAAAATGGCTATGAAACTTTCAATATTGCCCTGAACGTTTTGATATTTTTTTGTAATGCATAAGATACCCAAAAGTTATAAACAGAAGCAGAGAAATGGCTTTCCACAAAATTCTCCAGGGAGTTAATGTAAAAAATCAGGGTAAATTATCATAAATCTGAATTACTCAATTTTCTGTGGACTTTAAAGGCACAAAACAATAATTTCCTTTAAATATTCATTAAAAATTAAAAAAAATTTGTCTTAGGCTGGAAATATTTGTGCTTTCATGCAATTTCAGTCAATTATAGGCCTATAAATAGCCTATAAATAGCCATATTTGGCACCCACCCCTGGAGCCACGCCATGGCAACAGCTAAAACAAAACTAATTTTTAATATTGTTTTCTGAGGCCTCCAAAAACAATTATCTGCAGGGACAATTTTGAGATAGCCCTTTTTTTGGCTAAAAAAAGGCAAAATGTGGTTTTCCCGCCAAAAATGAGGCTGAAATTTTGGCGGGAAAACCAGTTTTTGGCTATTTTTAGCCCAATAAGGGGCTATCTCAAAATTGTCCCTCCACAAAATTGATTTTTTAGGCCTTAGAAAACAATATTGAAAATTAGTTTTGTTATAGCTGTTGCCATAGGGTGGCGCCAGGTGTAGGTGCCAAATATGGCTATTTATAGGCTATTTATAGGCCTATAATGCCCTTAAATGGCATGACAACAAAAATATTTCCAGCATGAGACAAAAAATATTAATTTTCATGACTTTTTTAAAGAAATAATCGTTCTGTGGCTTAAAACATCACAGGGAATTAAATAATTTGGAATTTTGGCAATTTTTGCCTTAATTTTTACATTAAGTCACTGGAGTTGCTTGTCCCACAGAAATTTTCAAAGTTGACTGATTTATCACACTAAAATCAAATTTTCATGATTTTTTTTTGTAACCTTAAATACATCCCAAAACGTTCATACTTTTTATGGTATTACGTTGCTACAATAAGTATTAATGTTCCAAAACCAGCAGTTATTGAAGTACGGTCTGCTTAATTTATGAATTTCACAAAACAGCACATTTTCAAGCAAAAAAACGGCCATGTGGCGTAGGTGAAACAGAGAAGACAACTACATGGCATAAAAGAACATGGAATGACCTTTAAAATGATATTTAGAAATAAGTGTGTGTTTGAGTTCTTCATTCTGAAGATGAGCACCCAAGTTTAGTGTTTTTTCAACTTTGATAATTTTTTATTTATTTGCAAAGGGAGAAAAATTTTGTAAATGGATTGCAGTAGTCATGCAATAAGACAAATGTCATTTCCTGCCATGTACTAAATTTAATAGTAAGAATTTGCTGTGTTAAATAACACTATCTGAACTTTTTAACTAGTTATCCACTGGGATGACGCGAACATTTTTCGCAACTTTTTCTCAGTACTTCAATCATCATACAATGATAAAAATTGAATTATAACACTATCAACTTAATATAGGATAATGAGGACTGCAGTGGGGAAGCTATCAAACATATAACATATGAAACTTTTTAATTTGCTAAAATTGAATTTTTTGCCGGCAGCTCACGATCAGTCACTGAAATCAACAGTTGCTATACGGTCAACAGGCACCCAACATTGATGTCTGGACCTTTTGACATCAGAAAACATCTACATAATGCCATGAGATGTCTATCAAGTTACCAAGATACAAATCACCAAATGTTTTAACAACATAAATGCCAGGTTTTGGTTTTCCTATCAAGATGTTTTGGTGTGAAACTGTGCATGGTAGAACTTCGAGCGAACTATTTTTAAGCCACCTGAAAAATTCTGGGATGAAGTGCGATCCATTCAAAATATGATTAAAAAATGAGTAAATAAATGTGACATACTTTCCCTTTAGTAAAGTATTATGTGGTATTTCTTGCTGCTAAATAAAAAATTGCAGTAGCCAATGGATGAAGTCTCATTTACATGAGATGAATACGGTTGTCACACGCCTTTCATCAATATATGATCTCTGCTAAACGATGAATTTATCTTTTATAATTTAGGCCAAATGAAACCTTATGAAAACATTGCTTTTTGACAATTTATTTCATTTATTTCCAAAAATTGTGATCCAGAACAAGTAGAACTCATTGAGAATGATTAATATAACAAGTACAATATGTAATATGTGATAAAATATTCAGCTGTATATTTTTAAAAATTTTGGTAAAATTGAAAACTACTTAACTTGAGTGTGGATATTCAGTATGAAGAACTCAAATACACACACATTTCTATACATCATTTTAAAGCTCTTCCAATGTTCTTTCGTGTAGGGTATTTGTTTTTTCCATATCACCTACGCCACATGGCCATTTAGTGGCTTTAAAATGGGTTTTTTGTGAAATTCTAAAGTTCAGAGAACAATATATTAATAACCAGTGATTTTTGGACAATGATACTTATTTTACTCATGCACTATATGGCAATGAACTACCATGTGAAATATGAAGATTTTGGGATGTGTTTAAGGTAGGCAAAAAAATTCATGAATATTGGATTTTAGTGTGATAAATCAGTCAACTTTGAAAATTTCTGTTTGACCGGCATTTTTGTGAAAAACCACTTTACTGCTTCTGTATATTAGCTTAGGATGTCACTGGGATTGTATAAAAAAATCAAACAGTTCGGGTCCAAATTTGAAGTGTAATGACAATTTTACAAATGGACGTTATTCAGCATTTTTTCCAATTTTTCAAAGTTATTTTTATCATAACTCTGAAAATAATTGAGATATCTCCCTGTAATTTTGAATTTGCTCTTTCCTAATTATGTTTTTGAAACCCAGAAAGTTTTAAAGAAATCGGAGGTGGTCATGCTGGGACAATTGGTTGATTTTGCATGGAATGACCCAAGAGCAAGCCTCCCGTTGTGTCTCCTTCCGTCGCTGCCCTCAAACTGGAATAATTATTTCCGTCCGAGGCCAGGTGCTCACGCCTGCAAAAATCAGTGGCGTAGCGGGCGGCGGGGGGGGGGGGACTAGGGGTGGGGGGCAAGTTGCCCTCTCCCCTGAAAAGATTTTTGGGAAATTTTTTCAGATATATTGCCCAAAATAGGAAGAAAAATGGGGAAATGGTCAAAAAAATGGGGAAATGGTAAGCAAAAAGGGGAAATGTCAAGCAAAATGGGGAAGTGACCAGAAATTTAGGGAAATGGTAAAAAATAATGGGGAAATTAATAAAAAGAAATTGAAAGAAAAGGGGACTTACACGAAGAGTTAAATTATCAGATTTCAGCATTTTTTCTTCACAATTTCCCCATTTTTTCTTTCGGAATGATATACATCTGCAAAAAAATTCCAAAAAAATTGTCTAAATGTATTAAACCGACGCATGTGGGACGGTTATGAATGTGTGGTCAAAAGGAATTGTGCTAGGTCTAAGGTACTTGCAAACATTTTTCATCAAATAAGTATCCAACAAATTTTTAAGATTTTCAGTTTTCTGATTTGACTTTCTTCAAATTTGCACCTTATTTCCCTTAAAGTTAACAATTTAAACAAAAATTTACATGTTTATCTCTACAGAAAGCATAGAATTCTGCAACATCAGTTATTCTGAGTTTTTCCACCCTTAGATTTATGGTCCTGGATTTTCGAAATTTTGAAAAGAAATCATTGATATTTTTTGTCACTGTATGCAGTGTATGGTGTATATATACATGTTATTTTCTATATATGCTGTTGAACTGTGATGCCAGAGATGACTCTATTCTAGCATTGCAATGTCTGTAAATAAAATAACAGCTCTGATGTCATTTTAAACTGGGTCAGATTCCCCAGCTTCTAGCCAATGTGCATCCGTCTGAACTGAGCATCGCAGTGTCAACACAGTGTCAGAGAAAGCTACCACATCATCACAGCCTGGTAGGCAATGGGCTGATGGTAAACTATGCATTACAGTTCAAACATCGACATATGGAACGAAGCATTACATGTATTTACAGCTCTGTTAGCCTATGAGGTTTTTGTGTCGCCGGGGAGCAAGGCCTGTAATCATCCCCAGTATAATGCTGATGCTGTCAAATCAGACATGACATGTGGGAAAGCACAGATGTTAGTCATAATTGTCATGAGCCCTATTGTGATTGGTTTTTGCAGAAACATTTGTTTTTAATTATTCCAGTGACTGGCAGTGTCAGAGTGACATTTGAATAAGTTGTGATTTTTATGCACATAGCACAAGCATTGGAAGTCGCCTCTGTCAAACCATAGAAGACATATTTACATTGTTTCCAAGCTGTCCAGGGGCTGCATACCATGTTGGATAGTTGTTTCATCAAACAATGTATGTCTGTGCCCTTTGCCTCGTTACCATGTTCCTGTTTAACCCGTTAAGCATAATATTATGTTCATCCATCATTATAGCGATGCACTTTGATAAAGAATGAATGAGGATAATTTCACTGTGAAAAATTCACTTCGTGATTCATTATAGCTGATGAAGTGTCATCTTCCATACTTTCAACATGGGAAACATAGAGGCAGTTTGATTAGTCATGATCAAGAGAAGGCCATTTGACTTGTCATAACAGATTTTAGAGTGAAAATCAGATGCATAATCCTTTCGTTTGGCTGTCACCAACATGTGGGATAAGTCTCCTTCAATCAAATTAACATTGAAAGTATTGGGTTTGATTATGAAAAATCATCAGCATGATTACACACGCAGTGCCATTTTCACAGTGCCACAGTCCAATTCAATTCTATATCAAAGTGTTTTGCTGTAAGGTAGGGAGTAACGCACTTTCACCCATCATAAAGGAAAGTCCTGAGTTCTTAAAGTCCTTTTACCCACATGCAGTAGGATTTTCTATAATGGGTACATTGGAAGATTGTGTTATCGAGGTTTTCCTTTTCTTGGTTCCTGAATGCCAAATGCGCCATGTAATGCTTGAATAAATTAGATGTGTATTTCGGAATACTATTTCCCAGGTGCGCCTTGCAAACACCAATGGTTGCTCGCAGACAGATGCAGTACTAATAGGCCTGCTTCACAACAACGCTTACAATTCATTATATTATGCATCAAATTTGGCCAGCTTACAATTGATTCATTTAACCATTTGCTATGCAACGCTGAATCTCATTCGGTTATCATCTTAGTGAACTTTGGAGCTCTGAAAGATGGACAACAAACGATTAAACAACGTGATGATCAATGTGGCTGTGCCTCCGGTGAGTATAAATCAATGCGTAATTACCTCACAAAGAAAAAAAAGGACCTTTAGGGAAACCATTAGAATTCCTGGGGGCAGGGGGGGGGCTGTTATGGTTTTTAATATTGTAAAAAAAAAAAAAGAATTGTAGTTTGCAGTTGTGAATTCAGAAGTCATATTATTATTGAGAAAGATTTTTGGCAGAATTACACAAGGTAAATTCAATGATATTCTCTTGTCTGGTCTTTCCTTGCCTGATTATGGTTTGCCTGAGGCAGATTTCACGAAAAAGCTGCAAAATGACTTACCACAACTTGTCCACAAGTTACATTAGCACAATACTGATAAGGCCAGACATAATCGATTCGTGGATTCTCAGATTTTCTCAGGGTGCTTCTTCTGAGGATAGCTGGCAGGACAAAACAAAGCTGAAATCTAAATCTTTAATTGTGTCAATCCATTAAATAAAATCATGGGTAAACAATCTTTTCTGTTGGATTGGTAGGTCAGAGTAGCTAAAAATATGGCCTTGTGCTAATGTAACAACGATGAATGATGGAGGACGGAATTTTTTATTTTATGCTGATCCTACTGCAATATAAATGAAGTCACCAGCAGGGTACCACCACTGGCCTGCTCTTGGGAGACCTGGCTTTCAGTTCAGAAAAAATTTGAGATCTAATCATGTGTTTTTTAACGTAATTTTTATGTACACATTTTGCTAATGTAACACTATGAAATGGACGGATGCAAAATTGCAGCTACATTAGCAATAAAGAAACAGGTACCACACCCAGTCGTTTATGTTTTTGTTGATGTATATAGGCAAATAAGACACGTTTTTCAGTAAAATATTATAATTTCATGTTTGAAATTGGCATAAGCAGCGAGAACACAGAAAAATTTCCATGTTAAAGTTGCTAATGTAACCTCAGTGTCCTGTGACGGAATCGAGTTACATTAGCAGTCTTTTTATTTTTCTTTTTTTTTTCAAATTTTATAATGACCAAGACAATTAAAAATGGTTCCAAAATAATTTTCAAGATGTTTTTTATCAATCACATACCATTACATTTTCCTGAATTGGTTTTAGCAGATTCCACAGAGTGCCAAAGTAAGCATGTCTGATCACCAGTAAGTTTGGTCGTCCAAAATTGTCCTCATGAGGCATAAAAAAATATCTTTTTAAGAGGAAAAAGCTACATATTTGAGGAATATTTTATTGATATTTATTCATTACCTCACAGATGTACTTAGTAATAGGTTTACTTGCTTCAGGATGCAACAGAGAGATAACAAAAGGGTTGGAACGTTTAAGGTACCTTTTAAGAGCACTTTTCGTGAAATCTGCCCTGATCTTTCTTTGTCAGATTATTACTTCTCTTATCTGATATTTTCTTGCCTGATCTTTCCTTGTCTGATAATTGCATGTCTAATTACTGATTGCCTGATTATCGCTTGTCTGATTGCTTGTCTGATCGCTTGTCTGATTGCTGCTTGACTGATCTCTTCTTATTATATCTTTTCCTGTAATCTCTTATCTGATCATTCCCTGTCTTATCATCTATTGTCTGATTCTTGTCCTTTCTTGTCTGATCATCGCTTCAGAGTTAGCTATAATATGTCAAATTAGGTACATATATTTCATGAGGAATCATGCACAAAATGGCACATAATAAACGCGCAAATTTACAAATTTCCTCAGCTGAAGTCTTCCCATCAAACAACACATAAACTGATGATGTTATACACATCTTCTACAAATGAACATTGGGCAGTGCCCATCTGTGTGTGTAACACTAGGCACGGATGGAATTTTTGATGGCTGCACACATGTATAGCTACCACTAAGTAGATAGTTCCACAGTCTTCCACTCGTGATCCGAGATGCAAACTACAAAAAAAATAAACAATCTCTTGCCATGTTTTAGTGAAATAAATACATTTTTTCTTGACAGTCTTGAAATACATAATCTCCGGCTAGTATTTCTTAAAATGATGTCCCTAGTGTTGTATGATTTAGAAACAATTACTCGAAGATGTCGCATGATCAAAGTAGTTAAATACAGTCACTATTACTGTGAAATAATAATTTCCCATAGAAGAACTCCCTCCCTGAACAACTGTTGGTCACTCCTAAATGAATGTCAATTAGACAAATACAATTGAAAGATTTAAAAAAAAAAACCACTGACTCAGAAGAAGGCAGAATGATATTTAGTAGACAACTGAGGACTTCTTTTGTAACATTTTCATAGTTTAGGTTCCTTGGGTGACACACGAAAAATTCGAGTGGAGTTTGAGCACCCTTCAGGAAATTTTTCTTACAAAAGTCAAAACTTGCTTGATATTTTTAAAAGGAGGGGTATGCGCATTCAGGGCCTGCTCGCTCATAGAAAAAAAGCAATCGAGCTGCAAATACGCATGCACAATGTCAATATATGCAGGCCTGCAAACTGACTGATAAAATTCTATTGAGACTGTATGCAAAGTTTTAGTAACAGAGATGAAACAGCGCATGACCAAGGCAGTTATAATCACTTTCAGAGCCTTCCTCCAACAATAGAGAAACCTGTGTGAATGCAGTGAGCAAGAATGCATTTATTTGTCTAAAATGTCTCTTCATGATTCTGGTTTATTTTCTTATTCAAATGGCAATACTGTGTACACTTGCATTTTATTCTTTAGGAGAACCATTGTAAAATTTCACATTATGTGCATAGTTTCTTCAGACATCCTGTTACAGGATATGGAATAACGATCTTTTAATGAATCTGTCAATAAAAGACGTGTTTGATAAACAAATTGTTAATTTATATTTTCTGTGACATGTCGAGGCACTGCACATATATTTAGGAATGATATTACCAAAGCGTGGGCAATGACAAGGAGTGACCAGATGATTGAGGGGATAGATATCATTTTGGTTTAAAATGAAGTTTATTTGGCACATGAGGACAATAAAATGTTTTTAGCTTTTTGTAAAATAAAAGCCAGCCGTAATTGATTTTTAGATTCTTGGATCTTCTTCAAAAATATCTTCTCAAAAGACCAAACAAAAGCTGTTATAAACTTATTATTAGTATGTCAATTGAATTACAGTCCTTGTCATACTTACGTGGAATCTCAAGTTTTTTTTCTATGCTGTTGAACTGTGATGTCAGATATGACTCTATTCTAGCATTGCAATATACGTAAATTAACTACAAGCTGTGATGTCATTTCAAACTGGGTCAGATTCCCCAGCTTCTAGCCAATGTTGATCCTCCTGAACTGAGCATCACAGTTTCAACACAGTGTCAGAGTAAGAGTTTTCTCAGGGATAGCCCCTACAACTACGTCATCATAGCTTGATAGCCAATGGGCCGACCGTAAACTACGTCATCACAGTTCAAGCATTGAAATATTGAAGGAAGCATTACATTTTTTATCCCAATGATTTATCACAGCAATCACCAGTCTAATCCTACCAAATGGCAGCTTTGTCAGCATTCACAGTAGACAACTGTTATAATCCCCACAGAGTTGTTTGATAAATCTACAAACTTGCTAACTTGCAACTTTAAACTTTGATGGAAGTTGGTATAAACAGAAGGCTTTGACAATTTGTTTGTATACACATGGCTGATGTTATGTATATTTGTTCTGGCAGCCCATTGGCTGAGAGGCTGTGATGTCAAACTTGCATGGGTTTTCCCAGACCCAATTGTAACTCTGACACTGAGTGGAAACTGTGATGCTCAGTTTGGTGGATTGGCATTGGTTAGAAGCTGGGGAATCTGACCCAGTTTGAAATGACATCACAGCTTGTAGTTAATTTACATATATTGCAATGCTAGAATAGAGTCATCTCTGACATCACAGTTCAACAGCATAGAAAAAAAACTTGAGATTCCACGTAAGTATGACAAGGACTGTAAAATTTTGGATAAGCTCACTTAATTTTCTTAATAAGCAGAAAATTTGTTGGGTTGGTAGATTGTAAATAAAATTAGTCTCCATGGCCTTACTTAAAATTGTGATAAAATACAGAGTCTTCAATCCATGTTAAATTTTTTTATTGTTCCATTTAATTTGTTGCACCTGTCTCAATTCTGTAGTTACCCAATTAGTACGTATCTGATCCCTGCAGGTCTGTATATCATTTTGTAATATATTTTTTTCAGGACAATCTATACTTCAACAGAGAATGTCATGTGAGTGGCATGCAAGGCTACTCAGGACTCGTAATTGATATCCTGGAAGCAGTTGCCCAGGGGCACAATATCAGGTGCGGTATTTGACCCTATGTCGCTGTAAAATTCTGCTGTCATTTTTAAGCTGTATTATATATTGATAAGTTACCTTAAAAAGTTCTTCCAACCTGTAATTTCAGCCGATTGTAGACTTTGACTAAAACGCGATGAAATTCTGGTAGCTCGTGCCAATTTTATTGCACAAACCATCATAAATACCAAAAAATGTATTTCAACAGTAAAGAAGACAATTTTGGTAGTTCATATCTAGGCACTCAATCACTATAGCCTACTAGGTGTAAATCTTTGCTTTGAAATTGTGATGTGAAATTTGTCCTGCAGATTATGAATGAGTGGCTCTCTAAAAAACAAGCATATTAAGTTTTTATCTATGATTTTATCAAATTCATGGCATGATGTTTGAAAACTTGAAATAATTAAACTTTTTCTGAATCCAGGTAACTTTTATTCATTGCAGCTACAATTATATTGCTGCAGATGGTTATTCTTCGAAACATGGTGTAATAAATTTAGTACATAAGGGGGTAAGTGATATTAGAACCTTTTGAATTAATGTATATTGTTTTCAAACTTGTTTTTATTTTGGAAAGGTACACTCCTGCTCATAAATATGGAATATAGGAAAACACGAAAACTACCATTGAATTGCAGCTACCCCATTTGAATCCAATGGATAAAATCGCATTTTTAAGAACATAAATGGAATCCTGATGAGTTATTTGAAGTCCTCACTTGAATATTTACTTAAATCTTTGAAAATTTGGGAAGCTGGAGGAAATAGAAAAAACGATGCAAAAAAGGCCAAAATATTTATTTTATGTAGGGTTAGAAATCCATCCAAAATTGCTGATTTGTGAAAGTTACTGGCATCAAAGGAAAGGTTAACATTTAAATGAGTCAGTTCAATGGTCATTAGCATGTGGAACCTCCGAGACAAATAATCACAGCACAGACAAAATGGGTCATATTTATGCTTGGTCCAATGGAGCAGTTGTTTACACTTTCAAATTCCAAGACTGCATGATAACCTGGAACGTTTTAATGATATACAATTTAACACCCTGTGTGTGCTCTGCCAAAATGTACTATAATTTAAACTAGAAATTGTTTTGACTGCTAGCAATTGAGAGTTTATCACAATGAACAAGGTTGGTTTATCACCATTGTTCATGAAAATCTCAAAATAGGCAAAATCCACTCCAGCCATTCAAATTGGCCAAGTTGAGCCTCTTCTCAGCATGTTGAAGTTAATTCTATAAATCTGGACTGACCCAAAACAAGGTAAAAAATAAAACAAGGATCGTGGTTGTTTCGGTATATTCCATATTTATGAGCAAGAGTGTACATCCATTGAATTTTTTCGAAAGTGTTCACATTTTTTCTTGTATTCCGTTTTATGTTTGCATTTATTCAATTGTCTTGGTTTCTGATTAGCTTAAGAATAATGTTTTTTGATAATGTTTTTTATTTTAATTTTCCTCATCAGGATTCTGAAAAAATAAATTTGGCCTTTTTTTGAATTTATCTTTAGATTGCTGATATGGCAGTGGGAGAAATATCTGCAACGTATGAGCGTTCACTACTTGTCGATTTTTTGCACCCGTTCTTTTTTGCTGGACGAAGTTTCGTCATTGCGGATACAAGTGGCGATTTTGACTCTGATGCACTGTGGGGTGCCTTTAATCCTTTATCTAGATTGGTTTGGATTTACACTGCCCTTTCTCTTGCTATTATTTTCTTCATCTGGACTGTTACTTACCTGTGTTTTGCGAGAACTAAAGTTACTGATGCTGTAAGTTTCTTTGACAGCTGCGTTATACTCGTGCGGATCATATTGCGTCAAGGTATGGTGTTTTTCATTTTGATTGTTCTTCAAACAGAGTTCATCAACATAGACGGGCTTATTGACTTTGACACAAGAATTGCTAGATATTTATCATTTGTATTTTATCTCTGAGTCACTTCTGAACCTTTAGTCTATAAAGATCCATGCTTGCCATGACTTCGCATCAACTAAGTGCATAATTTACAAGTCGACGGCTTGTCAATTGTCAAGTTATTCTTGTTTTCAAAAAATGAAACACAAACATGCTTTACCTGTTCTAGCTGCTATTTGTATGCACCTAACATAAGCGTTTATAAGGTGCTCAAAAGACCGCTCCAGGTGCACGCTCACCCAACTAAACTTTTATTTGAAGAGCAACGTAAAATTGATGGATTCAGCTTTGCAAGAGTGTTTCCAATTCATAGGCTACACTAAGGGTTTCTGCATATTTCATAATTTTATGTTAATACCCATACGTTTCAAGTTACTTTATTTGAGGGAATGCAATTGCATCGTTCAACCCTACGCAACTATATATTATTTTCAAGTTTCAAGTAGGTTTTCTTTTAAGGTTCGATGTTCATTGACATCCTAAAGCAGTATTTCCTATTTCATTGATACCTTAAATGACTTCATGTTGTGTAAGAACAGCTTGGTCCAATTAACCGAAATGACCACTACAATTGCACATAATCGCAGTTCTTGCCGTAACATCTGTGGTCTTACACCAAAATGATGTATTTTTGTAAAGGCCTATATCTATGATGGTCATTCATTATAAATGTTCACGTAACACCAGAGGCGTATGGGATGGGGGGGGTCGCCCCCCGGAAGTTTGAGAAACAGGAAACAGTAAGATTCGGGCAAAAAAGCTAAAATATTTGGGCAGATGATCGCATAAAAACTATTAAAAATTTATGATTTCCAAGCAACTTCAAATGGTGTTAAATTAAGATCTTGAAATTCGGGCAAGTGTCGCTCGCCCCCCCCCCCCCAAAATCGCGTGTGCTGTACGTCTATGTGTAACACATACAACAATTTCACATATGGACAGTTTCAGACACCATTCTGTCACCTTCCTCAAATTTCCGGTGCACCCCAAGGACAAGTACAAAGTATGAATGATCTCAAAGAAAACAGTGGAGTTGTCAACAGGATGTAAAGGGTGTGACCAAGCTTACATTTTTGGCGAAAGCAAGAAATTTGGTAAACCAACTGGATGAATATGAGAGAGATTTATAAAGCAAGGTGAAAGTTCCAAACACCTGGTCACAAGGAAAAACATCAGAAAAGAAGTACAACAAGCCATACAGCTGTAGCAGATATGACACCCAAGTCAATCGTGTTACTGTCATAGACTGGAATAACTCCAAAATAGTAGCAAAATATCAGATACACGTAAGGGACAGATCAAGGAAGCCATCTGAGGCTTAAAGGCAAGATAATTCTTCAATGAATAGGGGCTAGGGGCCTGCATCATCAGTGCATGTACAAACTGAGTCATGTCTGTGAGACTCTTCTCACCACCCTGCCACCTGGTGTTGTACAGCTCCAATAGTTAGTCATTGCTGAGTCTGAGGAAAGTGACAGAATGGTTATCGAAACTGTCCACTAGACCTATTCAAAAAAGACTTTTTATTTCATTTTGGTGCAGGTCGCAGTGATTCCCATTCTCCAAACTGTAGAATGACCAAATATGGCTTTTTTTTTCAATTTTGGACTTTGGGAAAGCCTGCCTCATGAGCCATGAAGTTTATACGTTTAATTTAGTGAAAAACGCCAAAAATATCAGATGGGGGTGTTATATTTTGCCTCATATCTTCACCAGTCTTAATTGTAGAGCTAAATGGGTGGTATTTTATGAAAGCTGATAAAATTGCCTTTCATTTGAAGTCAATATATTGGTATTTTGGATGAGTTTAGATGTCTTCAAAGTAGAAATGTATCAATTTTAGGGTAAATTTTGACATTTGGCACTACATTTTGCCTCATATACTCATCATATAATAATCTTAGAACAGGATGACTGGTACAATATGATTGCCTGTAAAACGGTCTTTGAAATGATACCATTTTGAAATTATTCAGATAGTTCTTGTTGTCTCTAAACTCTTAGTTTCTCAATTTTAATGAGTTGCCTGCCTGTTTAAAATGATCATCTTTATGCATTGATAAAAAAAAAAATTATATACAAATATGGTGCCTTATGATGCTATTTTATAGGTCTTGTTTTCATATGATAAAAATATCTAATAAATTAAATTTTCCATGTCTTTAATGTCTTAAGTTCTTTTCAGAAAAAAAATCATTGCTTGAAGTGGGAACATAAACCGACATTATTGGTAAATTAGATGATGCGACTCACAAAAGTCTGTGTCACCTTAATTGTCACATTCAGGCAGCAAATATACTGCTCAAGTTAGAAAATACATTGAAAACTTGACATTTGAATGAAAGTATGCCAAAAATTGCAGTATCATTTATATCTATGTTACCCTGCATTGACTTTCTCAATAACATTTCCATTGCTTGTTGTAGGACCTCATGCTCAGTATATCTATGTATGTCAGACCGTCAGAGCATTAGCACTTGAAAACATAATGTCAAGCCACGGGTGATTTACAATATACTGTGTACGGTCGTGAATATTATAGTAAAATCATTGAATTGTAAAACAAGAACGACGCTTCTTTTACATGATAAATTTCATGTGTGAAATGTTCCAAACCTATGAGGACAACACCTGCAAAATAATTCAATGAGGCACCTAATTCGACAAATATTCTGATCAATGCACTAAAACACTGCACTATTATGACAGACTGAAACAGACAGACAGCTCTTTGAAATTGAGAAAGTGGTGCTTCAGAGTCAACAAGAACAAATTAAATGAATTTTAAAAAATGCCAATTTAAAGACAATTTTAAGGGCTTTCATATGCTAACACTCATGCTGTTCTAAGATTATTATATGATGAGTATAAGAGGCAAAATGTAGTGCCAAACGTCATAATTTACCATAAAATTGATACATTTCTACTTTGAAGACACTTAAACTCATCCAAAATACCAATATATTGACTTCAAATGAAAGGCAATTTTATCAGCTTTCATATGATACCACCCATTTAGCTCTACAATTAAGACTGGTGAAGATATGAGGCAAAATATAACACCCCCCTCTGATATTTTTGGCGTTTTTCACTAAATTAAACGTATAAACTTCATGGCTCATGAGGCAGGCATTCCCAAAGTCCAAAATTGAAAAAAAAGCCATATTTGGTCATTCTACAGTTTGGAGAATGGGAATCACTGCGACCCGCATCAATATAAAATAAAAAGTCTTTTTTGAACAGGTCTACTGTCCACCATACTCATGGTCCAACAACGTGGCAGCACTGTAGATGATGTACATGACTTCCTGTTTGATCAAAACATTAGCTTGAAGAAAGCACATGTTTCAGAAAAAGTCAATTCATATAAAATCAAATTGCATTCAGCTGCAGAAAACCACTTATAACTGTGTATGCAGACAAAACCTATGCAAAGTGTTACCTTGAAACATCTTTGATATTTGACTAACAGCCTCCAAAATTTCAGTGTGAGTTGGCAAAAAATTCTGTGCTGACATGGCCATAGGAGAATTCGGTCTTACCTTTCTTGAAAATAAGTGTCCTATACCAGTCTTGATAGCCATTCCAAATAATAGATATCCCATGCAATATAGCTATAGTCCGTGAACAATTCCATGAGGATATTTGGATGCTCAAATGTTTCCATTATCATTTCTTGGCAAAAAGTTCCTGGCTCTGTTACATATTATTTTGCTCTGACAGTGCCTTAAGGGCCCTGTTACAAAATAGCAAGCTGGATTATCCTGTTTAGCATTGTTTGGCATTGACTGTTTGTTGTAATCACCTGTTTCGAACCTCAGTTCAGTGGAGTGTACCAATTCAACTGTGAGTTCCATATGTGTGGTTGTGGGATCATGCATACTGGCATATCTACATTATGAATTATGGATGTGTTACATGTCAATCGAAATTGTTTACAGATGTTCAACCTTTGACGTGGGGCTACGGCAGAGGCTTTATGATAAATTCTTTGTCATTGGGTGCCATTATAATTACTTTCGCTTTCTCAGCCAATCTTGTAGCAACAAAGGCTGTTGTAAAGACTTCAAGAATTGACACCTTCACAAAATTAGCAGAACACAGGGAAATTCAAGCTATGGTTTTCAAGAGTACTTCTACATCAACTTTATTGCAGGTAAAATGTTTGATCATATATCATTAAATGAAACCCCCCCTCAAAAAAAAAAAATTGGTGCTTGTTCTTTTCATTCAAGATTTTTTCTGTCTACATCTCTTTGCTTTAATAAAGATATCAAACGAAATGCATGATAAGTGACACCTAATTTTTCTTACCACATATTATAATATCCGAATCATACCAGGAATGACCTCAGATATTACCAAAGTTGTACTCCTGATCATCAATATGCATGCCATGCATTTTTTGAGAATATTGTTCAGCAGGGTAAAATTGTGAGTGTTGGAAGCTTT
Organism: Platynereis dumerilii; assembly: GCA_026936325.1. Lineage (NCBI taxonomy): Eukaryota > Metazoa > Annelida > Polychaeta > Phyllodocida > Nereididae > Platynereis > Platynereis dumerilii. The sequence goes on along the minus strand of JAPTHN010000016.1, from coordinate 11,601,734 downwards.
CATGCCTGCTTGGTCATTTTCAAAGGCTAAGTTGTCCTCGCTAATTTTGTTTTCTCATGATAATGCTGATTATTTGCATATTTATTATCTGGAGGGTTGTGGGTTTTTAAAAAAATTTTGATGGCAGCATAACGCAAGCGAGGGTTTTCTTCCACACACTGGGTTTATGTGGATCGTTTGTTGGAGCTCGCAGAATTGCACACTAGCCACTAGGTGGCCACACATGCCAGCATATGTTCTTCCAAGGCTGGAAAAAGCAGTGAAAACCTCACAGCGGTCAACTTGTAGACAGTCCAAAAAAACTTTTGTGATTGATTATCAAACCTTGTTATGTCACTTTGTTTTGATTCTTCCATTGTCCAATGTATAACTTGCAGAGGCACTGATAACTTAAAAGTATAGACATAATATACATTTATTTATAACAATTAAACATTCCTACAGTATGAAAGGAAACAATTAGGTAACAAGTTCACTCTGCCGTATCTTGCTCATTTACATGCTGCTTTTGGTTGTTTACATGGGCTGTTCCTGTAGGCTGGTCCGGGTCACCCAGGTGCCAATGTTGAAAAGCAGTTTGTATCACCCTTCGTTTCATGTCCTTTGTTTTTGAAAATTAGTGGTATTGTATGGTAACATAGACATTGCCACAACATTGAGAAGCTACATCAAAGATAAAACATAATATACAATGTTATGACAACATTTCACTATGTTGTGAAAAAACCACAATGTTGTGTTCACATTGTGTCAACAAAATGTTGACCCTTCATTTCTATGTGACTAACAGACGAACCCTACACAGTCCACCAATGGGCAATTGTGTTTATGTTGTGCAGCCATTGTGCAATAAACTAAATCATATTGTGTCTATGGTTGAATAATATTTCAGTCATCGAAACGGAAAGACTTGAAGAGCATCTGGGAGAATCAAGTCGAAGTGTCTCCGAAGAACTTTCTTGATGTCGACATGCCTCCAAAAATGCTGGCTCAAGAAATTTTAAAACAGAGAAAAGCCTTCATCTCAGGCTTTGCTCATGCCCAGTCGATATTCTTGGAGGAATGTGGAATGGTTATCTCAAAAGATATGGTACTTCAGACACCCTTGGCATTTCCTGTGTCGAAGAAATTCCAATACGCAGAATTCTTCAACGAAAGGTAGATAGCACTGCTGGTGGTTTTCAGAAAATTTGGTTTAAGTGTTCCTGATTGTCTCAGGAGTTACAGGATAAAATAGTTGTTGTGTCAGTCTTCCTAAATTGCCATTTACACCGTTTTAAAGGACACAACAGTCTTTAAAAGACATATTTCCACAATTTTATTTTTATATTAAGTTTCACTGGACAACGAAGTATTTTTTTATTATTCATTTTTTCACTAAATGTCTTTGTTGTGGAGGGAGATAGTTGCTATAAATCAAAGTTTGGCAAGAGTACATCCGGACTCTTGTACTCTAAGTAATGAGTGAATCTCCGACTCCACTAAAAAACCTCAGGCTCCACGACTCAGACTCCTGACTCACTCCTGACTCACTCCTGACTCACTCCTGACTCCGACTCCTGACTCTGATTCTGACTCCAAAGCCCTGGTATAAATGCATATAACATTGACTTTATCATTATATACTTTTTTACTCATGTCCATTTCTATTTTCAGAATGACAAGACTCATGGACGGTGGTATCATTGACCATTTGCGACAAAACTATGTGAAACATTTTTACAAGCGGGATAAAGCTTGTCTGAGCAAACCAAAATTTGTGACATTAAATGATACGCTGGGAATTTTTGTAGTTATGGGGATTGGAATACTCGCATCATTAATTGTATTGGGTTTTGAAGTAATTTCTAAATCAAATGTACTGATTGTGAACTTAAAATCAGACCTCTAATAAGATATTGCTTGCAAAATCGAAAATAGATTGCCAGATTCACATGTGTGGCGTTTTTCGCCATGTCACACTCTTGTCAAACACTGAGCTACACAACAAGATTGCAATCAACAGCCCTTTTAATACTGTTATTTTTAATTAGCACAAGAGGACAGCAGTGTAGGGCGTTTCCTCAGAAGGGCATGGAAGTGAGAGCAAATGAGTGCCACAGCAGAGTGCATGTGTAGGTAAGGTGGCACTGTTGTTGCACTTCCTGTTTGATCATAACAATGTCTTGTTAAAAGCACATGTCTCAAAAAAAAGCCAAATTACTATAAATCTAATTGTTGTCAGCAACATACACCACGCAGAACTGTCTATGTAGTCATTATTGGCTATATCTATGCAAAATTACACCTTCAGATTTCTTTGTTACTGAATTAAAGGGTTTCAAAATTGCCAGGTGAATTGGCAAAGTTTTCTGTGTTGACATGGTTTTGGGAGAATTTCAATCTCTTACCTTGCATTTTATCATCTACGGGGCAATATGTTTAATTTGCCCTCTCCAGGTATATCCCTTGCAATACAGGTTTAGTAAGTAGATAGTCCCATGTCAATAAATGGATGTTAAAATGTCCAATTAATATTTTCTTTGGCAAAAAGTTCATGTCTCTGGCACATATTTTTATGTTCTGACAGTGTTTCAAGAGGCCCTGTTACAAAATAGCAGGCTAGATTATCTTGTTTAGCATTGTTTGGCATTGACCGTTTGTTATAATCACCTGTTTCGCACCTCAGGTCAACAGAGTTCACACTTTAAATGTGATTGCCAAAGCAATAGGTTGTGTGACCATGAGAGTGGTTGGAAGTGAGGGCATCTTCCTGAGGGCATGGGAATTAGGACAATTGTTTGGGTTGTACTTTATGGGTAACCGGGCGCATTGCGACATTTTTTTTATATTTCCTAATTTTACTCAATGCTGAAAACACTGGGCACTCAGAAATTTGAAAGAATATTATACCAATGCTATTCAGCTTAAAGCACAGGTGCTAGGCTTCCCCAGTTGTTGTTTGGTTTGTGAAAGCAGATTAAGATAGAATATCTTGGATAAGACACATATATCCTAGAGATCCTACACTTTTAAACAGAAATTCATTGTTCTTTTAGATCTTATCAGAAGCCCAAGGTATTGAATTAGTCCTGGCAGCAGACTTCTTATACCTGCTTCTTGAACAAACTGAGTTCTTGTACAGTGTATACCGCCATGGTGTATACCAGAAGACCAACAATCCTGTGGGCCAACAATGAATTTTTTAAGAAAGTAAGTACACTAAATACTGTGTCTGAGATGAGATTAAAGCTCTAGTTATTATCCTGGAGTGTTATAAAGCATTTAAAAAAGGCAGGCGACGACCAGAGATGGTGAATCTCAGGGGGCTTATAATTTTGACCATGGTAAATTTTGGTTTTATTTTTTATCCTGATTAATTCTGACATTTCTGGAAATATTTACCATTTGTGATATAAATATTATAGAAATATCGTTTTGGTGAAAAGATGGCTGTTCTGTGACATCCCATTTTGGTGAAAAGTGGAATTAACATGTATATATATTTCATTATTTGACATGTTCACGAATTCGTGGACGTGTAAAAACGAGCATGTACGAATTCGTAGACATGAAAAAACGAGCATATGTGCTCATGTACATGTATGTAAAAACTAACACTCGTTAATGTGCTTTATTATTCATTCGTGTATCTGCCAATACTAACATTCATGGAAGTGCCATATAATTAGGGTTTAGTGTTAAAATTAGGTTTAGGGTTGGTTTTAGCCAAGTTTAAGGTTGCAATGTTCGTAATTACACATACACAAATTCGTGAATAGCAATATTTATCACTTACACGAATGCAAAATTCGTGTATATGTTCATATATTTTGCAGCTTTACAAATTCGTGTACATGCCAAATAGTGAAAAATATATACCTCGGAATTAAAGGTGATATCCAGAGGAAGGCTTATAATTTTGTCCTTAATTGTAAGCAACACACTGTGCTTTGCTATAAATTTGTTCGCAGAGCATGACAATCCACTATGACTCTATTCACTGTGGCCCGTATAGCCTACCTATTGTGTGTGTCATTCTGTCGACTTGGGCACTTAGATTCTTCCATATTTAGTGCGTCCCAATGTGCGCCGTGTTTAATTTCCCAATGAGCCCCAACATAAATACAACAGATGTGACCTGCTCCACCAAAATGGGTTCAAAGTCGGCCTGATATCATATTCAGTTGTGAAAATGACTTTGGTCTACTGGACTTTGGCTTTAAAATGATGTTTCATATGTCTTGATATCTCCATCCAATCCAAAGATATGGCACCTCAAACACTGATGATACGAAACATCGAACTTTCAGAAAATGGCATTTGAATTTCCCGCCATTGCAATAAAAGTAGGGATGACAGACCATTTCTAATAAAAGAACAAAAATACTGGTTTTTGATACAGAGGCATGCACTATGATTTTGTGATTAAAAATCAGCCAAAAAAAATTTCCTAACATCAAAATTAACCTCGCTGTGCTAAATTTAACAACATGAAGTCTAGGCGCTCGGAAGCAAATGAAAACGCCCAACTATAAAAAAGTGACACCATGACCATAAATGTCTGCAAAATCATTTAAGATTTACTTTCTTGTGTTTATTTGAATGCTTGAGTGATATACCAACAAGTTACAGTGGCAAAAAGATCACAGTATCAGAGTATCATCATCCACAATAGCACAAAGTATGTGATGTCTTTGCAAAAATACAGGCTTTTTTATTCAAGAAAATTATGACCACAGCTTATACACTTGAACTTCGTTTGAATGGGGGGGGGGCACTTTCAACTTTATGCTTTTATTATAGTATTCATGAATTTGAATCATATCACATACCAAAAATGATGTTTGGGGGTAATTACCCTAAAGGGGGTAAATGGCTATAACTTGATTGACTGAGGCCTTTTTTATAAATGATTGCAAATTGTTTTTATGTTGACTTGGGTAAGTAGTGCAGGTACAATTTTGATATATCTAGGGGTAATTTACCCTTATAATCAAGGTTGAAAGGGGTGAATATTCATATCGAGTATTTCTTGGCTTTTTAATGGTATATTTGGCAGTTTAAAGTCTTGCCTTTACACAGTGGATGTAGGTAGAAATTGTTGTTTTCAGGTAATCGCCCTGAAAGGGGGTGAATGGCTGCAGGCTTAATTTGTGAATGACTCGGCTACCTTTACACTGTGGATATTAGGCCTAATGGATACAAATTTCGTTTTTTTGGGTAATTACCTTCCCAGGCTAAAATCATAGTATGACTTGGATGATTTCCTCCAAATTTTACAAAGGAAAATAGACCTGTGTTTTGGAAATATACACTGAAAAAAAGGTTTGTGTGAAACAGACAAAACGAACGTTGGCTGGTGTCCGTCCAAAATTTTGGGTAAATTCAGACAAAAGATATGTGTATTTTTGACATTTCATTGATCAAATCACACAAAAATTTGATCAAGATTGACAATGCAATGTCAAAAATACACATACATTTTGTGTGAATTTACACAAAATTTTGGACGGACACCAGCTAACGTTCGTTTTGTCTGTTTCACACAAACCTTTTTTTCAGTGTAGCTTTTAAACGCCACAACTTTGTAAATGTATTGTCACACGGCTCACACGCTCACAGCAAAGAATAGCTATAGGCCTACCACATGTGCTTAAAAAAACCCCACTTTTTTTAGACTGGAAAAAAATTATTTAGTGAGATTGATCTATTTATGTAATAAATGGGCGGGGTCCCCTCACTAATTTTTTTTATGTAGGTGGCTATTTTGCATGAAAGATTAGCCTTTTTTGGAAAAAGAGATAACTAAAATCAAATTTTGCTTGACTTTGAATAGTTGTGTTGATTTTTTTGTTAAAAACAACTCTTGTAATTTACAAAACCCCTATATTAAGAAATCTATTGATATGTTGGGCAATTTTATGGAACTTCAAAAAAATACCACCAGGTGTCAGTCTCCCTTGCCCTAACTGGAAGCTGAGGTCGAGTCAAAAACTGGGCTGCCCTGGCACTCTACGGCCTCTAAAAATTCTGAAAAGGCTACAGAATGTTTCAGGAGAATATTGGCTTTCTTCTGATATCAAAAAGATGCGCGTCTTTTAAATATTACATGTCCATTCTAACCTCCAAAGTTTTAAATTAAATTTTTTTAATGCACCAAATGTAAAAATTGGAACCAAATAATGAAAAACAGCAAGCTAATATATCTTAGAAACAGATTCCATCAAATTTCGAAAAATTCTAAACTGTTTTCAATACAAAAAAAGCCCGTAAAGAGAGACAACTATGAACTGAGATTTTAGGTGTCATTTTTTCTTCACTAGAAGCAAAACTGCGACCAGCTCCACCTAGCTGGTTTTGGCATCCCTAATAAAAGAACTAAGAAAATCAAAAAGGATGCCCAATTTACATAATTTAAAATCAGTTTTTGGTTAAGATGGTCTTAAATAATCAAAGCAAATTACTTTTGCTAAAACGTGGTACCAACAGCTAAAAATCATCAAAATTTGACCTTTTGACACATTTTGCTAATTTCTGGAAAATACAGATTGCCTACTTAGAACTCATTTTGGTGGAGCAGGTCACAGATAGATATGGTAAGTGCAGCCCTCTGAGCTCAGTTCTGGGTGCTAACAAGGGTTGATTGATGAGATAGGATAGAGAGGGGTTCTGAACATGTTGCACATTTAGTCAATTACCCCGTGTGAGGAATCGTTTACTTGCCCAGCACAGACACTGATACAAGGGGCCGCCAATTTGTCATCTCATCCTAACGACATCCACCTGAGATTTTTCTCATGAAGGTTCAATGGAAATTTTGGTTCCCCACCTGGGGTTCGAACTTAGAAGACACTACAAGACCCTTTTATCATTTATTTCACAAAGCCCTTCAGCGGAGCAGGCCGGCACCTTTTAAAAGCACTTAGCCACCTAGCTGTCTACACAACTTTGTTAAGTGATGAAATGCTTTTTCAGACTTCTCTTTGGTGCATCATTTACTTAATGACAATTAAATACCAAGGCTTTTTTTTTTTTTAAGTATTAAGTTCTTCTCTGTGTTTGTGGATATGCCAATGCTTGTGTTGCCTTATGAAATTGCTGTGCAAAGTGTGCATTAAATAAGAGTTGCCACCAGCTCTTTTTAAATTTAACTATTGGCTTCTGTGGGGCCCACATACTATTTGCGCATACCATTTTTGTACATTAGTTGGGTCATATATCACAATTCCGTGACCGTTGAGAGCGAAGTAAGGTTTTATGATGGATTTGTCATCTATAAAGGTTTATCTAAAAATTGAGCGGGGGCGACCCTCCCAAAAGTGCGGGCTAACTCCGTGAGAGGCCTAAATCCAAAATGGCCGCCACCGACACCTTCGGAAATGAAATTTTCAATTGTTTGAGCTACAGTGATGTGCAATACATCAGTTTTGGGGTTTGTTTGGGCAAGGAATTCATATCTGGGGGTATTTTGGTGATTTGACCCATTTTTGACCTAAAAATCAAAGATGGCGGCCAGTTTTCACTAAAAATCGGATTTTTTCAATGTTTCCCATATTCCTTCAACATAAGCAATTATGGATAGGTTGAACCATGTAGATTTTTGTTACTTGACTATGTTTACAAAGTTTTGCTCATAATTTGAGTAATTTTGATGGACAGAAGGTTAATAATGGCAGGTTAACGAGGCCATGGTTCCGGACAAACTTCGTTAAATATGTGCTTTTCAATGGCTTGGGCTACAATGATGTTCAATACATGGATTTTAGGGTTTTATGGGCCAGGGAATCCATATCTGGGGTTAATTAGATGATTAGAAGACTTGTTACTGAATAAATCACAAATTGGTTCCTTATGGAAGAGTGTTTTTCTTCAACTTAACAGTGCGTTTCGAGAAACTGTAACTATCCTTCAACAAACTGATGATTGTCAGAGACAAAATATAGAATCTAAGGAATTCAGATGTCATTTCAAATGTAATCTGAGATACCAACTCAATGGCATGAGAAAATTATTGTAGAGATTGCTAACAGTCTCACTTTGAAAAGGTTTCCATGTAGTTCTTCACTTCCCAGTTTGCAACTTTGCTTGTTGTACTCTGTTGACCAAATGATGTGGTCATCATGTCAAATTAACAACTAAACATGCCTCTATTTGAGCTACTAAGCTACTTGCAGTTCATCAGTATTACAGCAAACAACAAAATAACTTACTAGATTCTTCTTGCCTGCTGTTATTGTTCAGGTCAGTGGCTTTTCTAGAACAAAATCAATGGAAGCCTTTCAGATAATTGTTTCTAATTTCAGAATCTGTATTTCAAAACCTTTAAGATAATAGGCTAGGCCTTCTTTACTTGGCTTACTATTGGTCAGAGTCAACGACCACTTTCAAAAAAGTTATAAGTAGGCTTGCCAATTTATAGCCACCAAAGGTTCGTGACTTGTCATGAACCTTTGTGGCCACCTTTTGACAGGCAGATGTGTCACCATTTTCATGACAATAATATAAAGTCTACAAGAGTCACCAATTTAATCTATCAACTCAATATTATTGGACTGTGATGATGCTCATGGAGGTCTCACAGAACTTGATTGCCAAGTTAAACCTGCTGCCTTCCAGAGCAATTTTCGTCATTTTTTACAAGTATCTTTACCGACGAGGCAACATAGCTGTGAATATATGCGTATAAATTCTTTCTGAAGGCATTGACTAATGATTTCTGGCTGTAGTCCGTATTTTATTTAAAACGTGGTAGCTGAATGAGGCAGATGAATATGAATATTTTAGCAACTGGTCCATCTGAAATGGAAGTACTGATGAACACCTGAGATCCCCGGAAGTCCTTCAATTTTGTATCAAATAATTCATTATATTTTATATTGCCTTCCTTTAATATGAAAACCGCTTATACATTCCTCTAGCCTGAACAAAAGATGTTATCCCATGATTTAGCAAGAGACTAGCAGTCGGTCTGAATACGCACAACACAACAAATTCCAACTTCCGCCAGTCTGTAAAATATTTGAGTTTTGTTGCATACTCATACTACCAGTTGACTCCTTCAGAGCATCTTCATGCTCACATGCAAATTACAATCTTGGTAAGGCATGAAATGTCCACCCTTTTCTACTGCCTCTGGCCTTCTGTGAAAATTGAAAATTATTTATTTGATAAATCACGTAAATAGTTAAAATCAGGGAGACATGTATGACATAATCCTTCCATATTTTCCACCCACAAACTCCAGCAACCAAGTTCAGTCTAATTTAAATGCCACTAGGCCTATGTCTTTAATAACCTCACTACACCATCAGTACTAGAGAACATAATTGACAAGAGAGGGTTTCAATGCAGAATTGGATCTAAAACAATCTCTCGTCAATATAATGTATTTTCAGAGAAAATATAGCTCACTCATGAACTTTGAGGTTGTAACCATGATGACATGATGTCATTAGCTATATGCTACACAACATGATATTAAGGAAAAAATCTTTAATCCATATTTATTGAGTCATTTGTTGCAAATACTTCAACATCCAACATGAAGACTTGTTTTACTCACACACATATTGTTTCAGGTTTTATCCCTTGTGTTGATGAAATACTACCAGTACAGTAGCTTGTTACATTAATGGCTCAAAGGGCATTATAACGACGTCATTTGGTCAACAGGGCATAAAAATTTAACCGAGAATTGAGGAACTCCAAAATTATGAAATCTTCAGCGAATGACTTATAGCCATTTCTACATAACAAGTATTAACAACTACGATAATTGGTTCATGACATTGAGTTGGTCTCTCAGATGACTTTTAACATCTGAATTCATTAGATTCTATAGTCTGTCCCCGACAATCATCAGTTTGTTGAAGGATACCATTTCAGGTAAAACACCAGTAAGTTGAAGAAAAACACTCTTCCATGCAATATCAGGAACCACTTTGTGATTTATTCAGTTACAAGACTACTAATCATCAAATTAACCACTGATATGGATTCCTTGCCCCGTAAAACCCTAAAATCCATGTATTGAACATCATTGTAGCCTAAGCCATTGAAAAGCACATATTTAACAAAGTTTGTCCGAAACCATGCCCTCATTCAACAGTCATTCTTAACCTTCTGTCCATCAAAATTACTCAAATATGATCTAAACTTCATAAACATAGTCAAACAACAAAAATCTACATGGTTAAACCTATCATGAAGTGCTCATGTTGAAGGAATATGAGAAACATTGAAAAAATCAGATTTTTAGCGAAAACTGGCCGCCATCTTGGATTTTTGAGTAAAAAATGGGTCAAATCACCAAAATACCCCCAGATATGAATTCCTTGACCAAACAAACCCCAAAACTGATGTATTGCACATCACTGTAGCTCAAACCATAGAAAATTTCATTTCCGAAGGTGTCGGTGGCGGCCATTTTGGATTTAGGCCTCTCACGGAGTTAGCCCACACTTTTGGAAGGGTCGCCCCCGCTCAATTTTTAGATAAACCTTTATAGCTGACAAATCCATCATAAAACCTTACTTCGCTCTCAACGGTCACGGAATTGTGATATATGACCCAACTAATGTATTGTATAATTTTGTGTATGAAATAAATGATTTATATGTATATCCACTATTAATGAGTTTGTATTTTTGGGTGCCAAGAAAACCTTGACTGAAATGAATATCAAATTTGATTTGATGGATGTTTCCTTTTGGACAGGTACATATGGATTGTTTTGTATTGACCCTTGTATTCACACTGAATTTCCGATCTAAAGGGCTGCTACGTATTACATGCCATATATTATATATATATACAGTTGCAGACAAAAGTATCCATACACTATGATACTATGAGGTTATACCATGGGTGGAGGCAGTATATCCCTGGTATAGTCACCCAAGATCCAGTATATCCTGAGACCCGAAGGGTCGAGGGATATACGGGGTCGAGGGTGACTATACCAGGGATATACTGCTGCAACCCATGGTATAACCTTTTTATCCCATGTCTGTTTTTTAATACTTTTATTTTATATCAATATAAAACAGTTTGAAGCACTCAATGTGAATGCAGCTGTGCTACAAAAAAAATCAATACTCTTAATTGGCAGCACTTAATTGCCTTAAATCACAACAATCAGCAAATATGCTGGCATCTGCATGCTAATAAGCATGATATATAGGGGCACTGTTGTCTTTTGATTGGTCAGTTCCAGTATATCCCTGTTGATCTCATTATCTTTCAGTATATCCCTGCTGGCTAATTAGCAAAAGGAATTTGATTGGTTGAACTAAATATATCCCTGTTTCTTTTTTTGTATTTCCCTCTCTCAATCTGTATTGACCAGGGAAAAGCTCAGTATGAGGGACAAAAGTTGGCTAGACATGGGATAAAGCTAAATATATTCTGCACATTACTGTTATTTACTCTTGATTCAGGGATGCGAGGAGAAAAAAAAAATCACTTTTAAGTCATTGCTCTAATCAATTGTCATTGTCAAACTGCAAATTTAAGCATATCTCTGTTTTCAAGCTCAGGGGGCACACAAACGTAAAATTTCAGCATGACAAAAGTATTCATACAGTTCGAACACGCTGGGTATAAAGTGCATCAAATGCTTGAATTTCTTCTTAAATAGATAACAAGTGATCTTAGATAATTAACTGTTACTGATTGGAATAGTATAAATCATGGTAGGGGAGACCGGGGCAAATTGTGCCACTTGACCTACTTTTTTCAAATGCTTACCATGGTCTTCCCAATGGTCGAGCTGCCCTGAAACTTTGGTCGATTCTGGCCAACATATTATATGTTGATGTCTGATTTCGAGATTACATGCTTCAACTTTGGCTTTCTGGAGAGATAGCTTGAAGCAAAAAATGACACAACTTACCCGGGTCACCCCTATACAACTGCTCAAATAATGAAAGTGCCCGCGTATTACTACATACACCTGCAAACTTCCCGCAAGGACCTGCCCAAGCCTGCCTGACACCCACAATCTTCTACCCGCGCCACCCGGCGCCTGCAATGAGTGCCCGTGGATATGGATATGATATATAGCTCCCTGGTATCCATTTTGATTGGTTTTATTTTTCCTTATTAGGGTCCTTTTTCGTCTTTGTTTTCTTTTGTTTCATGCTTCAATAAGGAGCTCTTCTAAAATTTTGTCGTCTCACCGGAAGTCTCGGAAAATAATTGGATGACGCATTTGTTTTTTACATTAAATCAGTAATGACAAATCAGGTAATTAACCTCTATGATTCCTGTGTTAAAAGTATGATGAATCTTTGATGATGTCAAATAATCTTGTTATTAGTCTCAAAGTACATTTTTTCTTATTGAAATGATCTTCGTTTTTCCTATCTGATGGGCTACCTGTAAAATGAGTGGTAAATCGGTAATTATCAAAGTAATTTTCGACAATTCATCCCTCACTTCTGAATGACAAATGACTATGCTATATATTCAATAAAAACAAAAAGAAGAATATCAAAAGGAAGTGGAAGTGTTCATGATTGTTTTGATATATAATGCATGAGCATCATGAGCATGCCTCAACCTGAAACTATTATATTGCTTTATTCAAAACAACAAAATGGGAAAGCTTTTTCTTTCAACTTGCATAACTAATTGAGCTAATTGAGAAAAGTATCTCATATAGGAAGTCTGTTTTAACTTGCAAGCCAAAATGACAGGTGGGAGACACTGCAAGACCCTTTATCATTTATTTCACATAGACGTAGGCGGCAGACCCAAACAATTTTGGAAAAGCAATTATTCGGGAAATTTCAACAGAAAATTTTGTGAATTTCGGGTTTTAAGGCAATTTGGGTTTCCGAAATTTTCATGACTTTCCGCTCCTACACTGTAAAGCCTGAAATTTTGAGTCAGCTTAAATGATTGAGCGAGATGGTTGCAAAATATGTTTGAGCTAACACTGTAACACAATTTGTTTGAGCCAAGATAGCTAATTCTTTTCAGCTAAGATATCAGACAGATTATTACAACTTAAGAGCCGTGATGAATACAGTGACGCCTGTCAGTATCAGTAAGTGAAATGCATGCATGAAATGGTGCCATTGCAACAATGCTCAACATCGTTAGCAAAACTGCTTGTGGAAGCTTGAATTCTTATCAGATGAAAAGAAAACACATTGGGTCACAAAGGCCGATATGTGAGGCATGTGGGATAACAGTGGCAGCCAATTTCCTTTGCTGTAGTTGGAGTTAGGTAAGGGTCAAAGTTTTTGATAAGGAAGTGAAACAGAGGCCCAATGTTATATGTTCTCTTTTCATCAGATGAAAATTCATGCCTCCTCAAGCATTTTGGTTTAGGATTTTTAGCATTGATGCAACGGCACAATATCATGCGTTTCACTTATAGGCAGCACTGTACATAATCCGATCCAATGGCGGATAACTGGTTTATACAACAAGACAAACACTCAAATAAGAGCAAAATAAACAGACTAAAACAAAAAGTTCCTGATTTAGCTAATGGAGGTGTTAAATGGCATAAGGCTTATTAATTAAAACTGGACCATTTTCGGTTGATATTTCAAATAATGAAAAAAATATACACGAAATTATTTTCTTTATGAGCACAGTCAGCACACATACATAGGCCTACGTATTTGTGTACATGCATAGCGTATCGATCACATTTCTGAGGGGTGGGCTCTCCACACTTAGTCACGATAATACACTCCTGCTCATATATATATGGAATACTTTTTTGGGAAAAAAGTGTCAAATAAAAGTAAATTTCAGCACAGGCACTCTCCTGGACTGACTGTACAGTCTGTTAGAAATAACACAAGGTGACTGACTCTGCAGAAAATCCGCTCATCCAAGCTGGCAGTGATGTCATAAGGCAGAGCCAATCAGCTTTGGTATTACAAAATTTCTAGTTCTGCAATATCCAAGGGAGGGCTCTGTTAATATATGAGGCACCATGTGGGAGCCTCATGGAAGATTAAAGTCTGAAAATTTGGGCAAAATAACCAAATGTAAAGTTACAAACTACTTCTATTTGTTGATATATAATATTTCCAAGGATCAATGACAAAATCCTTCTCATATTCACAGTTTTTCAGTGAAAGGACTTGTGGTGTAATACCCCATAGGTACCTCTCCTGCCAGCTTGGGTGAGCAAACTTGCAGTTGTTCATTAAGCTACAAATCTGCAAGGAATTCCCTTAATTACAGGTAAATTAGCTATAATTTGATAGAGTTAAGGTGTGGAATTCGGAGTTAACTTATCTGGCAAGGGATTTGACAAAAATTGTGGCTGTGACACAACCTCAGATGCTTGAAATTGGACCCTGAAAACGAAGCTGTTTTTTGCCTCAGTTTTGAAGTCATGCACCTTGATGATATTTATACTGATTATCAATTGACTAATACAGGAGTGTGCCTGTGATTTCAGAGTGTGAATGCAAGCAAGGTCCATTGTAAAGGTCAAGACATCTTCTCTAATCACTCTTTGAAGCCTCAACTACATTTTTGCAAGAATTTTTAATTTTTGGTTGAATGCACCTCACCCTAAAAAACCCCCTGAATCTCCATAGTTCGTGCTGCTGCAACTTTTCCTGGGTCTAACGCTGCAGTATGCGTTTTATATGAGAGCATGTTCTTCCCTTTAGCGGTCATCGGAAGTAGTTACAATTGCATCAGACAATCATGTGCTCCAGCACAAGTTGCTAAAGTTTTCAATTTCAATGGAGAATGTTGAAGTATTCCATATTTATGAGCAATGGTGTAATTTCCCACTTTCACATTTCGCGACAGTGTAAGAATCATTGTGAGTGGGTGATAAACCAATCAAATGTTTATGTTAAACACTAGGCATGGTTATGTACATACATGAAAGATGTATTGAATAAATATTGACGCACTGTTGGCGTCTGGCTGACCTCCCTATGGAGCTATGCTTTGTAATTCTGGCGCTAGAAAGGCATCAGGAGAGTCAACAGTCTGTGGTGTGATGTGTTTGCATCAATCTGCGTCTGTCAGAGAGCCTGCATGGTGATCGTGCTTTCTTGTGAAGTTCATGACTTGATCTGATTTCATCTTTCTGAAGTGAGTACCCTTGATTGTTTATCTGCATGGTGAACAAATTGTTTTTGTTTTGTATATGAAATTTGAATGGCTTGATGATCTTCAGGATATGATATAAATGTATAATTATATAAATGCTCTATAATGAGAACTAGTAAGATGTAAAAAAAAAGTCCTTTATATGGTCACTTGGTGAGTACACAGTGTAACCTAATTGATGAAAATGTGATTTAGATTTAATTCTTGTTAGACCTCACCATGATGTTTATTATTTATACATTGTTGCTCATAAATATGGAATACTTCAACATTCTCCATTGAAATTGAAAACTTTAGCAACTTCTGCTGGAGCACATGATTGTCTGATGCAATTATAACTACTTCAAATATGACCGCTAAAGGGATGAACATGCTCTCATGTAAAACGCATGCTGCAGTGTTAGACCCAGGAAAAGTTGCAGCAGCACGAACTATGGAGATTCAGGGGTTTTTTTAGGGTGAGGTGCATTTAACCAAAAATTAAAAATTCTTGCAAAAAATGTAGTTAAGGCTTTCAAAGAGTGATTAGTGAAGATGTCTTAACCTTTACAATGGACCTTGCTTGCATTCACACTCTGAAATTTACTTTTATTTGACACCTTTTTCCCCAAAAAAGTATTCCATATTTATGAGCAGGAGTGTAGCTACTAGCAGATTAGCGGTCCAAAAGGCTTCAAAATTATCTTTAAACTTAAAATATACAAGGAATAATGTCACTAGACTACAAATATACACATTTAGGGTCGAGATACAGGCCTATAATCAATGCAACTTTCATAAAAATCGGAGAAGGAATCAAGTTTATTTAAATGGGGACTTATTTTTGTTGAACTGTTTATGTGTCCTAAAAAGGGAGCTGTTCAAAAAGCATTGCAAAAGATTGATTGAATGTAAAAGGGTAGCACCTGGTCCTTAGAATAAAAAAAAATGGTGTAGGGGCCTACAACCTTTGTGTGGCGAACAGCGCTTTGATATAGCCACACCATTGCATGTTATTAACTTTAATACCGTTTCAGTGCAGGTTACTGACTTTAACCAGTGCCAGTAGTTGTTAGCACATGTATGTTTTTATATTAGCATAACAAAATAGTCAAGGGCTGTAGCTTTACTCCTTACTTGACTCTTTGTACTCTTAAATTTTAAAACTATTTAAATTTACTTCACACTGCACTGTAAAACCAACTTCGTTCAATCTACGGAAGTTACTGTTTAAACGAGAAGACGTATACCTTTCAAAACAGCAATAATTTATCGTTCCTACCTTTTTAAAACAGCAACAAATTTTCTCCACTTAAGAACCACACAAAGTATCATTTCATCTTTAAAACAACAAGGAAGTATCAGTCCTTCCCTTAAAGCAACAAGAAGTTATCTTTCCCAACTTTAGAACAGAAAGAAATTATCATTCCTAACTTTAAAACAACAACACATTTTAATTCCTACTTTAGAACAACAAGAAATATCATTCTTATCTTTAAAACAAGAAAATTATAATCCCCACCCTTAAAACAACAAGGAGTTATCATTCTTATCCTTAGAACAGCAAGTAATTATCATTTCTACCCATAAAACAAAAGAAGGTATCATTGTAACCTTTTAAGACAACGAGAACTTCCTAAATTTAGAATTCATAATGGTAGCTGCCATTACAGAAAAAAGGAGCTGGTTTACTTTATTTACTTGTTACTTTTGACCAAAGACGCTGCGCAGTCCATACAATGATTACAAGCCCTGACAAAAGTTTTTTTCATGAATATTAGATCAGGTTGTCTTGAATCATATTTGCCTCCGATACAGTATTTAAAAGAAAATATCATGCAATACAAACATTAGAAAGCAGCATTGACACTTCTAACGTGTATATTATTTCATGTAAATTTACATACAAAACCATTCAAAAGACAACGATGTGACACATGATTCTACAATTGTAGCACATGCAACTAATTAGACAATAGACATGTACAGCAAATGCTTTTTTGACAGTCGCAAAAATGACAAACCAAAAAAAAAATTCCAAGTTCGTGAAGAAGACAGATCAAGCTTAGCGTTAATGTGACTACATTTCATTGAAAGGGTTGTTTCAATTTTTGTGAAGGAATGTTCACAACATGAGTGATTCTAACACTCGAGGTCTCCTTACCCCATGTGACGACACGTATATTGGTAAGATATCATTATCGGTAAAGACATTGAAAAACAGTTATGCAAAGTAAGCTACATTTCATGATTTATACCATTCAACACCTCCGTCAGCTAACTACAAGCCTGTATTTCACTGGAATAAATTACATATTCTTTGCTGTCCACTAATTGAGTTATTCAGCAATATTTATATACATGTTTGAGTGTTTGTCTCATGGTATAAACCAGTTATTCCCTATGGGATTAGGAATATGTGTTTATCACACCTCGGGCTAAAGCACTCAGTTGACAAATCACATATTCCCTCCCCATAGGCGAATAAACTATACTCATATTGCTATTCAATATCATATGATATTTGGAGAGCATTTTGGTCAGCAGTTTACTTATTCATCAAGGTTAACAGCAAAATAAAGGATACGTATAAGAACAAATGCCACCATACATTGGGCAGTTCACCATTTCCATCTGTTTGATCTGAAGTATAGGCCTAAACTGAATTCTTGTCTGTTTTACAACATGAGAGCAAATCAATGTAAGATTCTTTCCAAGCACCTCCGGGGTTTTTTGTCACTCTTTGCTTTGATGGCTACTGTTAGGCCTATGTTGTTTTCTGTTGTAGTTGTCAAATCTGTATTAGTGTTAAATCCCCTAATTTATTACAGTTCCAAAACATATTTAAATGGTGCTGACTTTTCATGAATGCTCAGCAAAAATCTGATTAAATTTTGTTCTCAGTCTGTGTTGCTTAATTACAGCATAATACAGCGACGTGAAGACTGACCTCGTTCTATTATAATATATTACTAGATATTATAATACTAGCATAACACCCGTGAAGCACCCAGAGAATCTACCCTAGACGAGTCACTCAGTAACTCTGCATTATGATAGATTTACGTCACGAGCGTCTTGACCAATCAGCGTGCAGCATTTCTCTCCACTTCGAAAGTTTACCGGCAATTTGCGAAGCAACTATTAACTCCTCAGAGACGTATGACATGTCATTTTGAAGGTCTCGGAGAGACCTCTCTAATGATATAAGTATCATACCCGTAACCCGTACGGGAAAGTGCGTAACTGCGAAATCGGCCTCATTTGCATAACATGCTTGAAGGTCTGTTCATTGGTCAGCCTTGCTGAAGTGCCGTGAAGGCATGAAAGGAGAGACCCGAGAGGGAGAAATTATTAAAGTTAAAAATAACACTTCAGTTTCTTTGACTGTAATTATACACACCGAACCTGGCTAAGGACCTTGTAGGCAATGTATATTGGCGAGTTGCATGCACGTTTTCAAAACTGAGCAATTAGTAGTTTGGAGGGGTACGTTGAGGGGTCCATGAATTAATAGTGTACGCCTATAAAATAATAATAGCAAAGTAAGTTACCCGTAGATAGGATGGAAAGAACATATAGATAGATACATGAATTATTTTGTTGAGGATAAAAATGTATTGGATAGATGAATTAGATGAGGATTACACGTAGATGCAGATTGGAATAGAAGAGAACAGAGCAGAAGAAAAGGGACAACTGGTAGAGAGCTTGCAGCTGCTGGCCTCTTGTGTATTGTACTTGAATCAGCTTAATAGTAATTATCATTAATTAGGGCATTTAGATGAATGCAATGGCATTGAAAAGGGGAGAGTTTTGCCGTAGAAGGTCAAGGAAGGTTGAGTGTAAATGAGAAGATCAGGCAGTGAGTATAACTTGAGATAAAACCCGTACGTTATCATCTTAATATAAGAGATTCTTTACATTCCTGTCTGTTTTCCTGAATGACAATTGTAGGCATCTCCTGGCTCAAGCTTTCCTCGATTCCAGGGGAGCTGGAACCAGCATGTAGCCTGTGAGTGCAGGGAGATTCCCACCTTTGTGTTTCCAATGCATATAGCTTCCGAGTGTTATCAGAAATTTTGGGGCAGTAGTAACTATTCATTTGATCAAATAAGCCTGTGCTATGTAGAATATTATTGTTCACCTGAAACTTATATTGAAACAATAAAAGTATGTCTTAATGTCAATAAATTTCATTATTTCAATCATTCACTCGTTTGCGACATGAGGTTTAAACCGCTTAGCCATGTACAGTGTTTACAACCGAACATCTTGGAGTTATGTACAGTGTAGCTTTTGTTCACATGTGCGGGAAACGTACCACAGACTGGGGTGAAGTTGGCAAGCCGGGGGAAAATTAGCCGTCTTTTTTATCTCACTTTATGCAGAAAAGCCAACTTTTCTCACTGACATAGGTTTCTTTAGGAAATTTGCCACCTGTATCAGTGAGGATTGTAATGGATCCCTCATGGTTCTGTAACTTTTTCAGCTACATATATTGCAATCATAACGGCTTTAATGTTGCTTTATAAATTAAAGTTGTCATAATTGCAATATATGTAACTGAAAAAGTTTCAAAACCATGAGCATTACAAATTTGGTTAAACCTATTTTTGAATTTCAGGGTTGGTTCACTTTGCCTCCCGGGGATCTACTGTTGGAATTTCTGCCGTTGAGTGGGTTAAGATAGGTGGCCAACTTTTCTCCGGCTCGCCTACTTTACCCCGTTTTACGGTAGGCCTAAATTAGCTTCTAGCTTCAAGGCTGATAATTTTCATTTAATTTTGCATGTATATAATTCAATATGTGATTAAAACAGAGGGGTATGGTTTAATAAATATATTTTTCAGATAAAAAATAAGTTAAGAATGGCAGTCGTGCAGCTCAAAGGGTTGTTGTCAGCAATCCTTTGGACAGTAGTTTTACATTCATCATCAACAGCAGCAAGAAATGGGAATAATAAGACTCTGTACTTGGCTCAATCTGGTGCCTGGACTGGTCCTTTTTCACCAGAGCGAGACATCGCCTGTGGGTTTGTACTTGCCCTGCAAACAATAAAGGAGAAAGGACTGCTCCCTGGATACGATTTTGTTTACGAGGTTAGTATGGGCTTTCAAAGACAGATTACTTAACTTACAGCCTTTCACTTTGATAAAGACAGAATGAGGACCAGTTCATTGTGAAAAATGCACTTCATGACTCATGATAGCTGATGAAGTGTCATCTTCTCTACTTTCAACATTGGAAACATAGAGGCAGTTTGATGAGCCATGATCAAGAGAAGGCCATTTGACTTCTCATAACTGACTCTGGATTGAAAATCAGATGCATAATCCTTTCGCTTGGCTGTCACCAACAAGAGGGATAAGTCTCCTTACAGCGAAACACTTTGATATAGAATTAAAGAGGACCGTGGCACTGTGAAAATAGCACTTCATGTGTCATCATGCTGATGATTTATCATGATCAAACCCAATACTTTCAATGTTAATTTGATTGAAGGAGACTTATCCCACCTGTTGGTGACAGCCAAACGAAAGGATTATGCATCTGATTTTCACTATAAAATTTGTTATGAGAAGTCAAATGGCTTACTCTTGATCATCACTAATCAAACAGCCTCTATATTTCCCATTTTGAAAGTAGAGAAGATGACACTTCATCGGCTATCATGAGTCAAGCACCGCTATTTTCACAGTGCTATTTTTACAGTGCCACTGTCCACGAAGTGTTTCCCTGTAAATCAAATTAGCATTGAAAGTATTGGTTATGATCATGACAAATCATCAGTATGATGATACACGAAGTGCCATTTTCACAGCGCAACGGTGCACTCTTTTTCACTGTAAAATTTGAATTTTGAATCAGCTTAAATGATTGAGTGAGACGGTTGCACAATTCCTTTGAGCTGCCAAGGCTTTTTGTTTTAAGTTATAACAGCAGAAAGATTATCATAACTCAAACATCACGCTATGTCAGCTCAATCGAATTGTGCAACCATCTCACTCAATCCTGTGAGCTAACTCAAAATTTCAAATTTTACAGTGTTCTGTATCAAAGTGACAGGCTGTAAAAAGATGCTTCTTCCTATAAAACAACCTTCTGTATAGATACATGAAGTTGGCTACTGGGAAATTTGAGGATTGCACTGTAAAATGCCTGGTAAGAAACCATAGCTTGTTGCAAGCTTGCCTTTAGGCTTTATAATATAGTCATTGAAGTTTTGTAGGTATCCTATTAGTGTTTCAAGCCATTTGACCGTTTTGTTGACAATTGCATGGTTGTTGCCATTGTCATATATAATGTCGTGCATGTCCAATGTCAATTTATAATAGTCTGAATAGAACTTTCTAGAATAATATACTGTGACAGTTCATCATCTGACACAAAATATCATATATGCTTCATTGCCAAAATGATTGCATATGGAATTCTTCAAAAATCAAATGAGCTTTTAAGTAGAATGAAGATGATGGTGCTTAAATGCATTGTACCTAGAGGCGTCTGTAACATCAATCCTGAATTTCAGATAAGTATCTGAGTTCAACATTTCCCCCTAGACAAATGCATTTTTTCACCTGAGCTGAATGCAACGCTTTCCTTTCTCTAATCCGACTCAGTGCCAGAGGGCCTCTGAAAATGCAGAAAGAGGACAATTAAGAAACAACATTGATACACTTTAAGAATAGCTTTCTCTGATTGATGAGAAGCTATAAAAATTAAAAAAAACTTAAACGTGTGTTAGCTTAGCAAGGTCACATTGTTTTTCTTTCAAAAGTAAATGTATACATCAACATGTTCAAAATAACATTGCTGGCACGTAAGGATGGTGTTTACATAGCTCTAAACTCTTAACTGAGGATGTTTTTTTGGGTATTACAGCCTTCCACTTTGATAAAGAAAAAGAGTGGACTGTTGCACTGTGAAAATGGCACTTGTTGTGTCATCATGTTGATAATTTGTCATGATCATACCCAATACT